>VZTE01006369.1:3415660-3605454 GCA_013397775.1 Eulacestoma nigropectus | reverse complement strand
TTAGGCCTAGGCTTCTTGCCTGAATTATTGCTTGAGAAGCCATACTTTTATTTCTCTAGTGATTAAAAATGTCTTCTGCTTTACAACATAGTTATTTTTTATTTTACATGTAAATTGTATCTACCTGTTCCTGTGCAGGCTTTATTTCTAAATCTAAATAACTTAAATTTCTTATTTACTCTTGATGTTTTAGGAGCATATTGTTAGATTCTATATTGTGTGAGAGTTTTTAGAGGATATATAATCTTACCCTCATTCCTGTGATCTGTTTAATATGCAGGGTTTGCTTATAGTTGCTCTGTACTTAAGTTGCTCCATACTTCTCATTATCTGTATCTCTTTCAAAGTGTCCATGTCTCTGAGGCAAGATGATCGGAGCAGATGTAGCTATCAGAATGCAGTGTATCATGAATAAAGATATTGGTTAGTTTTCTGTTTTGTTCTTGATTTATTTTCCTTTTTGGTTGCACTTCACTGGTTAGCTGATGTTTGAAAAATTATGCACAGTATTTTGAGATCTTTAAGTGGGTGATATAGGTAGTGTAAAGTTCATTAGTGTGTGAATAGTGCTATATAGCCATTTTTCTGCATTAATTTGTGTTTTCTGTAATTCAGTACAATGTTCTGTTATCAAGTTCAATATCACCGTGACTCCTCTCAGTAATTTTGTTGTTGACAGATTTTTCTAACCCAGTTACTCACCCTTGCTTCAAAATTTCTGGGGAATGTGTGGAGCATTATAAATCTTAGCTGAAATTCTTGGAAGTTCCTGTTAACAACCCTCCCACTTCATGAAAAGTGTCTTTCACTCTTACATAAATTAACGCTTTATCAGTATATAAGGGGGTCTGCCCTCTTATTCTGCAGTTTATCATCGTATAATGGTTTTTCCTGGTCTGTCCAGCTGCTGCTGCCTCTCTGATCTTTTTCCTCATCAAATATAGTTATAACATAGTCTTTGTGCAAAAGCAAGTAATTTGAAATTTGAACAGTAGTGCCAAGACTAATATTTCAGTTGCCAGAGTGATGGATGTGGGTAGTGGGCAGCTGAGCTGGGAGCCAGCAGGATGCAGATGCTGACTCCTCTTCGGGAAGCAGCTGCAAGAGCGTGCTCGGCTGTGCCAGGAAGAGCCAAGCTGTGCAGAGCCTCTTGGCAGGAGTTCACTGAGCGAGACTGGAGGCAAGTAATCCTACCTGGAGGTAGATAATCCCCAGCTGAAGGCCTAGAGATGGGCGTCAACCTGCCAGGCATGTTCGGCTCCTGACCTTGTAGTTTTCCACTTTTTTTGTGCTTTTCTACTACAAACAAGCTGGTAGGACTTCATTTTACCAGCAGTTCATTCCTCCCTGCAACTGTTACCATACCTTTCCACAGATGATTTTTGGCTTTTTCTTTTTTCTCTTTTGTTTACTTAGGGAGTCTCAAATCACGCAGTGGCAGGTGCTGGTGTTATTTCGGGAGGTTCATTCATAGGCTGCTTATGCTGTCGGTTGCTTGTGCCACCTACAGGCCTTTTTAGGCTGTGCTTAAGGGATGTGTAACCTCCTCTGCAGTCCTGCTCTTAAGCTTGCAGTAACACTTCTGTGCTATCTTCAGTACAGCTAGATAACTCGTGGCTAAATTACACCAGTGTCTCTTCAATTTAAGTAGTGATTTTCCATGTGGTGTTTTTTCAAAAGCTTTATTGAACAAAAGTATTTTATGCATTTCTGTTCTTAAAACATTTTCTTTTGTAACTAAAGAGTGTGGGTTTGGCCTGGCACCTTTGGTCAACCCATGCTGAATCTTGTCCTGTTTTGTATTTTTATGTCTTTTGTTTCTGTTGCCACCAAATGTTGTTTCAGATCCTTTCATCCCACTGAGTCACCTGGTGATAGTTGCTCTATTTTTCCCGTGCTCTGTTTGTGACAATGCTGTATTGTTCTGAAAGCACATTCTGATATTCTGTAATCCTATATTCTTCCTGCATAATAACTCCACTATTACTATTTTTACTGTATGTGCAGTCCTAGGAATCAGTTTGATTTCAGTCCTATTAGCAGACTTGTATGATGTTATTTTCTCACTTGGATCTGTGTTTCTGATACTTGCACGGTTCCTGGTAAGTTGTCATATAATGGTTATTTATTCAGGAAACTCTATAATCCTACGGGTTTGGTTTTGCTTAGATACATGTTCTTAAGAATTTCATGCTTGCTGGTAAACTGTCTTTTCTGATGAAATTGATCTATTCTTCAACTGATCTCCAGTTCCTTACTTTCTCAGCCAGCCGTTTAGGGGATTGAATTTTTCATGCTCAGAGTATCCAAGGCAGTAGGTGCTGGAGCTTGTGACACTAATAGTCCACATCTGGGAAGTGTAGGTCCAAAGAGACTCATCCTTGGAGAGAACGAAATGCTGTCTTTAGGGACCTCAGGCCATATTTAACTCTGTGGGCAATATTTGCAGTTCCCAAAAAACTGCTTTCCTACAGTGCAAACTGATAGTTTTTAGTTCTGTTTTTACTTGGGTCTTATTTCTTTAGTGTGTTTCAACAGGAGTATGCCTTGCTTTTCCTATGAGCTTTCTGTAGCACCTGGGGAACAGAAAATGAGATTTTTTCAGGTCTGTTTCATGTCAGACATTATTGACCATTAATGGCCAAGGATGACAATAAAAAGCCCCAAGTAACAAGAAACATTAGTAAGAACATTCAGTAGGAAATTATAATCTCTTAGTTCTTGTGCTAAATAAGTAAATCTTTATTTCATATAGCCGTGAAATAGCATAATATACTTAATCCCAAACTCTGTAGGAGTTTTGAGCTGGTTTTGTTTATTACTTACTTACTGAAAAGTTTATTTGGTCTTATAAACCTATTTTCTGTCCTTGAATTTTACTTTGCTCTCCTGAAAATTGGTTTTTTTTTTTGTAGTTTAATAATGGGAAATTATGTTTTGTTAAAAATTGTGCTAATAATATTGTTTTGTTTTGTTGGATGATTTTTTTTTTGTTGGTTGGTTTGGGGTTTTTTTAGGTTTGTTTTGTTTTGTTTTGTTTTGTTTTGTTTTGTTTTGTTTTGTTTTGTTTTGTTTTGTTTTGTTTTGTTTTGTTTTGTTTTGTTTTGTTTTGTTTTGTTTTGTTTTGTTTTGTTTTTTTTGGATTGTATCTAAAGGACTATGATAGTTATATTAAAATTGTCCAAAATTGGAAGCATTCCTCAGACTATCCAAAAAAACCTATGGGAGAGTGATCATTGTGGTTGCTATAAACAAGCAATCATCTTTGTCATTGGCTGTACACATGGACACAAGCATTCAAATCTGCTTTTAGCAGATCATGAACCTGTGTTGCAAATTAATGCAGAAATATTTCAGTTTCCGTTTATCTCCTCTGGTGTATCTCCTTATACTTGATGTATTCTTGTCTCAGTTGATGTGCCTTTGTGCCTTCAGTCTTTTGTGTGCCTCTCACATTTGTTTGCCCATTTACCTTCCTGTATATAAAGCTGGAAAGTCTTTCAGTAAAGACTGGTTTGCAGTTTAGCTCTGTACTACTGTGTTGCTTTTGAAAACAGAGGATTTTTTCCGTTTCTTTTTGATCTTGCCACATTTCCTGCCTATGGAAGTTGGTTTGGTGTCTTCTGAGCTGCTCTGCTGCACTGTGGTGCTACATCTTAACTTTGTTCCTGTTCTGATTGGACTTCATTAAATTGGTTTTATTTCCTTTTTATTTTTCATCTCTGCTATCACTTTGTATCTTTTTCCTGTCTCACTGTGTTAAACTCTTCCTTAAAAGAATTTAAAAAGTCATGATTCCAAGAAATAATAACACTATTAATAATATATATAGAAGTAGCAAACAAGCAAATGCATGAAATGCATTTTTGGGGTCAATTAATTTTTAGAGAATGAAAAAGAATTTCAGAAGATGCTTGTTTGGATTAATGCTTTTTAGTTTTTTGGTTTTTTTTTTTCTCAGACGGCTTTTATTCTCAGAACTTGCTATTTGTCTGTTGTGCTTTTTATTTACTGTGTTACGTAACCTCCATTTGCTGAAATTTGCATTTCTGCCTTCATGAATATATTATTTTTCAGAAACATTTTGGGTCAATTGAAAACTTTATTAAAATTTCTATTTATTTAGGAAATATATCGCTGGAGGCTCCAGAAGAAGCAATATCCTGAAATTTTTAAGCTTTGGTATTTTTGAAATATTTATTGCTTTAACAGAAATTTATAGAGAAGGGGAATAATAGGATATTAAATTTGCAGTCAGAATAAAAATAGCTTTACAGATATAATTTGGAAGAAATATAAAGTATTAGAGTAAATAGCCCCACTATCTCAACTTTCATTAAATGATGTACAGGCAAAGACAGTAATGGATTTTTAAGCATAAAACTTGCCTCAGTTAGAGGTTAGCAGTTTTGGAGTTGAAAAAAAAGACTGATATAAAGGCTTAACACTTGCAGTTTCCTTTTTAACTGCTTATTAAAACAACTGATCAAATGCTTTCTGTGAGATTGATTGCTTGCTTTCATCTGTCTTAGCCATGTATTTCACTAATGTAGAGTGATATTTTAGCAGAGTGATTTGGTCGTGGCTCAGCAATAAGGCAGTGTCTGGTCTGGACATAAAGGTTCAGCATTTGATGTTGTATTTTCTTACATAGCACAGCATCCAGGACACAACTAATAAGGACTTGTAAACTGTAAAGAAGGTTGGGACACAAAGGAGATGTGCTGCTTTACAGAGGTGCTCACCCAGTAGCACAGTAAACGAGAATTTTCTCTGCAGACTGCAACTACTGACAAATAACAGTGGAGAAACTGTGGGCGATGAGCACTTACTCTAATTGCAACACTGACAATGAGGAAGCAACAGGATAAAAATAAACACCTCATATTTTGCTATGCCTTCCATTACTGTAGCATTGGAGATTTTTGTATCTTATGGGCAGCGGGAATCTTCTGTCCATACATACTTTGGGCTCAGTCCAGTAGAATCTAGTGAAACATTTCAGCTCCAAAATACGTTTAAGTTACTGGTTCCCTAGTTCTGTTCTGTGAACCATCACTAATCCCTGTTGTTTATGGGATGAGGCAAACTGAACACTAAGTAGCTTTGAAGGCAGTGAAGAGGCAAGATAATGAAAACAATAGTCTATCTTGAATTCTTGAGATTAGTAGTTCCTCTTCTACAATGTAATGTAAAAGGCTTGCATTTGAAGGCAAGGGAGCACTAAATGCCTGTTTCCTTTACTAAGTCAAAAAAAGGTAACACATGATTTGTGGATGTTAATAATGTACATTTTAAATACTCTGTGCATAGTCCTGATTAAATGCGATCTGTATTTTGTTTAGCGTAGATTATAAAATCTCTAATTAAAGGCTGGGACTTTGTTGCACTAGACACTTAACATACTATATATATACTGTAGCAGAGCTGCTGGTTTAAGGTGAGAAAACAGGTGGGCACAAAAGACAGATGGGGAGATACAAGGTGATAAAGACAATTATGGGGGTTGTAATAAGCTGCAGTTGCCATTTGCCATCTGCCCAGCTACAGAGAGAAATTTTGTAATGCCGTTTTTTTGTTGTAGTGCATTGTTTTTTCATTTTGCCTTAAGGATGTAGCGATGCATGTCCATATATAGTTATATACCTGATCGGTATTGGTTGGTAAACATTATTATTATTATTATTATTATTATTATTATTATTATTATTATTATTATTATTATTATTATTATTATTATTATTATTATTATTATTATTATTATTGTGGCAGAGAATTGTTCTTCAGCTTTCGTCTGATTTGTGGGTGCTTGGGATCTTACTGGAATTACAGTTGGTAAGGAGATAATAGTGGATGTTGTTCTTTAATAATCAAGTGGTATTTTTTCCCATCTTGCCATGAAGTATTAGGGACATAAACAAGAGCACTTTTCTCTTATATGTGATGTTCCCAAGTTTTGCCTGAATTGGAGTATTCATATGAATTTGTTTTAAATCTATCCAGTATTTAGTTTTTTTGCCTAAATCGTCCTTTAAGCCCTGGTAGGTTAACTTGACTCAATTCACCTAAGGAATGCTTGATTTTGAGTCTGAAAGGTACAAAAATAGCAAGGAATCAGGATACTAGCGTGGGAAAGCTGATGCTGGTAAGTTCTGTTGTTTGAAATACAGCTGGTGTTGCAGTCCAGCGTTACACCACCTTTTTGTGGTGAGGATACACTAGCAGAGGGCATGTAAAGAGTTTAGAGGTTTCTAGGGAAGAGAGTGTTTAACAAGGAGCTGGTGCATTTTGAGGGAGTCCAAGTGAAAATTGATAGAGCACATCTTGAAGGGTGGCTAAGACTGACCATAAGGATAATTACAAATTTCTCTTGTGTAGGCCAGTCAACCAAGGTTACTCCTATAGTGGAGAAGGAAGGTAATGCTTTAGATTCGATATAAAGAAGAAAATTTTGACAGTGAATGTGGTAAAACACTCAAATAGGGTGTCTGGAGACAAGAAGTAGAAGGTAGAAGTGGCCGAAGCCTCATTCCTGGAAACTTTCAAGGTCAGGCTGGTTGGGGCTCTGAGCAACCTGATGTAGTGGAAGGTCCCTGCTCGTTTCAAGGAAATCGGACTAGATGACCTTTAAAGGTCCCTTCCAACTCAGACTACTCTGTAAGTCTAGGATTCTGTGATTTCAGGAGTTGATTCAAACCCCTGGTGTTTTACCTCCTGCTCAAAATCACTCCCTTGCTTTGCAGAGGTAGTAAGGAGAAAGTAGTTTTCCTTTGTTTCCTTACACGCTTCTCTGCTCTTCCTGTTTGCTTTGTTTGAGAGTATCTCATATTCTGCACTTAGGTAAGAAAAATGCTTAAGGCTGTAAAATAGAGTTCTGCTCTCTGCAGAGTTCCTGCTCCTTACTCTATATAATATTTGAAAGGAAGAGAGAGATCTATATAATATATTGGCCCTGTAAATAGTCGATATTTTACTGCATTACAAATTGTACCAGTATCTTCTAAGTAAAAACAGCTCCTTTGCAGCTGAAAACTAACATGGAACAGTGACTGTCTGCTGGATTATGTGGAGTGAATGGGCCAACCCACAAATGAAGCAGTTTACTGCATAGTTGTTAAACTTCTGCTACAGAAAAGCTTTAGCCAAAAGAATTGGTGGATCAGTGTCCCCCTCAGATGTGGAAGGGACATGATTACAGTTTTTTTTTTACAGGATCTGATCTGAAATCTCTCGGTAATGTTTTGGACTAAACTGACCTTATAATAAATATTTCAGATGACAGAATTCATAACTATCATGTAGGGACCTGCTGGTCAGACCACTGCTCACCCCTGTGGTTTTGTCTTGGCTTATGTCAGTAAGAGTTGTTTATAGCTGGAGGTGCAGTGTGCCCTGAAGCTGCAACGTGGTAATGATGAAAATCGTTTTGTCTTGCATATCTTAAAATTCTAAGTAGGACTTTTTTGCAGTTCACCTTTGGAAGAAAAATATCATTTTTACATTAATTTCATTTCCTTCTATTTCCTGTCTTTTTAGAAATGTATTTGTTTTCCAGGTAAGATTTTCAAAAGGTTCAAAAGTCTCATGTCTGATTCCCTTTAAAATTGAGTTTATTTCTCAAACCACCCAAACAGCTGAGAAGCATACTATCCTTCCAGAATTTTAACATCCTTGTGATGATTTTTGTAAATCACATACCAGAAAAAAACCTCATGGCTGCTTTGAAAAGCGGAGTGCTACAACTTTTCAAGTGAAGGACTCAATAGCCCCAAATTTCAAAAACATAAAAAAACTGGATCTATCTGGACCACAGTTCTTGCAAGTGAGCAATCCATGGAAATATGAAGTAAAGCCTGACTAAGCAAATGTTCATGGAAAAGGAGTTTATTTGTGCTGTGGGAAGTGTGCTCACATTTTCAATTTGAATATTCGAAGTCAAGATGTTTTTAATAGGAAGCATCTCCTGCCACTTTGATTATTTTTTTTTTTCCCTAGTGGAAGAGAAACATTTCCCTCTTTTCTTAAAATGCGACTTACTGGGTGATTTTTTTTTTAAATAAAAGTATGACTTTTTTGTTGCATGTGTTCTATTTTAAGTAGTGGGAGTGGAAGTTATCAGAAGACAAATTTTATTAAAGCAGTGTAAATAAATAAGCAGATGGCTTCAAATATTAATAATTTGTTTTGGTTGTATTAAATGTAGATACAAAATTTATTGAGAAGGATAACTTGCTGCTGGACTGGCTCTGTGTAATAGGTAGTTTTGATTACTAAACGTTCCAGTTTTATCCTAGCTAACATATCGATCTCTTTGCACTGATGGCCCATAGCTGACTCACTATTTTTCCCATAGGTCTACTAAATACTGAAACCTACAGATGTTCTAAACAGCAAAGTAGCTAAATAAGATAATAAATTATGGCAGTTAACTTCTGCAAGCTGCTAAACTGATAGAAAATGTATCATGGTTATGTCCTTGGAAGAAACAGGCTGTTTCAATGCAGTGTGAACTTCTTATCAGGCTTCTTGTCTTCTCCTGCTTACTGACCCCTGAATACCCTGAGCAGCTTTTTTTCACTTATAAGCAAATCAGTCAAATGCCCTTACTGTAAGGAAAGCTCCGTGTTAGACAAAGCATAAGAGAGAGTTCCACACTAGACTGAAACAGAAGACATTTTATCCATATGGTCTCTCATACTCTGCCTGTCTGTGTTAGCCTAAACTTGGATATCCTTTTTTATGTTTTTTCCTCAGAGCAGTTGAAAATGGTAGATAAAAAGAATCTTACCCACATTTCTGTAAATTACTACAGGAATAAAATCTACTGAATGCATGATAAAAAGTTACTGCAACATAAAAAGCTGTATTGTTCAAGCATGGAAGCACTGTAAAAAGTGCTTGTAAAAGAATTTCAGAATTTTTTCCCCTACCAGAGTTATGAGTAAGTCATATCTTCTCAGTATCTTCTCTCTTTTGAGAAAAATCAAAGCAATCAACTGCAGCAAATAGTGGGATAACCTCTGTTTCTATAGATTCAGTAGGAAAAATTACTTATATATATATATATGAACTTCCATCCTCTTGGAAATCAGTCTGTGGATGAAATGCATGTGAAAAAAAGCATAATCTCGAAGTAATGTACTTTGTAGTTTTAAATTGAGTGGCTTGTGCAGAAGATAAATTTGCATATTCTTACAAACTGGTCTGTCTGAAACAGTTGTATTCTTTTACATTATCATTGTTACAGAATTTGAGAAAATACTTGCTCTGGAGAAAAGAGATCAAAATCGCTCTTTTATGTCTTTATTTAGTTCCGTATTGGATTACTGTTTTGAATAGAAAGAGATCACTAGCAATGTGAAGTACATGGGTATCTCCCCACTCAGTAGTGTTTCTTATGTAGAATCTTTTTTCTGCTGAAAGGTTTTAAGAGGATGTTTTTGTTTAATCTAGGATAACGTGTCAGTGTGAATGCACATGTTTAAAATCCAGTTTTCACATTGGCAGTTGATCTGCTATTCTTGGTTTTCTTGCTGTTCCTAACTTTTGCTGTGCTGTTAAAACTCTCTCCAGCTGCCTTGACATTCTGGGTAAGTGAAGCGGCATTTGGGTTTCTTCCAGCTGTGGTCACTGAGTGGCTCTTGGCACAATCTGAAAACATTTGCAGTCAAAATGGCAAATATTTCTCACAGTCCTAGAAATCCTGACTTTCAGACAGATTATTCTCAACTGAATAAATGTCATCTGCCACACATGACCCATGTATTCTGTGAAACTGCTTCAGAAACTGTTGTTTTTTGAAAGAGACAAGTGTTTCCCTTATTTCTTAAGCTAGCTATCTAAATTTCTTTTAATGAAGATGTGTCAGCAACTACACTGTATTTTTTTAAGTAGTGTTGACATTCATAGTCCTAAACCTATTTTTTCTTCCTTTTCTTGTGTCCATTTCAATTTATTTTTTCAAACTTGTGGTTTTTTGCTACACCAGTTTGCTTGAAGTAGTGTGTGTGAAGTTGCTTCAGGTGAGCAAGGTGAGCTTTTCCATCTTGCTGGAGTGAGAATGAGCATAGGGCAGACTGGGGTAGGGTTCACAATTTTATTGCAGTGGCTCAGTTGTGCTAACATAAGCTGCTGTGTCCCCACTATATTGCTGGTTTCAGGCTGTTTTCTTTGGTGTGCCTGGTGGCTGCAGCTTACTTTTTCCCTTAAGGCAATGTAGCCGTTTGTGTGTGTGCTTGGGAACTTAGCTAAGGCTCAAATGGGATAATTCTTTGGTGGTAGAGAAGTGAAGCCCAGCCAAGAGATATCTGTCAACAGAGGTTTCTTAATTTAGAGAAATTTCTCAGGAGACTGTGTTCTGTGAATTGCAAGGATGGGAATTAAGCCTGAAAATGAGCAACTTGCAGCTTATTTTTCAGTGCTCATAAAAATGCTTCAGGAATGGGAATATGTCGTTTAGTTTGTATTACTTAAACTATATTGGTCCAGCTCTTGACCTTGGTACACAGTGTGTCCTGCAACAGACTTCCCAACAATTCACTGTGCTCTCAGTGGGAAGACTAAAGACATCTCTTTGGATGGCAGAAATATCTTCTATTTCCAGTTGTTGAACCTTTTCTTGTGAATGTTCTGGTGCTTAGAGCTCAAGTCCTAATGCCATTCCTATTCTCTTTGCTTGTGCTTTCATGTGGCTTTCCTGCAGTGCTGGCCTTGGCGTTGCCATGAGGATGAGATAGGGATGGCTGATCAGTGCCACGTGTCTTTCCTATGGTGGGTTCAGAGCATTTTTTGCTAAAATCAGTGATTCATTTCCATTGACTCTGCTTTGTGAAACTTCATTGTTAAATTTTTATGGATTTTTGGAAAGCACAAGAAATGTCTAGGTCTAAACTATGTATTTTGGTGAATAGCTAACAAGACATTTGTTCATGTGTTATCCTTGTAGACTTATTTTTATGTCTATGCAGGATACAAAATCCGCATTTCTTCTAAACTAGTGTAGTTAAATTTAAAGGGAGAAGAAGAGTGTGTAATGTTATACAAAGTTAATTTATGATGATGAAATAACTGTAACAAGTAGGTTATGTTAATTTCTTAACGTCTCTAAAATCCAGTGTGTTTCTCTAGAAGTAATTACTAATTTGATTTCAGCTTGGCTTTCTTCCAAGGATCTTTAAAATATAAGTATTATGGCTCAGATAGGATAACCGGAACATAAGTTTTCCCGAAAGCTTGGGAAAGGTAGCAAAGCTGTAAATGCAGCTAGGGGGAGAGATTCAGTGTTAGAGTGCAATTCATTGATTGTCATAAACTTTAAGACATTGTGTATTATTAGTGACAGATGTTTGTCCCACTTTCAGAACAGCTATCATAAACTAATTGATCTTGACTTGGCCTGAGAAACTAGGGGTGCACACAGAGCAGGAACCATGGGCCTGACTGGGGAGAATCAGTGGCACCCCAGTAATTTGTCTTTCAACACAGATCATTGTAGTCACTGTAGCAATTCTAATCCTTGACCTCTCTTAACTCTCCTTGACCATTTTTTAAACTTATAGCTATTACTTTTTAGCATGGATTCTGTTAAAGGTTCCACAGAAACTTAAATTATTTATTCCTGTTATATTGGCTTTGTCTAAAGAGTCAAGAAAAATTTTTTGGAAATGTGCCTTTGGCATTCTTGTGCTGTAAGGTATTTCTTGTTCCAATTTCCATTTCATTTTTGTAATCCATCGTTCCTCTAAAACTTGCTTTTCTGCTTTGCATCCTTTTGAGTTCAGTCTGAGGGCTTGTCATGGTCTAGAGTAGCCTGATTTCCTTGCCCTTCACTGTTTCTTGTAAGTATTGCTGTTTCCACTTCTGTGTCATCTGTTACTTCCAGTAAGAAAAATTTATTAAAAAAAAATAAAATTACACAACTGAGAGAAGATTTTATTTGTTAATGGAGATTACCTGATCATTTAATGCCTGAGTTGGGGGGAAAATTACTTTTTAATTTATTTTCTTCCAAATGAGTGGACAGTTTTCATGTCCTGTTTGCTGGAAGCTGAGTTGCCTTTACCCTTCTAGCCTTAGTGCCAGCTTTCTGCCAGTTTTAAATCCTTGGAGCAGCAGCTTTTCTCTGAGTTGGGGAGGGACCAGTGCTAGTGCAGGGCAGCTGTGGAGGTGTGTTAAAGAGCTGCAAGACCACTTCTGGCAGCATTTTAAGTCTGTATTGAATACATGGAAAAATAAGTCAAAATACTCAAACTTTTCTGGTTATTATTGTGGCTTCTGCATCAGCCTTTAGTTGTGAAGAACTTCTGTCTTTTCAGAGTATCCTTGACTGACGTTTGAGAGAAGCCAGCTACGTTCTTCTCAGGACTCTTGGCAGCAGTGAGCAACTCCCTCAGCTGATCTCCCATTCTTTCCTCCTGTTCCGTGGTGTTTTCCTCATGTATGTGGTGCTGTTGCCTTTACCCCAGCAAGGCCTCCCGTTCGCTGGGTTTGTAGGGTTGTGGAGGAGGCCCTGGTGCAGTTGGGCTCTGGACTCCTTGTTTGGGAGCTAAATTCAACCTAGCATCATCTCAAACCCTCTCAGACCGCCAACCAGCTCTTCTTTCTCTCTAAAGTAGTGCCATGCCTGGGTGGAGGCAGAGGAATGCCTTTACTTGTGTCTGCTCCTGTGCAGAGAGAGGAGCATCGCCTTCAGGGGCCTCTGAAGGGGAAGGGGAGGAGATTTGTGTCAATCAGAAGAGGAAATAGAGCTCTCTTAAAGACAGTGGTGGTTATCACGCTAATTACTGCTGAAAAATACACACTGCTCAAATGAATAAAACTCAGTTTGGGTTTTTTCTCAAAACATCTGTGGTCTTCGCTATTTGTGGTCACAGCCTGTGGAGAATATTTTTGTGGGTGGCAATTAAATGGGCACAGGTTGTGGTTTCAGTTTGTGTGAAAGGAAGGAGAGAGGGCGTTGAGATAAATATATTTATCTTTGCAAAGTAATGTTTTTGTTACTTTCTGATGACAGATCAGGAGAATGTAGCAAACAAAATGTTTTGAGAAGCTTCAGCCTTGGCTGCCACTGTGTTCCTGGGGCCAGGCCTGTGGCTTTTCAGGGAGAAACGGAAGGTCACGCTCATCACACACAGTAAAATATATTCAGTCTTAAAGAAAAACAGCAGGGAAGTTTGGTCTTCTCATCCCACCTTTTGATCTAAGATTCTTCTGCAGAGTATTTTTAAGTCATAATTTTAACTATGTTTTGACATTTATTTAAGCCTTGGCTGCCTTAATAATTATGCAAAAAGGTATTTTTTTCCTCTTATTCCTTAGAATAACTGTGTCCTAACTCCTAGAAAATAGTCACATTAAACACAACGATCTTTATTTAACTAAAAAGGCCCCAAATTAATCAGTTCATTAAATGTCAGCTTAGCATTGCCTTCTGCCTCTATCATCCAGTGATTACGTTTCTCAGAATATTTCAATTTAACTGTCTTGCAGTATGATATTAAGTGCAGCTTTTGAGAGAAGGAGCAATTTTCAGCAAAACTGAAAATTTATAAGGTCCGGAACATAGTATGTACTCAGCACACCTCAAGACTTAAGGATTCTTTTCATCTTTAAGGGAAGGGCTGCCTTCCCTTTCCCTTCCTACTTGTCTCCCCTCACTCCCATTTTGAGTGTGGGCCTTTCATGTGGAATATTAATGGGGGATGAATAAGCAGAATCTTTCACCTGCTGAAAACTGAGAAAATATCTCAACATCATTTTTGTTAGAGATCTATAATAGAACAAAAGTTGCAAAGAAGGTGCAGGTTTTCTTAGCTCCTCAATGTGATATGGGCTTTGGGTTGGGTTTGGTTTTGTTTGATTTAGGGCTTTTTTTAGGCATCTTGTCTGTCACTTCTAAGTTTGAAGTAATTTGTAATTTGGGTCAATATCAAATACATGATCATGCTCTCCTAATTTGCCAAGTTGTGCTGGAAATAGCATCTTCATGATAGCCGTTTCTTGCTCACAAAAATGGAAGCTCAGGAATAGGGAGGATAAATAGCAGTCAACACAACAGTGGGATTTGCTTGTTAATTGATGTTGCATCTACTTCTCTTGGCTGTAGAAGTCCTGGAGAATTTGTTGGTTACTGTGTGTTTCTGTTGGATTTTGTCAAAAGAATATTTTGTTTTAAGAGTGCATACCTTGTAATGGCAGGGAGGAGTGGAATGAAGGCATTTTGTGTCTCAATCTGGCACTGCAGTTACTGGTGGGATTAATCATTATTGTATAGTTCCTTGATGTTTACAGTGTGAGGCCGTCTGAGTTATTAGGATATCTTGACTTGTACATATTTCTTTGGAAATGCATTTTTCTACCAACCCAGATGCCGAAAATTAACAAAAGCCATGTTAATGTGTTTGGTTTTGAATTACATTATTCTGGAATGTATTTATGTTCATTTAGTCATGAATACTTGATTATAACTTAATTTAGTTTTTGCCTAGAAATATGTGAATAGTTCTGTGTTCTCTTATTACACCTCACTTAAATAAGCTACATGAGAAGTGATGGCCTCGTGTTGCTAAAGGCCTAATGCTTTAGAAAGGGGTGTTGTTGCTGCTTATGCTCCCAGATAATGGAGGTTTTCAGCCTAATGCAATAGCTATACTGAAAAGTTCTGTGTTCCAGTGCATTAAATAGAGACATCTTTCAGAGTGAGATGTTATCTAATTATTTTAGCTCATGAATTTCGTAAGTGGTGGAGTTTTTTGTATTGGAGCTTACAATCATAAATGTAGGCAGTTTTTTTGGCCTTATTTCTTGTATAAGAGTCTTACATGTAAAGATTTGGAAAATGAGCTGCAGTGGTTTTGCAGATGAATGATGAAAACTGTTTGTTGGTGTATACAGATAGAGTTGTGTTTACAATTACATAATTTATAGTCTGTGAATCAAATGTTTGTTTTGTGGGCTGGGAGGAGCTTGGCTCTTCACCAAAGCATCTCCTGTTCTGTGGAGGAGTTGGAAATATGTAATATAAAAAGAAAAAGAAAAAAGCAGAGGGAGAGGGTAACATAGGAAAGGAAAAAAGCATGAAAAATTGATTGTGCAATGCTGCTCATTCATGATTCCTTTTAGTATTCTGGGATTTTATATCAGGGTAAAACATTAGCATTCTATTATTCAGTATAGAACATGAAAGCATGAAAGTTTTCTCATCGATGTAGGAATGAAAATGCACTTAAAAATATATATTTTCAGGATTTGGTTTAAATTTTGTAGCTGTTAAATGTTACTGTGAAGATGCAGGAGTTGTATTTCAGGATTAGGAACTGTATCCAGGCATTTCTAAAGTACCTGTAAAGAAACAAGAGGAAATGGTTAAAGCAGAATTAAACATCTTAAAATGAATGCGTAGGTTTGGGAGTGTGTGGATTAAAAAAAATCCTTTCATCTAAATTCATAGTTGGAAGTGCAGAGCTACTGATGGAATCCCCAATGTACTTCAAGAATAGTTTTTGTTGAAAATGTTGGTGCCTTCAATATTGTTTAAATAGTTAAGATTTAAAGTCGTAATTGACAAAATAAGTTCAGTAAATTGCAGTAAATGTTGCAATATCAACATATTTTTCTTAATATTTTTTTTTTACCTACTTGTTACAGAAACTTCAGCCTACATCTCTGTTTATCCTTTGCCAAAACTCCCATTTTTAAGTCTTGATACCAGCTACTGAAATGAGCAGTCCCGTATCATGTGGAGTATGCATTCATTTCTAGGAAAAGTAACAATTCAGAGGGAAATTATTTTAGTTGTTTTCAGTGTTTTAGAAGTATTCTAGAAAAATGCTGCTATGTGGTATCAGGAATGGGAGTAAGATTTATCACTGAAGAACTGTTTAATAAAGATTTGTGTACTTAAGCTTGGCTCTTGTCTGTGGTTAGAGGTAAATACTGGACAGGGACCCAATTGCTGCCTACTGCTGCTCCTTCTTTTCTGTTGTCATACTCGTTATACCAGTAAAAACAATCTCCTAAATAAATACCTTTTTTAAAATAGAAGGAATTGTAGCAGATTCCTGTCTAAACACAGTGCCAGGCTCATAATGTAAATATATTGCAGAATATTCCAGTTGTTTAGCAAGTGGCAAGGTTTTCTGATCCTACCTCCTGGATTTTGAATGCTGAAATTTTAATCTTAAGTTTAGTTATTTTCAACTTTCCTGGCTTAATTTAATCCGTTTTAGGGAATAGTAATATATTGTGTAAGAAGAAATCTTTTCTCACCAAACTCTTGCACCCAAACACACAACTGTAATGAAACTCGGATTCAGATGTAATCTCTTGTGCTAAGGGTAATCAAAAGCATTGTGTAAGAGTGTGGTTGCCATAGTACAGGTCTGTCTTTGCTGTAATTTCTTCCATCTGTGTCTCTTTCTTTGATCCGAAAGGCAATTTTAACTGGAACACAGTAGTGTGGTGAGCTGCTGGTCTTGTGGTCTTTGTTCATAATGTGATGTGCTGGTTTTGGCTGCAATAGAGTTAATTTTCTTCATAATACTGAGTATGAGGCTGTGTTTTGGATTTGTGTTGGAAGCTGTTGATAACACAGGGATGTTTTCATTACTGCTAAGTAGGGCTTACACAAAGCCAAGGCATTCTGCTCCTCACCCCCTCCGACCATTGAGTGGATTGAGAGTGCACAAGGAGTTGGGAGGAGAAACAGCCAGGACAGCTGACCCTAAGTGACCAAAGAGATATTCCAGACCATAAGGTATCATGCTCAGCATATAAAGCTGGGGGAGGAAGATGGAAGGGTTTGGAACGTTTGGAGTGATGGTGTTTGTCTTCCCAAGTCACCATTACACATTATGGAGCCCTGCTCTCCTGGGGGATGGCTGAACATCTGCCTGCCCATGGGGAGTGGTGAATTAATTCCTTGGTTTGCTTTGCTTGCATGCACAGCCTTTGCTTTAGCTATTAAATTGTCTTTATCTCAACCCAGGAGCTTTTTCATTTTTGCACTTCTTGGTTTTCTCCCCCATCCTGATGCAGGGGGAGTGAATGAGTGGCTGCATGGTGGTTTGTTGCTAGCTGAGGTTAAGTCACGACATGTGGTTAGCAATATTGAGTAGTGGTTATTAGAATGTTTTGTTATTTACTTTATTTTTCTTTCACCTGTTGCTGTGATTTTGAAATGATTCATATCTATGCTATTCTTTGTGCTAAGAGTGCTGTTTTTCTTTTGAATACCAACCTGGATCTTTCCTTCATAACTGTTACTGTAAAAGCCGTGTGCAGTTCTTGTGGTAAGTTTTTCTCTCCTATAAAATGGTCTCTTTTTAAAACCAACATTATTTCACTAGGTTTAGAAAGGAAATAATTGATAGATATAGTAAGTAATTTACTTGTCTAGAATTTACCTGTTCAAACTGTAGCATTATGTAAAGAATTACCAACCAATAACTTCAGCTTCCTGCTTTTTCAGTGTCTTGCTTGACATCTTGCATGATACAAGTTGAAAAAAACCAAAATAACACACACCTTAACACCCTGAAAAAAACCACCCCAAACCAACAAGAACCCCATCAATCCACCCATTTAATTTAAGCCACTGCTTGAAAAATTGAAGATCATGTTGATCTTCATGCTTGATTAATGTGCTGTAAGAGTTCATAGAGAAGCAAATAGAACAACGTAAGGAGTGCTGTTTTTTCTTTTGGGTATACCTGTCTGTTTCCAAATTTTCAGAACTGCTTTGATAAAAGCTCTCCTCAGTGATATGTACAGATGCTATGCAGGTTGTTTGGATAGTGTCTGGGAATTTAAGCTTCCTAATTTTTAACATTTAATTAGAAAGTAAAAACTTAGAATTCTTCACCAACACAAAATTAGCTCCACTTGTATTACATGAAAAGTAGAACAGCAACACAGGCTAAGTAAAGAAGCTTGTTTTCCTAGGAAAGATTGGGGGAGTTCTTTTGTGGAAGCAGCTTTGCCCTGCTGCTTCTCAGTGGCTTTGGCTTGTTCTGATGTTCACAACAGTGCAAAGTGGGCCATGACTTGTGAGCAGTCAGCAGAAATGAGGAAGGACAGAAATAGCTGTCGTTTTAGAGAGGTGGACTGGAACTTAAGATAAAGACCACCAAGCTACCACAGGTCACGAAGAAAAGCAGCATCCATGCATCCCCTTGTGGTCATGCCCCATCCTAGGATTTTTGCCTCTCTGGTCCTCTATACTCAACAGGAATACAGATGGCTGCTGGAGTCAAATTGTATTATCAAGAGGAAGCTTTTTGGTGTTTAGTGTTTTGTAGGTGCTTGAAGTAATATGGACAGGACTTCAGAGTCTGTTTTGCTTCTGTTGATGTTTTCTGTCTTATCTATAGCAATTATGTGTAAGGAGGAGTGAAGTTTGTAGCTCACTGCTGCTTCTGTGGTTAGATATTTTTCAGGACGAGTGAAAACTTCTCTCTCCTATAAATGTACCTCCACTGTAGGAAATCAAAGCCTTGTAGTGTGAATTTGGGAAGTTTATGGGGTTGGGAGGTAATGCTTTATGGTTAGGCTGCCTTAGATTAGTGATTGGAGGATAGTTAGAATTTTGAAAGTTCTGTGATGCCTGTTGGATTAAAACCATATCTATGCTTTCCATGGCACGAAGAGGAACACAGTTCTTTTCTTTGTCAAAGGTTTGGTAGCTTCAGTCTGCAAGCCTTTGGTGGGGAATGACATCCGAGTCTGAACGCGGTAGCTCGACAGAGGGACCGACGTGCTTGGTGATAGTGCAAATGTAGTAATACTTGCTCCTCTTGTGGGCAGTTTCTTGGAGAAATACAAAACAAGTCTATGAAATTGAGTCCCGTATTGATTTTTGTTTGTCAGAGGCAGTTGAATTCTTGGTAAAGTAATGTGATGATGGGAGAGACTGGAAAGTACTTCCAGGTACAGCACCATTCTTCCTAGGAATTGTAAGATACAAGCAGGAGGGAGAAAAAAAGCCCACAAACCTCTAGAAATGCAGTAATGCTTGTTTTAGCTAATGGGACTGGAGAATTGATTCTTTCTTTTTCTGCTTATATTTTACCCTGCCACAGTAATGTAGTCCTGTCTTTAAACAGCTTTTGTGGTGAGTATTCTGTGCTTGCTTTCAAAGGTGTGTTGAGTTGAAATGAAAAAGAAAATTATAGTCAGAAACAAAATAACTTTGTGTTGATGATGAGTAACTCTCCAAAGGTCAAAGCACATGTGTTTTGTCTTGGTTGTGGTAAGATACTGTACGTGCTTTGATCCTGAGTTACTGAGGATTACATTCTCAAGTCTATCTGTTGACTTTAAAATTGTATTAGTAAGAAAAATTATTACATATTACAATAGCAAAATTTACTGACAGCTGTGTTTCTGTGCCATGTCTTTTCAGAAAAATATTATAATTGTAAAATAGTAAATCTTATTTCTTGCACTTGTCAGTATCTTCATTTAGAAAACATTTTGTCGTTGATTCAGCTTAAGAATATCAGATGTTTTAAGCCAGGAATCAAAAGCCTACTCCTTCTTGAGAAAAATAGAAAAGAACTTGCCTATTAGCATATTGTTGCTGATTCTAAATCAAAATGTTTGAATTTTCTGTGCTTTGAAGAGCTGTATTTTATTGTTACTCATTAAGTAATCCAGCAAACCATCTGGCATGTACAAAAGGAAAAAAAAACTTAGGCTTTAGATGCGTAACAGTAGAAAATCCCCCAACCCTGCAGCTGATCCTACATTTTATGCATTTTTTATAAACTTGAGTGACTCTTAACTTATAATGTTTCAGTGTTATATATCATTTTAAAGAGACTAATTATTGCTCTGCTCATGTTTGATCAGTTTAACTATTGCCACATCTTTATAGAAGAAAAGATGAGATTTGAGGGCCTATTGTATTGGGCATAGGGCAAAATGTACCTGCTGATGAGCAGCGGGTAGCCTCTTCTCATTGACAGAGAGGGGTGTGTGCACCAGCTGGTGCTTAAACTGCTGTTAGCAACTTGAATTCAAACGTAGAATTCCTTTGATATCTTAACAGCAACCTGAAAACCTGTGCCCAGATCACTCATGCTGTTTTGTTTGGATTAATGGCTTATCTGATGGAATAATTCAGCTTTAGAAAGGGATTTACTGAGCTAAATAGTGGTTGAGCAGGACCTGCAATGAGCCACTCAGTGTGGACAGCAGCTATGCCCTCTCAGCTTACTTTAAAATGCCCAGGCCCATGGCTTGCTCTGGCAGTAGGAGCAGGGTCTGGTTGTCAGTAGAAACCGTCCATTCACTTACATCAGCTGATGTGATCGTACTTCGGCCTGCAAAGCCTGTGACCCCAGATTTGAGCTCTTCATGGGGCAGAGAGGAGTCATGGCTCCTGCTACCTTTGTATTCTCTACAGAACTTAAGGTTAACAGATGGAGGGGATCTTCTGGCAGCCTCCAGCAGCTGTTGGTGCCTGCTACTGTGGTGAGCTCCTTGTGAAGAAAAGAGATGAAGCCATAGAGAATGTCAACCTGCTGCTTGTCAGTTCTCAGGTATCTCTGAGTACAAAAGATGAAAATGGGAAATGAGTAAGCAGAATGGCTTGAAAACTGAGGAAACCAAGGGTTAGCACTGAAGATTAGGGAAGCCTGAGGTCTCATATCCAGTGGGGTTTCACTTTTAAAATGGATGAATCAGACTCCTGCTAGATGGGAAATCGATGTTTCAATGTAGCTGTTCACATGTGGGGTCAAAGCAAAGACAGGCACTGGCATTAGAAGTTTGGGTGAGGGGGTCACAGGGCGCTGTGGGTCGTAGAGGAGACCATGAGCTGAGACGGATTTAAACATCCCATCCTGCATCAAGACTTAAGCTACTTGGGGAAACATCTGGCACAGGTATGTTCAATATAAAGCAGCAGCCACTGAGGCAGGAAGTAGGGCAAGATGCTCTTGGGATGTGGGGAATAGATCCTCTGAAAGATGCTACTGGAGACACATGGAGGGAGAGGGTTAAGTGACAGAAGAGAGACACTTAAGGATTATATAGGAGCTCCAGAAAAATGTGAGAGAGATCCCCATCAGAGAACCAAAGCAGCATTTGTGGGACTCCACGGTAGCCCCAGGACTCTATACACTCCATGGCTGATCTACCTGACTCTTACCCTGGACTATGTAGCCTCCCCTTTGGAACAGGGAAGCTAACACACCAAGGGTCCCTTCTTCTACTGCTGAATACTGAAGTCATGTAGTTTGGAAAATTGTGCCTACATCTGTGATGAAAATGTTTTGATATCTGAGCCCATCTGGTCTTAAACTGTGACAGTCAGTCAGGAGACTGTGTCTGAAGCTGAAGGAGCCTTGATAGCCATCAACTTTGAAATGTGCTCAGAAAGCTAAACTACCAGTGTAGTGGGTTGACCCTGACTGGATGCTTGGCAACCAGCAAAACCTCTGTATTGCTCCCCTTTACAGCTGGACAGGGGAGAGAAAATATAACAAAAGGTTCGTGAGTTGAGATAAGGACCAGGAGAGACCACTCACCAAATACCATCACAGGCAAAACAGACAAATTAGAGATATTAATTGAATTTATTGTTAACAAAATCAGAGTATGATAATGAGGAGTAAAACTAGACCTTAAAAACACCTTCCCCTCACCCCTCCCTCTTTCTCAGCTCTACCTCCTCCCCCAGTGGCACAGGGAGACAGGGAATGGGGGTTGTGGTCAGTTCATCATGTGTTGTTCCTGACACTGCTTAGGGAAAGGAGTCCTTCCCTTGCTCCAGTGTGGGGTCCTTCCCATGGGAGGCAGTTCTCCTTGAATTTGTCCGACCTGAATCCATCCCATGAACAACAGTTCTCTGTGAACTGCTGCAACGTGGGTCAATCTTTTAAGCACAGGCTGCTCCAGTGTAGGTCCCCCACGGGGTCACAAGTCCTACCAGGGAACCTGCTCCAGCATGGGCTCCTCTCTGTCGTGTTGAGATGGATGCACGGATCACACTAACTGCTTCAGGCAAAAAGCTTATCTTTGATACTACGTAGCCTCTTTTATAGTTTCTAGCTGTTTACATAGTTTTAAAGCACAACAAACTTGATTCAACCGATCACCACACACCACTAGGTGAACACACGATAGTCATGCAGCATGTTTTTCTACCTCTAATTCAGCCATGCCTCTTTCCCACGGTCCTTCTCTAGCCGAAGTAACAGGCCTGAGCCATGATTTTACAAAGGCAACAAGGCCTTCATTTTATAAGGTTTTACCTACATGCCACACCTCTCTCCGTGGGTCTGCAGGTCCCTGCCAGGAGCCTGTTCCAGAACGAGCCTCCCATGGGTTCACAGCCCTCTCTCAGGCATCCCCCTGCTCTGGTGGGGGTCTTCTCCATGAGCTTCAGGTGAATCTCTGCATCCTCGTGGTTCTCCAGGGGCTGCAGGGCCACAGCTGCCTCACCGTGGCCTGCACCAGGGGCTGCAGGGGAATATCAGCTCTGGTGCCTGGAGCAGCTCCTGCCTCTCCTTCTCCAGTGACCTTGGTGTCTGCAGGGCTGTTCCTCTGACACGTTCTCACTCTGCTCTTCTCTGGCCGCAATTACATCTGTGCCGTAATTTTTTTTTCTTCCTCTTAAATATGTTTTCTCAGAGGCTTTACCATCATTTCTGATGGGCCCAGCCTTGGCCACCAGCATGTTCATCTTGGAGCCAGCTGGCATTGGCTCTGCTGGACATGGGGAAAGCTTCTGGTAGCTTCTCACAGAAGCCGCCCCTCTAGCCCTCCTGGTACCAAAAGCTGGCCATGCAAACCCAGTGCAAGGTCCTAATAAAAACCACAGTTTAATTATCTAGGGAGTGTATAGTGTTTTATACTCATGCTTTTTTCTGTAGGTTTAAAAAAATTTTGATCCATTTGTGTAATGCTGCATATTTTAGATATGCCAGATTCACACATTAATCTTTCACTATGTTTTTTGGGTCTATAGTAAGGGAATTTAGCTTCTCATTTTTTTTTTTTCTTCTCCTCCTCTTGTTCCTTCTATTTGTTTGGAAATTTTTTAGTATCCTGTTTTTTCCCATGCAACTTGGCAGTATCAAACTCGGAGGAAGGAGAGGGAAAAAGGTACAACTGGAAATGTTGCCTATGTGTGCATATAAAGACAGGTCATTGGATATTTGTGCTCCTTAGCTAGGAAAACCTTTTTTAAACCAAGAAATGTAAACAGCTGAAATTCACAGTTAAATATAATTTTGCAAAATACTGGTGTAGCAATTTGAAACTTAGTCTTTTTTTTTATGATAGCATATTATGCTGGTACAAATAATATTGGCAGTGCAGAAATAAAGGACCGTTTAATTAAAAAAGAAAACTGAAGGCAGCTGCTGAAAGAAAATGCTGTGATAGTGAATAGTGTTGTCCCACCACCTTGAAGTACATCTCTTTTTAAATTCTTCCTCTGGACAACTCCTGTTGTTGTACTAAGTAGTCCATATTTTGAGGTAAGGGCTTTATGCTAGTGCAGATTCTCAAACAATTTGTGTTTGTAGGGTAAGCAGCAGTAATGAGGGACTAGCACAGCTTTCTGAGCTGTTATAGATGTACCTAACCAGCAGTAGCTGGACGGTGCAGCAAAAATCATTTGACAATACTGAGGACAAAAATACTGCTACAGTTACTATTTTCTATAATAGATACGGTCATTACTTGATATCACAGTGCAGTAGCTGTCACAAGCCATTTTTCCTGTTAGAAGGGCTGTAATTTTTCTCTTTTAGTTTGTATTTCAGTGCATTAGTGTGCTGACCATAATGACAGTGACTTTCTGAGTTAATTTTTTTTTGCTTCCTTTTATGGTGGATTTTGTATAGAACATGAAAACTGATTAAAATGACCAAAATAAAAAATGAAAGTGAGAAAAAGTTCAGTTTTTCCTTTTTCCTTCTGGTTGCTTTGACTGCTTTCTGTTATTTATTAGAAGTTTAGACAATTTAGTGACTGTTTTTCAGGCACTTTTTCCTGAGTAGTGGAGAGATTGCAGTCTTTATGCGATGATGAATGAGTCGTGGGTCTACTCCTATGGAGTCGCCACGTATTCCTTCAGAATATTTTTTGCTATAAAATACTTTTTGCGATGTCAGTTACTGCTTAAAATGTCATCTGTGTATTGTGCCCTGGTAGATGTTTGACACATTCAGCCTTTGTTTTTGAAAGGAGAGTTCTTGGAAGAAGAGCTGGGGGTGGTGAATCCCCACATTCTTAAGTTCCGTGATGTTGCCACCAGATGAGTGCCTTGGGGAAACCTATGTCGGCCATCTGTGGATTTCACAATTTCTGTGGACTCATTCATTAGTTTCTCTGGTGTCTTTACCACTTTTTTTCCCACTACTTTCTTTTATGATGCTAATAACTTTTGTGATATTTAAATGGTACTTAATGCTAAGTTCGGTAAACATCTCCTGGCACTGATGTTCTGCAAGGGATGAAAGTTACACAGTAGGAATATTCTTGCATGGCCACTTGTGGAATTCACTGGCACACAAGTAGCTCAATCTGGTGTACTGTGGTGCCTGGGGACAATGTGATGACCAGTGAAATTGATGCCTTAAGGTTTTAGCTTTTATATTTTTCAGATCCTGTACTGCTTTAGTGTGTAACTCTAAAACTCCATATAGCCTGTTAGCTACTGTTCTCCTGTCCTGGTCAGACAAAACAAATTCTCTCTAGGCCTGGACTTCAAGGACACCTTACTGTCTCAGGCCTCGAAATATGTTAACAAAGCCTCTAAAAGGGGGGAACAAACTTGGGGTAATGACTTCATTACCTGAAATTGTAATTGGAGAATTAACCCTGATATGCAAATGGACCAAACTTATAGAAGTGTGAAAAACTCGTGTCCCGTCGTCCATTTTGGGTGTAGCCTCTGAGGGGCTTTTGATTGCCCAGTGTGTACGTTGAAGGCCCTTCAATAAATACCCACTTTTATTCTCTTAATTTTGTCTAGCCTCTGTTTTTAGCTAGCCCCACCAAGACATCAAGATGAAATTGATATCTGATCAGTTGTAGTTAATAGCTTCAAGGCAGTTAGACTGTATTTCTTGTCTGATGAGGCTTGCTAGCAGCATAAGCTGGTGAATCTAATGTCCTTGTCCCAAAAAGGTTAGTGAGATCTGAATGAGCCAGGTGTCCTGGCATTGGCAGGATTTAAATTATGCTAAATTTTTATCAGAGTAAATGAATTTCTGATGATACAGCCTGCTTAAAACGGTTTTGTGAAAAGGTTTGCTGGCTGATTTTTAAAACGTGTGTTTTAGGAATTGAATTGTAATGCATCTAATTACTTTTAACAAAGTTTGAAGCATATACTCTATGACTAGGAAAACACCCCTAAGAAAACTTACTTTCTTTTATGCAGACCACGTCAAAATCAAAGATGAAGAAAAAAGCAACTAAGACTCAAGAAGCCAAAAAAATCTTGAAGAAGAAATTTAAAGTTAACACAAAAATAGTTTTTACAGAAGATGGAGAGGTAAGATCAATTAAAAGTAATTGTATTTTGGTGGGAACTGTAGTTGTAGTTTCTATAAAGTCAAAAATCTGTATAAAAAGACACGCTTTTAAAAAATGTGTGGTTTTTGTAATTGGCTTACATTTTGCAAAAGTGTTCAGCTTCCATTTAGAATTCAGTTCCCTGGGGAAAAAAAGGAATGTTGAGCATTGACCTCTTTTAATCTTTGTATGTGTAAGATACTTGTATGAGAGCTGTAAGTGGATGTACAGAACTGGATCTCTTTTCTGCCTATTATCTTTAATTTCAGGTGGAATCAAGAGCCTGGTGGTTTTTTCTTACAGAAATGTAGAACAATTTTCCTGTAGCTGTCTGCCAAGGCTCCCCAAATTCTTCAGTTAATGTACTGGAATGAAAAGAAGTCCCTGGTTTTCTTCCCAACATTCACTATTTCTAGATTAAAAGTTTTGTTAGGAAAGCTAAGGAAGTACCAAATTTTGGCCTACTGGTGCTGAGGTAGCAGTGCTTGGAAATTTGCCAGTTATTTGATTTGTTCTTTTAATGGATTCTGGAAAAATGTCTCGATTTTATATTAAAAGGAACTATAGTAGATGCTAGTCACTCTAGGGTTTCCCTGTGGAAATAACCTCACTAGCAAGTGTCCATGTTCCATGAACTTTCTTATATTTGATTTCACAGCTTCAGATGCTGTGTATGTTGTTTTTCCGTTTCCAGCACTAGGATAGAAAGTAGGGGTTTTTTTTTTCTTCTTTGTAATAATTTCAGTAAGGCATAAACTGAAAGAGAGGTCACCTTTACAAGTATATAATTTACTTTTCTGGCTAAATAAAATAAAGCATTTTATATTGCAGGTGAAGGGAGTGTTGCCATATACATAATTACTGACATTAGACAGAATGTAAAAGGTTTTAGAGGTTGCCCCATTGACTGAAAACTACAATGTCAGATATTTTTAGATATTCAGAAGCTATTGTCTCAACTTAAAATTCATATGCAAATATTTTATGTATCTATGCAATAAGTAAAAAGGAGCAAGGATGGAGAGAAAAATAATCACAAAGATTATAGTTTGAAAAGCAATACAATAGAGAAGGGGTAACCTTTAAGGAAATACAAAATTTGTGTCTATGGATGTTGTTCTTGCTTTTTTTTCCCCGGAGCTGTGTAAAATTATGCTTTGAAATTTTACTGTTCTATTCCACATACTTCTCTTTGATAAAGTCCTCTAAAAAATGTATCTTTCTAGAAAATATAACTACACAAACTCGATTTTACAAAAGGATGTGGAAACAGTGGGTTGGCTTTATCTGTACCTCTTAAATAACACCCTGTGTGCGCTAGGGAGTCCTAAATGTGTTTGGTTTTACATTTGTACTGAAAAGCATTCTATATTTTCTGCCATGTAGTTTCTTTCAAGAGTTAGTACTCTACTAATCCATAAGCAAGAATGATTTTGCAAAGACTGTCCCTTGAAGGTGTGTGCTCATACCATGAGGTATAAGCTGCTAGGTCATAAGATAAATGGAGATATTTTTTGGTGAGTGTATAGTCTTCGTCTTGAATTTAGAGTTTCAGATATTTAAGGGAAGCTGGATGTGTTCAGTATGTCGTCCATCAAACATTTCATCAGCATGAATCATCAAACATTTCCAATACAGTCTTAGTATAATAATCAAAAAACCCTGCCGTCTGTTCTGCTTGCTTCCCTCAAAACATGAACCTGTAGTCATGCTTTTTTTTTGGTGTACTTTGGAATAAAGGCTTATCTAATTTTTGTCGTGGTTAATATGTTGGAATATTGATTGTTTACATGAAAGGTACTGTTTAGATTTACTCACGTTTTTTTCTGAGAGTCATTTCTTGAGAACAAGTATTTTTTTCTCCCCAGAAGACTAGCAGGATTAGAAATTACTTGTTCTAATCAGGAAAGAGGACAAAATAAGGGAAGAGATTCAAGTGAATCCACTAAACAGTAATGTGATGTGATGGAGACACTACTTTCAAATAGTAATTTTAACTGAATGTGATGTTAAATAAGGTATCTGAGTTTCTGTTGTCCAGAAGTTTTGTTAATTTGTTTCCTTTGCAGATGACCTTTTTATTTAGTCTGGAAAAATAATGTACTGGAATATCTAGGGCACCAAAAGTGTGATGTGGAAAAAATTATTCTAATTATTATTTTTCTTTCTGGCATCTTTAATTCAGTTAGTGCAGCAGTGGCCACCTGTGCAAAAATCCAATTTGGCACAAGCAAATGAGGAAGATGATGCCAGTGGTATCAACCTAGATAAAGCGAAAGAAATACTGCGTGAAGAAGACAAATTTGACAAAGAAGAATACAGGAAGAAAGTAAAGGAAAAACATAGGGTAAGTTGATTTCTACCTCAATTACTGAAGTACAGAAATACTGTGCTGTGGATTGCTCAGTGAGGAAAAGTACTTAAATACATTGTCAAAGAAGTGTAGTACAAGTTCATTTAAATTCTTCAGGTTTTTTCAGGACTACATTACTTACAGGAAAACTGTTCTGATGTAAGTAGCTGGATAGCACAAAGCCTTACTTGGTATTAAGTGTTGGTAACAGTAGAATTTTATTTACAACTTAAAAATTTGTTGAGTTTAGTAGGAGTATCTTTTTTTTTAAGCCGTGTTCAGTGGAAGGGTTTGTTTCACAAAAAGAAAGTATTATTAGGATAAATGCTCTAACAAATGCTGACAGTGAAATAGTATCTCTGAGATGTCTTCAGACTACCACTTGCTCAACATTTAGTATTACATTTCAGCTAGGCCAAAGTGTTAACTTTTTGTGTTGGTGTTGTTAGGGCTATCAGAATTGACTTAATGAATTATTCAAATTATGTCATATGATTTTGGCGGTAACTTGAAAAGATCAGGATCTGCAGTCTGGCTTCTCTCTGGTGTTTAAAAACTTTTAAGTTGCAGACCACAAGTTTTCAAACTGCTTCTGTATTATTTGTCATGGACCAAAGCAGGGTTTTCTGACCTTGCTGTGTACCTGTCATGCAGAACACAGTTACATGTCTTTGAGTTCAGGGGTCATCCTTTTAGGCATTGTGAGATGGGTATGGAATTCTCCAGATAATGAATACCTGTAAGATCCCAGGACTATGTGTTGTTAAAGGCCTGATTTATACTCAAAGCTTCAAATTTCCAAAATGTTAGAAAGCATTGTTTTATTGTCCTGCTTTGTAAATGCTGACTTCATTCAGTTTGACTTTCTACTGACAGTAGTTAGTGCTAGATCTTCTAGTGTTTCTGAAGGTTTGTATTTGAACAAAATAATTTGGAAGAGATTTATGAAAGCTTCAAGTTATGTTTTGGCTATGAAGTATTCCAGCTAATGTCAAAGCATACTTCACACATTTAATTTGAAAGTCTAATCCTGTAGTCCTGTGGCAGTCATTTGACAAATACAAAAAATCTCACCTCTTCTTTAGCAAAGTGTTGCATTTGTAGGAGGTGAAAAGAAATCATGTTTGCTGTGCTCTAAGTGAAATCATAGTTAAGTTTACAGAAAACAATGCAATCAGATTTCAAGGATGCACTTAATAAACAAGGAAGGAGAGACTTATTCTGTGACTTTGCAATCAATCTGTTATTCACTAGCAAATTCATATACTTTGAGTAATGCTGTTGTAGGTTTGACATCAGACTTCAGTGATAAAATACTTCATCTCTGGGTGTGTTAACACAGCTTCATTGTTACAGTGCTGAGGAGAACAATTGATGTTGACCAGATATTTACCTGCCTTGAAAAAAAATATTTCAACTGTGGAGATACTATGAAAAGAGAATGCCTCTTTTCAAAAACGAGTCAGGCAAAATTACCAGACTGACAACATCAATGTCATGGGATTTTTTTGTAATTATGGAAAGTGTCATATGTGAAGTTTCTTGTAGCTTAGTGCATGAGTGTTTTTCACATTCCACCTATTATCCTTTATGAAATGGAATAAAAGAAATAAATGATAGTATGTAATGAAGAAGGAAATAGATTTTTAAAAAAATCATCGCTATTTGACATCCTATGAAATGATTGTCTAGTATTAAGGGCTGCCATTCAGTCATTGCATGACTGACACACATCTGACATTGTTCAGATTTTTTGAGACTTTACAATCTGAGGTGAAAAATACTTAATATGTAAATTCTCTCTACATAATGAAGTATTCAGTTACCTGATTGTCATTTAATTTTTGAAATAGTCTTATAACAGTTTAGAATCCTGCCATACAAATTTAAATGAGATAGAACTTGAAAGAAGGGGCAGGAAGGTGATAGGTTTTACTCTGGCAGGAACCTCATTTGTCTTCCCGTTGTCTCACTAACCTTGTAGTTAGAAGATGAACCGCTCTCCTCACTACAAAAGGCATTCAGGATACCAGTTCATTTCATGTATTAATTAATACGGGCTATATAAGGTAAAGCTGACATACAGATTGCTTCTCTTGCTCTTCCTTATTACTAAGTCATCCTTTATGTCTGGGATTCTTGACAGTCAACTGTTGCTACTTAGGAAATAGCTGTAATAGTAATGATAGGGAAAATATATTGAGCCCTGCTCTTTTGTCTCATCCAAAGAGAGACAGGCACATCTCCTTTCTCTTGGGTCATGTTAAGCTGCTCCAGTGCTCAGAAAATGCCTTCTTCCAATGATTCATGAAGAGGCTACGTTGTCACTAGGTGGGGAAGATACTACTCAATTTTTCCATTACCAGAAAATGTGTAATTTTTTAAGTTCACACTGTAGGGGGAAGTTCTATGGCATAATTCAGAAATCATAGCTGTGTTATAGATAAACATTATTTTAGCCAGTTCAGCCATTGTTTTTTCACTAATGTTTTTGGAATTTATTGAATTGTTGATGGGACAAGTCATCAGTCCTTCATTAACAAAAGAATGCCAGGGGAAAATTTGCACTGCCTCACAGTAAAAGTGAGTTACATGGCCATTCCCACAATGACTTCTCAGTGGTATTTAAAAATTCTCCCACCTCATAAGGTTTCCCTTCCCAAAAGATAACAATCACTCAACAGCAGATACTAGTTGAGTTTGAATCTTTGGCTTACATCTCAGTGGTATGAAAGAAGAAGAGCTATGCAAGTCCTTGTATCATGACTGTACTGCAGAAGCCTGGTCAGGTGCCTGATCGTTGTCTGAATTTGCTATTAAAATTTTGGTTGTTTATGTAAGACTGACAGGTAAGTGGTGTAAGTTATTTCTTACCCTCCTTCGGAGGGAGAGGGTGAAACCTAAAAGATGAATATTCCAGTGTGTTACCAATAAGGAATATGAGAGCAATAAAAAGACTAGGAGACTTTATTTTCATGACTTCAGATTTTGTGTAAGTGTGGATGTCTTAATGCCCTTTCTTGTGTCATTGAAAGAGGAGCTTTTTAAAGTCACATACTTTAATCCCATCTTATATATCCCTTTGCTGGCATTCAGCAGAACCCTTGATACAAAGTCTTAGATCCATCACTTGTGACTGTCCTTGCTTCTTTTAAATCCTCCATGCTTCACTGTGAGCCAAAATACATCATGTCATAACAAGAACTCTGTTGTCTGACCTGTCCTTTCTGCAGTAATGCTAATTATTTCATTCCCATCTTTGTTTAAATTTCCTTCCTGCAAGCAGACTGCTGTAGATCTTTTTCCATTTGACATATGTTCCAGTATCAGATGTGACAACTCTCTGTTTCTTGATTTTCTGCCTTGGCTGCTGAATTGTACAACTCTCTTTTTCCTAGCTCTTTGTAAAAGCTGTGGGTAAATCTTTCCTTTCTGCTTTTGCTTCAAATTTGTTCAAGACCTTTGCTTAACATTTTCATCAACTTAACTTTCTTCTGTTCTTTCACTTCCATCAAGTTTCAAATGTATCTTGATTCATATTTTCTCTTCTTAATTCCTTTTCTTCCTACTGCAGCTGATACCTGGTGTAGTTTCCTGGTGTGTGTGGCAGTCGTTTTTTTTTTTTTTCTTTAAATCAGTTTTTGAAACATGCTAAATCTATTAAAGTTATTACACAAATAGGTTAGCAGACCACTAGAGACAAATGCATTTTCATGCTGTGTAAATCAAATGTAGCAGTCTGATACACATTTAGGTACATGTAATCAAGAAGTCCCCTCAAGCTGAATGTGTGTTAAATACCTGAAGTCTCTACATGGGCTTTGAAATAGTGACTTACAATAATGAAACAATTTACAGAAGGCTATAAAAGCAGATGTTATTTCATCCAGGTTCTTTTTTCTGGCAGGTGGGTTCAGGTTTTGATTTAGATAGTGAGGGGATGTAGAAAAAGCAATGTTTTCATAAAGCTTGTACTTTTATAGGTCGTCTTCAATTGAGAATCCCTTTCTTACCATTTCCTCAGTATAATCTTGAAGATCAGAGGTCTCTGGGAAAAAAGAGTGAACTTCTTAAAATTGCAGCATCCCCAAAATAGCTTTTTTTTTTTAGGGGACCATGGCATGTAAGCTTATTGTGAACTTTCCTTGCAAAACTGTTTCTGATGAAGAACAAAACTATTCAGAAAGTATCCACAGGCCATTGCTTTTAAATCCATTTGTGAATGTAATTTAAATGAGCACAGTTTCTTGTATGATCAGAAAAATGTTTTGATGCATTCATGAGATGCTCGGATTAGATGAGTTGTGTATTGCAGCGCCTTAAGGCTTGTGGCAACTTGCAAAGCGTCTACACTATAATTAGGTTTCCTTCATGTGTCTCACATTTTATTATCCTCTCCTTCCTCTGCAAATATGGAAAAACTGAAAATCAGATGGATAAAAGTAACTAAAACTGAGGTATAATTGTAGTGTAATTAATACTTACTGAAATTTTGGAAGCAAAGTAAATTTTAGTGGTTGAGCACAAGGAAAGGACAGTAACACTGATCAAGATGATGTGGAAAGAATTCCGCCTTAATGGCTGTTTGATGAAAGCCATTTGAAATGTGTAAAATGTTATAAACAACAATAAAGGGAGAAGTGAATAAACTATTCAGAACATGTTTTGACACTCCATTTTTCAAGTTTTCAACTGAAAATGCACTGTTGTTAGGAAGAAAATAGTGGCAGAGAGGGATTCATCTCACTTCTTAATAACCTCTCTTTCCCTATACTAACTCAAGCTCAGAAAAATGTCCATTGGTGCTGAAGGAAAAATGAATAGGAGCTTTATTTCTTACCTCTCTTTCCCCCACGTAAGATATGCTGTGAATTTTGAATCATCAATGTGAGAAGATAGCTAGAAGTATTTTTTAAAATATAATTTTATTTGGGCAGTATTAGTAGGAAACAAACTGAGACTGTCTTCAGGGGTCTGATACTGCAAGATGCAGTAATTTTGTAACTCCCTGGAAGACGTTAAACAAATACATTTATGAGGGATGACTCAGTTAGACTGCGGGTTACAGGGGGGATCTTTCAGAAGGTACTTCACTGTACCACAAGTCTGTATTTTAAATGTAATATATACTTTGTATTTTTGAGACTCCTCGCACAGTCTTCCAGTGATACTGATGTTGCTCGAAGGAATATGGAGATATTTTGTGGCCCTTGTGCCACTGAAATTGTCTTGACTTGTACCACTGAAGTTTAGGGTTACAGGTTCTCAAAGTTTTGCTTATGCTGTTCTTAATTCAGTAGAAAATATAGAACTATTTTAGAAACCATACTAAAACAGAATACCCCTCTTTGGTTTGTCTCCTGTGCCCTAAATGCATTTGTTAGTGGCACAACACATAGTTTTAATGAGGAGGAAACACTGCGATGTTTCACCCTTTGTGTTTGCTCTCCCAAATACTATTACTCTATTAACTGTTTCCAAGGCTAAAAGATAAAATTCTTTGTACCAGACTTTATGTAAAGACTGTCATAAAATAAAGAGTTTTATGAAGAGAATATTGAATTCTGATTAAAATTCATTTTTGCAAATGGAAGATTGCAGACTGCTAAGGGAAGCCAAATCCCTTGGGTTTGAACTCAGGCAGTTTCGTCTGCAGGTGTTTTTGATGAAGCCTGCTGCTGTTCCAGGCTGCAGAACGAGCCCCCTGCACATGTATTGTACAGAGGGGCACACACAAGACACGCTCGGTGGGTATCCACAGAGACAAGAGAGACTGCACTCACATAAACATGCACAGCACAGGCAGCACAAGCTTATTTCTTCTTGTTGGCTAATCAAGGCTGATGTTTAGCAGCAGAACTAAGAAGATCTCACTCCTTTAATTGCTAAGCACACTCACCAATACATTAAATAGTAGAGTGGACCCTAAATATGTCTAATTTCATACCTACATCACGGGGCCCTTGTGTAGTCACTGACCTTGGGTTTTTCCATACGCTGGTCTTTCTGCACAGTCTCATAGTGCCTTTCAAATATTCCATTTTAAGTTTGCTCTTTCCCATGAGGCTGATAAACACAGATAGCCGGTTTTCTCTTTTTCTTACCAATTAGGAAGTCCTGTGTGAACCTTCCCAAGGTTGTGCTTGTGTGGTTCCTTTAGTGTTCATCTGTCAGTGACTTATGAGTTCACATCTCTTCTTATTGTCTGCCTTGCTGCTCATTAGGGTTAGTGTATTTCATATTCACTTTATTACTTTTTCTCCTTCTTGTCTTTGTCTCAGTCGTAACAGGATATCATTAAAAATGACATTTTGACATTCAAGGTATCCCTACCACCCATGTATCTCATGCTGCACTGCATTCCTTGGGGTTTGCTCCCTGGTGTAATTCTGTAGCCTTTATCTCTCTCCGATCTCTGGCCCCTGCCACAATCCTTACCCCATGCCTTGGGTGAGCCATGGCCCGGATGGGAAAGGTCTTGGGGAGAGTACCCTATGACTTACTTCTTCCTTTGGCAGCCCCGTTCCAAATGGAGCTCTAGGCTCCCTGCTTTTGCAAGTGATTTCTGTTGATGACAGAGTAGTTATGATTTAAACGTGTTTGGTTTATAGATTTATAAAATAATTCTGAAAGTTGTAGTGTATTGTAATAAATCGTTGAATACCATATACCATGCTCAAGAAATGGAAAAGACTTCCTAGAGATTTTCTTTATTTTATTTTATATATATATATATAAAACACTATATAACGCTATATAACACAAGGCATTCAATATGGTAGAAGATAAATGCTCCCATGAAAAACAGTATTTTTAGTTTGAAATCAATCATTAGATTAATTCTGAAGAAAGGTTGCATCGTATTTCCAAGGAAATAATCTGAAGGGGTAAAAAATTGCAGTGCAGGATTATTCTCTTTATTAAGTAAAGCACCTGAATAGTCCTGCACTTTCAGGTGGAATTTGTCAGATTACCATGTGTACTGTTGGTTTAATGTGATGCTGGGTGAGAATGATAAAATTCTCTCACGTAAAGAGTATGCCAACATAGGAGCAAAATAATAAAGGGAAGGAGGTTACTGCTGAGAGGAGCACTCAGCTGAACAGGAAAGAAAAGTATAGATGGAGAGACATGTAAAATAAATCAGAGAGTATTACTTTGTTGTAAAGCCTATCTGAGCCCTTCCATAGCTTTTGTGTGCAGGCAATGCTGCTGTTAGGCTCCAAATGCAGAGCTATTAAGGTAAGGGGGATGGATACTGAGAAGTGGGTTGACAAGCATCCCATTTCAGCTTTAGCAGCAGCATCCATCTGGTCTCCCTGTGGTGCCAGTGGAGACAAGGGCTTGCTTGTTTATCTTTCACTTCAGCAGCTGAATGAGCCACACTTACAGCTTGAAATGTCCTTGGATGTTTTCTAACAGTCTTGCAGCAAAATCAGAGTTCTTGACCTCATCTTATTGAAAAATAAGAAAATGAGATCACAGATGACAGAATATTCTGAGTTGAAAGGGACCCACAAGGACTATTGAATCCAACTCTGAAGTGAATGGCCTGTATGGCGATTGAACCCACAACCTTGGTGTTACTAGCACCAGGGTCTGACCAACTCGTTTGTGTACATGCTAATCAGATGAATGCAAGGAAAATGCAGCTGTGGGTGGAGGCTGAAGTAAAGTTCAGGCATAACCTTAAAGTAAGCCTTTATACCACCCTAGTGCTGTAAAGGAGCTTCCATGCCAGGCTGCTTGTCCTGCTGGAGGATGTTTTGTTTTGGTGGTTGGAGAAATGCTTGTGTGTAGATGGTTTGCTAATCTCTGTAATGAGAAATATTAAGCTTACATAGCAATATAAATGTAGCAATGGCCACGAGCATGTAAACAATTCAAACTTGGTATGAAATGTTGGAGAAGACAAATGTGGGAAACATGTTTACTAAGTCAGTTTCCAGAGCACATTTGTGCTTTAAAATTTGAGTGGAAACCAGCTCTTGACTATGGCAATGCCAATATATGAGAGCTGCTCTGAACTTTTGAACAACTCTTTGTGTGTTTGCTGCAGCACAACTGACTGACCGTAGCTATGTCCCACTAAAATAACAAGAGACAGTCGGATACTAAGACATGGTATCAGGTACCAGTATTGACCAACATGTATTTGCAAATGACAGCCAGATTTTTCCATGCAATGGAGTGATTTGTTACAGACTGTGGTCACCTGTAAAGATCTGTTGTGTGGTAGACCATTACCTCAGCTGTTAAATAGAATAGGTTGGTAGCTCCAAATTATGGCATCAGTATGTAAAGGAATAGTTACTAAAAATCTACTGTTAAAATGATGGATCAAAACCTGAGGGAGTTCTTGAGTATTTAAATAAAAAGACTTCAGAGGACTCAGATGAGCATGAAATTTTTACAGGAAATAGATTTGCCACAGGCTTTTTTGATGCTCTTGGAGCTAAATATGCTGTAATATGTATTAGTTGTGTTGAGTGAAACTTTTATTTGCCTTCAGGTAAGTAAATAGAAGAGGTCAGAGAAATTTTAGGGTAGAAAAACTGCAGCCTATCACCAGCTAAAAGAATTTATTTAATGTAAATCTGACCTATGAACAAATTCTTTAAAAGAAAGAAAGGGGACTTCTATTGTATAAATATTTTACAAATTAAAAAGCTAAAAGGGAAATTACTGTATGAAACAAAACTATTCATAATACATGGAAATTAACACTGTATTTTTTTTATATTGTAGCAAACCTTCTGGACAATGTAAAATGAACTCTTAAATGTAGAAAGAAGAGAGTCCAAGGAAGAGAGGATTTCCTTTGGGTGGGAAGAACTCTCAAAATTGCTGGACTTAATTTTTTTATAACTAAAAACTTGGGGTTTAAGCTCTCTATTTATCTTTCACACATTCCTGACCTCACCAGCTAGAGAGAGCTGCCATTATTTTTTGTCTCAAGTTGAGAACATGGAATGTAAATGTTAGAATATTTATGTGTGTTGGAGTTTTAAGAGTTAAATGGGGTATGAGTTTTTGTTTTAAAACCCAACAGTAAAAGGAGGGGGAAATTAAATGTGAAAAGAAGGCAGTGGCCAACTTCTTAACTTCACAGTTAAGAACAGTGAGTAGTTCTTCCATATATTAGACACGGCTTTATCCATGGTTTGGGCTCCTTTTAGGCAGAGCTGATTGTGTTGTCAGTTCTAGTGCAGGAAAGGTAGAAGGTTTGTAACTCTTCTTTAAAGCCAAGTGATTTAGCTATGTTACATAATGATGACTAAAAATTTTCATCCCTTTGATTATTGAGGTTATAACCATCCTTTTTAAGTAGCTGTGTAAGTCTGGAGGAAAAAAAGATAATTTGCAGTAAATTTTAAAAGCTGACCAAGAAGGTCTCTGAGCTGTATAATACCATTAATGAAAAGCTAAATGAAAATAATATAATACTAGCCGATGTGGGTTCGTGGAAATTCGATGTATAGTGAGTTGTATTTATATATTTTTATCAGAGCAGAACCTGGTTTGTAAATACATCTGTGGAATATACTGAAATTTCTGCATGGCTTTTCACTTGAGTGTTCCCATTAATAAATTAACATGTCAAAAATTAAATGGACCAAAACCTCTGACAATGGCCATAAGTTAAAACAAGAGATTTAGCATGGATGTGTGGGGAGCTTTTTCTGTGTGAAGACAGTCAAGCTGTGGCACAGGCTGGCCAGAGATGATGTGCAGTCTCTAGCCTTGGGATTTTGACATGGCTGGATGAATGCAGCATGACCTCACCTCAGAGCTGACTCTTCTGTGAGCAGGAGGTTGGACCAGAGACCCCCTGATGTTCTTTCCAATTGGAATGATCCTGTGGCCCTGTGAAGGCCCAGTGTTGTTTGGAGTGCGTCAGTGTGAAACAGCAGAAGCAGGCCTGATTAGGACATTGGCTTTTGAAATGCACTCCTAACTCCAGCTCAGTGCCAACACACATGCACCCTTTGCAAAATCTGTTTTTGTTTTTCATTGACAAGGATCCAAACCCTCTCTCTCCCCTGCTTGGAGAAAAAAAAAGGAGGTCTTGACAGCGTTTCCTGGTGATTGCTTCCCTGTCTTTTCTCTTGAGCTCCTTATTTCAGTCTCTGGACCTATTAACTTCAAAATCTTTTTGTGTCTTTACCATTCTTTAGAGACTAAAGTATATTATGCTGTCTGTGTACTCCTCTTCTGTGTCCTTATGTCAGTCTTCTGCTTTCATAGCTGTCTTCTCAGTGCTCAGATATAAATCCCTTGAGCAGGAATTTTGCTGCTATATTTGCTTAAGCCTGTAGCTGTAGTTAAAACACTGACATTTCATACACCATAGAATTTTTCTATCCAAAATTTTCTAGACTGTCTAAGCCAAAAGCTGCTTAGTAACATCTGGTGTATTACTTTCTAGCTCTGTTCTCTGTCAGTTTCTCAGGGGTAAAGTTTGAATACTATCACAGTTTTAGCAGAAAAATGAGAGAACCCAAATGGTTACCCTAAAGTGGAGAATGTGCAGCTAAACCATTTAAAGTGGAGGACGTGGAAAACTTAAGTAAATAGTTAGAAAAGCATAAGTAAAAGTGATCAGAAATTAATATAAATTTGACTGGGGAGAGAAGGAATCGTAACATGGATGATCATGTTATGGCCATGATGCATAGGTCTGCTTTGTTGGAGAAACTGCATGTGGACTAGACAGTACTTGATCCTGGTGGTTTGTGTAGTCCCATATGATGCCCCTGTGGCCTTAAATGTAATTTTTTTTTGTTCATACTTTAACAAATCTGAAATAATGAGACAGCTATGTTGTATCTGTCTACAGTGGTAGGGTTTTTTGTTTTGTTTTGTTTCACAGCATGCATTAAAGACCCTGGCATGTAACTCAGAGTGTATTGAGATGTTTGAATCAGGCAGCTTTGCACAAAGCATTGGGGAATTGTTTCATTTTGATTTGGGGAGAAGAGGTTGAATTATGCAGAAAGGGACTTTGAAAATAAGCTAACACTTCTGTAGTTTGGGCAATTGGGAGAATAGAAAATGGCATGTACCTCACAAATGTCTTAAAAGCCCCTGAATTTAGATGCCAATTTTGAACATCTTGGTGGCTGTGTTCTCCTTTTCCCATGTCTGCAGTCAAACGCTGCTTTTCCAAACAACTTTGTGTGATACCTACCAATATGGTTTAGCAGCATCATTGTGATGAAATGGCACCAGGAGTGCTGAAGCTGTAGCGTTCTCCTTACTCCCATGAGTGAGCTGATATGCAACTGGTCTTCAGCCTTCTCTGTGCTGAAGTGCTGACCCTAGACTGATGTTAATGTCTCCTTTTATGTGGACTTGACTCTAAATGTGCTGATACTGAGATGTATTTCAGAAACATTTATATGGTAGCATAAAAGAGTTTCAATACCAATGTCATCAGCATCACTAAGACAAGAAGAGGGAGCCAAGTGCTTTTCTAGAGGATGTGCTCTCACCTGAATTTCTGTCCTTTTGTCATGAAATGAAGAATTTAAAGGATGTTCAATTGCAAGGACCTGACAGTCTAAATTAGAGATAATACTTCAGCTGGTGTAAGACTAAACAAAAGAAGCAGCAATAAATGTCATTTGAATTAAGTATCTTGGGCACTTCTGTATGCTGACACATCTAGCAGGCAGCTTTGGATGAGTTTTATCGCTGCATTTTGGTCATTTTCCTGTAGGAGAATCTCTTTGGTGAGGAGAACTTCGTTATAGTTTCTGAATCGATGCAATTACTAAGCAAATGCTTTTGTCAAGTGTTTGTTAGTAATGGAGATACGAAAGGGAGAAGATGTTTTAGCTTTCACTCCCCAGTTACTTTAGCAATTCTGAGGTTAGGAAAATTTTCTTTTTAGTTTGTTAAGTGGATCTGATTTCATTTTAAGTCACTGAGAAGTAAGAAAAATTGGATCTCAGTGCCATTTTAACGACCTTATTTTACAGACAAATACTAACTCTGTTAAATTACTCAGCTGCATTATTCCTTTAAGAATAACAAGTCACGATAAAGATATAACATGAGCTTGAATCATTCTTGTAGTTTTATGTTTTTCTTTAAGAGCAAGAAGAATGAGTAGTATCTCATTCAGATCTTGCATTTATTGTTTTCATCAGTAACATGTAGGGTGAATACCACCAGTCTAACATGTATGCATTAAAAATGTCTAGATGACTCAACATTTATCTTAAAATATTAAAAGAAAAAAAAAACACCACAGGGGTTTGCTTTAAAACTCTAATCTTGTTTATTTCAGGAGAAGAGGCTAAAAGAAAAAGCAGCAAGGAGAGAAGCCAGGAATAAGAATGCACAGGTAATGGTTTTTGTTGTTTCAATCAAGCTACTGGTTGAGGAATAGAAACGCTTTTAAAACTGTTTCATTCCTTTCTCTAATAAGCAGTGTTGTGATTAATGGCTCTTTAAAAGCATTTTCTGTTTGCTTGTCTTTTCTTACTCCCATGCTCTGATGTGGTTGTAATAGCTTGGTGTAGAAGGATACTGAGAAAGCATGAATATATATGTTTGTGTGTGTATAAATACAAAAAATGTATGGAAGCCTTTTGGAATTTCAGCATCTTCATTATGTATATCAGGTGAGTTGCAATTTCAGCTGCAGTACTGATGCCATTTTTTTCTCTGAATACTTGGGTCATGTTTATAATTTGCAGGCAGTGAGATTTTTTTTTTGTGTCAAGTCTCGCTTCAACCTTTTTCTGCTGAACTTTTTTTAAATAGCAAGTATTTACATTGAAGTTCATTCCTTCCCCTCATTACTACAAATGAAACCTTTGTTATCCTTTCCTTCCTATGTACGTTGCTAATTTCCTAGAGGCTGTTCTAGTTTTTCATGTTGCTTGGTTTGCAATAAACTGAGGTTTCATTCAGCTGCAGCAGTTTTCTGGAATAAGGACCTAGTGATGTTGTTTCTCACACTGCGTCTACTTTTGCTACACATGAATAGTTACAGTTTCTTCTTGGCAGTTGGCAAATATCTTACTCCCTTGAGAAAATCAATAATGTTCTTTGTCCGATTTTTGCAAGCTGGCTGTGCTCTAGGAGGCTTAAGTATAGGAAGATGCTTCATTGTGTAGCTCTGAAGTGGAAAGTAATTACAGTTTCAGATGAAAAGCCTAGTTATACTAAGTTTTAAGTATGATTCTGCCTTCAAAGATGGCAAGCTATGAGAGCTGTTGGCATCATGACTCCCCAATCAAGCAATAGAAATTTTCTGCCTGTAATTGAATGTATAAAGATGCATACTTTTTAATGTATTTAGCAAGCATTTTAGGAAAATTATGGAATGAATAATTAACAAACATCTTAATAAAGGGAGAAAACATTGATCAGGCTGTATCACATTCATGAATACTGCTTGTTAATTTTGCCTCTTTTTAAGGAATAAAATGTTATTCAGCAGCTGGAGAAAGAAATCCATTTCTTTCAAAATGATCTGCTTGCTGATGTACATCTCCTGTCACAGTGTCGGACACGAACACGCAGATTCAGACAGCAGGTCAGGACCACTCAGCAGGGCGAAGGACCCTGCCCTCCTTTGTTCTCACCTTTTTATACCTCTCTTAAAACAACCACACATTGGTAGATGAGGTTAACACCTCTGCAATTTTACAGGATAGGAACATAATCTATCATCTTTCTCCGCCTTGGAGAAAGGATTGAACAACAATCCAAAAGTTGAGAAAACATTCTAGGCCGGTTAGAAAAACAAGAGCTATGTTTACAGAAAATGCATGAGAACTTCTCTACAAAAGTAAAAACACAGGACAGTAGAAAAACCAGGGCGACACATCTCCTATCCTGTTCTTGGCCAAGCGAATGAATCTCTCTATCCTATTGGAAAGTGAATAAACTTGATCCCTATTGAGGAACAGTTTGTCTTCGTGTGGGGTTGTGTGTCCGTGGGCATGATATGGGTTAAATATGGAGCCTTAGCCCCAAGCCCAAAATTTTATGCACCTCTGCCTCTCTTATGTGCAACACTTGTACTTGGAAAGCTGATTCACTAGTGCTGGTCTGGTGAGAGATTGGCACATGCTCTCCTTGAGGGTACCAGGTGTGCAAACCTGCTATTGCTTTGACTTCATTTTATTCTGGAAGCACTTAGCTCACTCTCTGCAAGAAGGTGCAAGCCTCAGGAGCTGACATGTCTCCTTGATGAAAACTATTGGGCTTTTTCTGTTGTTTAGAGGCTATTCTTGCCAGAACTCTCTGCAGCCGATTCTTGTCATTTTCAGTGTGGCTCATTTCAGGAAACATGTTTCTGCTGGGAAAGCCTGCCAGCTTGGACCTGGGCTGTTCACGCCTGGAAGTGGAAGGGAGCAGTAGACAGTAGATAAAGGTGCCAGTTTCTGTCTGCTGGGTGTCTGAGGAATTAATTAAGAACACTCCCTGCTTCACAGGATCTTAGATATGAAGCCATAGTAGTTGAAGCTCTCCTCATAGTCTGTGTGGGATGTGACTCAAGCAGCTCCTTCAGGATGCCCAGGGGAATAAAGGAGGAGGAAACAGTAAAAAACAAAAACTATTGGAACATAAACCAGTTTAGAAAATATATTGTCCCTAAATCAGGAGTTTAAAAAATGTTAGCATTTTCACTAGTGCTTTTTTAATATGGCTTGTGACCCGCTTACTCTGCCATATGCTACTCCTTGGGTAATTAGTAATGTTTTCTTAAAAGGGAAAGCAATAAGGAGAACCAAAAAGAAGTGGAAGAGGTATTTTTAGCCATGTAAATGCAATTTAGCAGCTGGAGAAAAGGACTAGATCAACAATTATGAGTAGCCAGTCATTTCAAAGCAGCTGTGGTCATAATTTGTTTTTCACATCTATCTGCTTTATCCCCTTGTTTGTATTAGTGACTATCTCCCTCAGGTTACAAACTCCTTGGGTTACAAAGTATTGTTTGCTGTCTTTCTCTAGTACACAGCCCACCGAGTCTGGCATGACCAAAACAGAAATTTACTTTCCCATTCTTAGTATTAAATAATAATTCTTTGTGAATTTAGGGGGGGAAAGAAGAAAAATCACAGGAGAGAAGGACATCCTGCCTTTTCCTCTGGTGCTGCAGGAGCAATTGCAGGGAAGATTTTGTTCAGCCTTTGTCATGCTGGGACAGGCTAGGCTTGCTGCAACTGGAATTGACTAACCAAATTCTGGCACGCTCTGCTGAGTGTACCTGAGCAGGAGATTAGATGAGTAGGTAGCTGCAGTGTTATTGACTCCACCTTGGATAAATCTCCGTGCAATAAATAAACTGAGTAAGAAGTGAAGGCTCTTAAAGGATGCTTTGGAGAAAGTATTCCTAGGGATTTATGACCATTAATTAAATTTTCATGCAAAAGGCTGTGAAAATAAATAAAAGAAGTTCTCTCATATATTCTTACTGAAGAAAAACTGGAAATTTTAGGGCTTTAGTATTTTTTTATCATAAGATGTTTAATTGTCTCCCATTTTCTGAGAATTTGATGTGATATTCACAAATGCGGTGTTTTAAGATGAAAGAAGCACATATTTTGTCGTCACCCAGTACTGATGAAATTACAGTCCTCAAGCCCTCAAACAGATTTCGATACTGCTTACTTGAAGGTAGTATGGAGAAAATTAGGCACGAAGTAGTCTTTTGAGCAAGAAGTAAAGCCCTGAGCAGCAGCAGCAGCAGTGACAGCTGCCCCGGGACAGGAGCTGGGTGTTACTCGGTGAAGCCAGCCCCTGGCCCCAACCAGGACATCCCTCTGCTCGTGGCTTTCCACTTTTTCCTCTAGAATCTACGCATACTGATTTCTTAGTCTACATATAGGACTTTTGTGTTTCAGCCAGCATTTAAAGGTCCTAGCCCTGCTAGCAACCGTTAGCTGCAATGAAGATAAACAGGACTGTATTTCTCCGTTAGTGATTTTAGTCTTTTGCTACCCTGATGCCTTAGAGCCCTACAGATGTGTTGAGAATTATGAAGCGAGGAAGATTTTGATTTCTTTTAAAGAAAATTGTTTTTGTAGGAAAGGAATTTTCCGGAAGCAGCTAAACAGGTCCATGCTTCAAGGTGGGGGAGCGGAGCAGGAGTCAGAAGAAGGTGCTGTTCCCTGCCCAGCACTGATGTGCTAGGTGATCCTCAACTATCAGCTCCCAGCACTGTGCAAGAAGTGATAACTAGTCCCTAAAAGAAGGCATTGTTATCTGCTAGAAACAGTTTGGACATCATCTGTAAGCAGTGTCAGGAGGTAAAACTTGCTCAGTCATGACAGTTTGGTGCATTGGTTCAGGTTTTGGCAGTCCTATAGCAGTTACACCATGCTGATGTCCAAAGCAAAACAAAAACCTGAGAAAGCTCTGACTAGAAGAGCAGAGGCTGTTTATCAAAGAGGCTGTCCGTAAGAAAAATGTAGCCTGCTGAAAACTTGGAGAAATCCAGCTTGAACGCTTATTCCTTACTGAGATGTTTTTCCCTATTTTCACTGAACAAATTTGAGGATGGAGATTCTTAACCAGCTGGAAAACTGACTTGTGGAGAAAATCCAAGAGCTAGGTTGTCAGGGGCTTTTTCTTGGGAATGAATGCTTGCTAAATAATTCTAGAACATTAAAATATCAACAGCAGGATAATAGATATACTTTAGCTTCTTTTCTCCCTTTCTCTCCTGTTGTCTCCCTCATATATTTTGCTGTTCCCACAGGAGTTAATGCTTGTGTATGGGATTTGACAAAAGATATACTTTATAGATAATTTAAGATTTTTCAGAGTCACAATGAATCTTTCTACTGGGAGCACATATACAACATACACGTGGGTGAGCAGGAGGCATATACTTTCAGATATGGCAGATTCAGGCATTGATACCTGCCTATATCACATCACTGCAAGCTGTAATGCTCAATATAGTATTCTCTTTTCTGTGCCTTGTACCATGCTCTGCTGAGATTTTAACTGGAAAAATGCTTAAACCCACCGTTTTGTTTTAATCTCCAGCACCTCCATGATACACTTGCCAAATGTAGCTCAAGAAGTCTTTGCACCATGTGGGAAAATTTAAACAGGAAAGGGGAAGTCAGATCCCTTCGGTAGCTGTGGCTAATAATCCACTCAATGAAATATAAACTGCAGAATATTGTGAAAATTCTTCATCCATTGTGGATCATTCCTGTGGTTACTGGGTTTATATTACCTTTACTTCTGCCTTGAATTTACTTTTTCTTGAGATCTAGCCCACGGCTTGTGCTTAGGCTGGAGACACTGAATTCAGTGTGAATGTGAACAGTAATTTCAGTGTGAAAGAGAGGTTTACAGGAGTGAAGGAGGAATTTGGTCTGCGCCTCCCGTGAATCTAGATTCCCAAATCCCCTTGATTGCTGGGGTACCTGAGTATTCTTGTGAAAGTCTCATAGGATGCCTGATAACTGGTGGTTAATGGTGATGATGCATTGTTCTGGATCACTTCTCATGACCCTCTCATGGGTGGTGTTGAGGAGGCATTGCTTTAGCTCCCTGTGATTTCTGGAGCTGGAGCAGGGTTTCAGGGCTAGATCATTCTGGTGGTCTAGAGGATGTTGAGATGTGGAGTTTGTTGTTTGTAAGGAGGAGAGAGTTGTGTTGTGCTGGTGTAGCCTCAGGACAGGCTGTGTCTTGTCACTGCTGTTTGACAGTCACTGCAAAGGACTAAAAATTATTCTTCATCAATAATTTTTTTGATTCTGAAAACCACAAAGAAGAGCAAAAAATAAGCTAATGGTACTTCTGTTCATCTATAAAATCTTTCAGTATGTTTAGTGTGGGGAGCTTACCACTGAAATTACTATGTCAATTTGATCCCTTTTAATAAGTCAAACTTCTTTCTTACAAGAATCTCTTTAACCTTAGTTTAGAAGTAGTTCTGGTCTGTTAACTCTTGTGTTCTGTATGCACATCCAAAAGCTGTAAGTAGCTTTATTTATTCAATGCAAGGTTTGAGTGTTTTGAATTTCCTTGAGAACCTCTGTGAATAAACAGAGTAATTTGGGATATTAGCATCTTAACCTACTAATTTAGTAATTTCATTTCGAAGTCATGAAATGGGAAAGCTGATTCTGACCTACTTGTGTGCTGAAACACTTTTAAAAATCAAAGTATTCTACAATATTTAAGTTAATTTATGAAAATGGGTATTATGTGCCTGTATGGAAATGTAACCTGTATTTTGCTTTTTGAAAAGAACTTATTGATTCCTGTTAATATAACAATTAAATTGCTTTAAGTAAAGCTGTAATAAGTCCTGTCTTTTCTGCAATTTTGAATTTATATTATTAAACCAATATTTCAGTGTTGTGACCCTGAACAAGTTACAAGTAAGGATTCTGATGGATTGATTTGCCAATTACCCATACTTCTGTAAACCTTTTCATTGCAGCCAACAGCACACCAAAGATTTCAAATATATTTATCAGATTGACCATTTAAACTAATTGACCATGGCTATAGCAATTGAATTTTGTGTGTATAATGTTCACAACTGTTATTTTTAATCATATGTGGTATGTGATAAGAGTTTGCTGCTCTACATGCCAAAAGCTGATGTTTTATCAGTCACTGAGGTGATTTCTTCATAGGCCTGGCACAGAAGCTTGCTAGTGGGACTGTGGACTTTGCAAATACTGTCTTATTCCCTGAAGGTCTGCTGGGACGAGGTGGATGCACAGTGGATCAACACAAGTGCATCTTCATTACTGTGCCTGATATACCTATACCTTATTCCTTGGTTTGTGTTCACTTGCACATTCATGGTGCTTCTTTTGGAGAGGAAGCTTATTTTTTCTTCAAACTTGTGTTGTGTTTTTTTTTTTTTACTAATTTTGGTGGGTTGCAGTTCTAGGGGAGCTTTTGATGAAAGATGTAATACAGATTTTTTAAGAGCAGGGTAACAGGTTTTCTGGCATGTTGGGGAGCACAAAGGTTGTTATCTTACTTGATTTTAAATGATTGTTTTAAATTTCTAGGGCAATACTGATGAAATTTCTCTGGTAGACTCTAGGAAGATTACACTGTTTAATTCATTGTTCTGCAGGAAAACCTTTTGTTTTTAGAATGTCTGTGTAAGTTTGATAGCATTGGAACAGGGGCTTTGGATACATTTTAACTGCTGAGCTTCAGAGCTTTCAATATGTTAAAGAGTATACAATTTTATTTATTTCAACATCAACAACATTTTGGCATTTTGGGGGGAAAAGAAACACTCAGGTTTTCTTATTGAAAATTTAGGCTATGAAAATTGCAAATTGAAATAAGTATGCATTGCACTCTTCCTCTTGAATTATGTTTGTAATTTATTTGTATCATATAGCTGCAAATAACTCTTGGTAGTTGTAGACTTGAGGAATGCTTTGGCACTGTTCCACCCAAGCTCTTGGATGGGGCTCAGCAAAGAACTGAGTGTTTACTTGAGTCACTGATTCAGATCCATCCCTCTTTTGGGCAAGGGAGGTATATATTACTCTGCTTCATTTTTACTCTTTGCCTGTCTCTGTGAATATTAGAGCAGGATTCCACCATCAGGTTCCTGCCTGCATATGGCAATGTGGTGGAGCACAGGGAAAGCCATTCAAGAGCTCTGCTAGTGTTCCACTGATGCCTTTTTGAGGCTAATAATTAAGCCCCTGTAGAAAAGGCAATATGCATCTTTTTGTTTGAATACGCACTTTATCAATTGAGGCAACATACTCCAATTCCATCCATGTATCTATAAAAACAGTAGGTGTTCAAGAACCCAGAGAAGAGCTCTTAGTGTACTGTAAAGTGCAAGCACATATATTCAAGGGCAAAGACCTTTCCAGCTGAGCTTCAGATTTCCATTTCAGCATTTATGGAATATTTTCATTGTAACTATGTATGACTATGTTCTGTAAACTTAAATGGGGAAGAAGAAAGCACTGGGGTGTAGCTTTGTGATCACTGTCCTTCAGTATGTAAGCACTTTCTTTTTGCATATGGTCTCTTGAAAAGGTGGCAAGTGTACAGTTTAAACATAACTAGGCACTTCATTATGATTTGGAATTTATATGTAAATTAGCGGCATCATTTCTTCTTGGCTTCCAGAATTTCTTGTTCAGTTTCTTCACTGATTTAACACCCTCCTCAATAGTCTCTGTTTGAGCAGAACATGAAAGATTGCTTTGCCCCTCCCTGTCTCTGGCCAAGGAATAAGAGGCAATAGACAGTGCTGGAGCAGTGTATCCACCAGTATGAAAACAAGAAAAAAAAATAAAGCTGTTCTAAAATGTTATAAACCTTTCTTTGAGCATTTTCATCTTAGTAAACAGACCACTATATGAAATTAATTGTAATGATACTTCATTTGTTTATCTGCTCTATGTTACTCATTAATAGTGTTTAGTAGCCAGTATTTGAAATTTCTCTCCCTCTGAAGCACGAAATTTAAAGCTGTTACTCCAAGTTCATTTGCTGTGTTCTATACATGTTTGGAGCAGCAAGTTGTTGTTTATTAGTGTGGAGGTCTTCTTGCCTTTGGCTCACCATAGTCCTTTGATGCCATGATCAACACAGTACAGAAGAATTGCGTGGAACCGAACTTCTGGAGATCTTCACCCTCTTTTCTGCCTCTGCCCATAAGCCTGAAGAAGTGGGCAGCTCCAACCGGTGTAGACATAATGACCTGAGGCTTACAGTGGCTTTCGCACAAAGCATTTATTTAGGAAGTGGGTATTCTCTCTGGATTGAGAGGTCATTTTCTGTTCTGTTGTGAAAAACCAGGTGTATTCACATTCCTCAATTCTATCGGTATAAATATTATGCAGATGATTGCATTTCACAAGTAAGCTGTTCCAGACTCTTCAAACTTGTTAATTTTGCACCTTGGTTTGTTCCGGTAGTACTCTGAGCTGCTTTGCAGCTTTCCTTATGTGTTTAAAACTTTCTTCGATTATAGACTTCAGATGCAGGAATTCTACTTTGCTCTATATCTCAGATGTGAACTTCCCCAAAATGAAGCTCCACCTTGTATATGGGGTCCATTAGGGCGTGGGTCTTTCTGTGTTGGTTCCCTCAATGTTTCTTTTCTTTAAGGCCTGATGTTTCCTTTCACTCTTTTTTTTTTTTTTGTTTTTCCCTCTGGTCTTTTATGAAATTTTTTGTGGACTTACAGGTTTCTTATCTCTTGCTGTTTCCTTATCCTGTTTTCTGTTTCTTTCGAAGGAGCTAAATTCAAGCTGGTATAGCTTCTATTTCGTTGCTTTCTGCTGTGGGGAAACCGAGAGCAGAAGCAAAGGGGAATAACAAGAAGAAAGATAATAGCATCATCTAGTAGCAAAGCCCTAGGAAATGTGCTCAGTATTTTTAGGGAAAAGTTTTGTGGGATTTTTTTGTTTGTTTTGTTTTATACTCTAAGACCTTATATTTTTCTGACATTCCTTCAAATGAATATAAACTGGTAATATTTTGCTGGGCTGTTGCTAGGATTCAGGTATTAAAAGATGCCTCTGTCCAAATGAAGGTGCAAACGAGCCCATATGCCGAAGTCCAGAGTACGGATTTTATTTAACACTAAATATGAGGTACAGGGAGTAGTGGGGGGTGAAGAGAGAGAGATTAAGTAGAAAGAGAGTCACCACCACATGGGTCCTGCAGCATCGTGCTGGCCCTTTTTCTTCTGGTCTTCTCTGTGGTGGGGGTCCTGGAGCGTTCTCATGGAGGCACCACTTTTATAGTGTCCAGGTCCTAGGTGTGCAGAGTGTAGATGCATTCCTACAGCTCTAGCTGCATGTGTATAAGGACTTGCTACTTTTCTCACAGTCTGCCATGGTGGGAATTTTTGTAGATTGACACTGATCCTTCCTTATACTTTAAGGAAAATGCTTACAAATAAGTGGAATTTTCTTATAAGCAGTTTTGCAAAGCAAACAGTTAAGACTGATAAAAAGGTAAGTTGAGCATATTGTTGGTAAGTCAGTCAGCAGCATGTAATAGGATTAGACCTGGTTTATACAAGTATATTGCTCTCCTCTCTTCATTCTTTTTGGACAATCTGCCAAGGCTTTGAAATTTTCAGCAAGAAAAATTCTGAGTGGACAAGGGAAGGTGATTGATTAATTACAGTCACAGTAAACGTACATTTACATGATGTATGTGAGCAGCAATTTAAGGTGAAAGCTCATAAAGATCCTTAGGTTTCATAATTAATGGCAATCTCAGTGCATTTTCTTTGCTAATTTATGTGCTGTTAAAATTGCCAAAAGTTACTAGCATTTTTAATTTCCCATCACCTAATATTCTAACAGACTACATACCTACAAAAGTAGTGCTAAGGGTCATCAGAGCTCTTCAAGGTATTTACTAACTTAAGAAATGCATAGAATTTATGAAATTCATCCTTCCTAGGCATCTGTGCAGCATAACTCTATGCATAAAACTGAAGCTTTTTGTTTATGAATTAATTTAATTCATAGCCAATCAAATCAGAGTAGAATAATGAGAAAATGAAAACGTCTTTAAACACCTTCTCCCCAACCCTCCCAACTTTGTGGCCTTAACTTCAATCCTGAGTTCTCTACCCTGAGGAGCAGGATGAGTGGGCTGTTAATGTGGCTGTGGTCTGACTGCTGCTCCTCCCTCCGTAGTGGAAGGACTCCTCACGCTCTTCCCCTGCTCCAGCATGGATTTTGTCCCAGGGGAGACAGTCCTCCATGGACTTGTCCAGCATGAGTCCTTCCCCCAGGCTGCAGTTCCTCACAAAGTGCTCCAACGTGGGTCCCTTCCACAGGGTGCAGTCCTTCAGGAATGGAATGCTGCAGCGTGGATCCCCTGTGGAGTCACAGGTCCTGCCAGCAAACTTGCTCCACTGTGGGCTCCTCTCTCTGTGGGGCCACAGGTCCTGCTGTTGCGGGTTAGAGGGGGAGTTTCAGACAAAGCTTATTAGTGAAGCCATCCCGCTGAGTCATGAGGTGCAGAGAGAACCCCCTTCCTTTCGGAACTCCTTCTCAGAGAGGAGCATTGGTGAGGCTGGATCTGATCTTAGCCCCAGACTGTCAGCGCTTTAAGTAACTTTGTCCTACAGGATTAAAGATGGCAAAACAGATATATTTGTGTAAAATGAATTATTTATTATGACAAATGATTAGATAAAATACTTTAATCCGAATTATTTACTGCACAGTATAAAAGCTAAAACTACTAGTACCATTTAGTATAGTATAGTGCACTGTATCAAAGCAATTATATTAAAGCTAGCAAAAAGAAACAATTATTAAATAGAGATTGATGTAACTCGCCATACCAACACTTGTGGGCAGATCTCTTTCACTTAGTCCTGAGGAGTATCTTTGAAGGGACATTCCCACTTCAAGGAAAGAAACTGCATACACACACTCGAAGAAGGAGTATGTTAAAACAACCTACTGTGTGAAAGTGGACTGGACTTTTACAGTAAAAAGTGATTGACTGCCAGTCATATGTCTTCAGGTCATCTTAGGGACTTATCTGCCAAGTCTTTGCCTCACTATCAGGATGTTAGTTTGGGGTTGGTGAGACAGACTGGTTTTAGCATAATTCAGTACCAAACCCAGCACGTGATGCCCCCTCTCAGCGCACCACTGATAGCTTGCGAAACAGGGCATTGTTTGAGTTGTTTGACCACATTCCAAGGGCAAAGAGTCCTGCTATATCTGCCAGGAGTGTGGGCTTCCCAAAGGGTTACAGCCTCCTTCAGGCATCCATCTGCTGTGACCTGGGGTTCTCCACAAGCTACAGGTGGGTGTCTGCTCCCCCATGGATCTCCGTTGGCTGCAGGTTGGACTCACCATGGTCTGTACCACGGAATGGAGGAAAACCTCTGCTCGGGTTCCCGGGTGCTTCCTTCGCCTCATTCTGCACTCAGTGTCTGCAGGGCTGTTTCTCTCACCTTTTCTCACTCCTCTTCAGCTGCAGTTGCGCAGTTTTTCTTCCTCCGTAACTATGTTATCCCAGAGGCACTGCCACTGTTGCTGATGGGCTTGGTCCTATCCAGTGGTGGGTCTGTCTTGGAGCTGGCTGGCATTGGCTCTGTCAGACAGGGGAAGCTTCTGGTGGCTTCTCTCAGAAGCCCCTGCTGTAGCTCCCCCCTGTACCAAAACCTTGCCATGCAAACCCAATACAGGGCCTGAGTTGACAGATGTAAAGCAAAGAAAGAGCTAAAATTAGAAGAGGTAAAAATAGAGGTTGGGAAGCTGTCTGATTGATCTTACAAGCAACACATTTATGCTGAATTCTGTCAGTTAGGTTTGCTATGTTTGTTAGGTCAGACTGTGGCTCAGACAGAGTTCACAGAAAAGCAAAAAGTGTCATGCTGAAAAACATGCATTTAAAATTTTTTTTGAAGTTTATAAAAAATAGACACATCTTCAAAATTGGTTGATATGCCCAGGATGTTTGGATTTGTCCCTTGGCAGAAGGACCAGATCACTGTTTCAGCCTCAAAACAGGAAGACAAATTATTTATGAACTTTGAAGGCAATTTACTTAGAAGCTTATCAGAAATATTTAACTGTGTGATGCAGTTGGTGAAAGGACTTTTGATGTCATAGTGTTACATCACAAAAAGGAATTTTCTAGTGAGTGCATTTGTGGGGGAGCTCCATCCAGTCCCCTCTCTTGCCAGTGAATGCAGAGTTCTTCTGTACCTTGGCAGAAAGACAGGTCTTGTATTTGATTTCCTTTTTTCAGAATTGCCATGTGGACATAGGTGAGGAGTAAGCTTGGGGCCATACTTTGCAGGATGCTGCCTTCGCTGTACGAACGTGTTTATTCATTAAAGGCTAGACAGCCACTGCTCTTCTGAGACTGGGCTGCTCTGACTGCCATGGGTTGAAAGCACTTTATGGGTAGTCAGTGAGGGATCATTGTGAGTTCCTGCTCTAGTTCATCCTGTACTGTTTTTTAATGTCTCTGTTCTCATAATTGATAATGCCAGTGATACTGAAAGCATTCAGAAAACATCTAAATGGTTTCTGACAAAGAGCAAGAGATTAGTGCAGATATCTGATTCACCAGCTAAAATACAGATTCTGTTAATTTTCTCTGCTTAAAAAGGAGTTGACATACTTAATTCATTACTACAAATCGATGAGATTAGTTTTTCAGGTGCTAAAGAAAATCTCCTGTATTGTTTGTACTGAAAGGCATCTGAAAGACAATTCCCTGTATAATTCATTAGGCATTGCATTTCAAACCCAGTCTTCAGCTGAAATTGTTTTCGGATTTTTACAGATTCTGTAATTTTACAAATTGCTAACTGCATTTGAATGTCAGACACTGAATTAAACTCCTAGAAGGCTTCTTGGTGGGAACATAAAGAGCATTAAAAAGATTAATACAACCTGCATATGCAGAAGTGCTCGGGTTTTTTTTTTGTCACTGAGAGCATTCACAGTAGCATCAAAGTATTCTAGACTTCTGGAAGGATATCCCTTTGTAAGACTGCCTAAAAGATGTATAAATATCACTGAACCTGTTAATAGATAGTTAAAAGAGTATTAGAATATAAATTACAGTATAATCCAAGGCTCTGATCTGTCTCAATAAGCAGATATTGACTTAATGCAAGGATCATTTTGTGGCCGTCTGAGACCTATATTATTCTAGAGGCTTTCCTTATCTTAAAATCTATGAATATAAAGATGGATTTCTGTGTTAAAGGATGCGGTTTCTGCTTCCGATTTTTAACTTTTTATGTTAGTAAGAGAAATCAGAAAAATATTGTTCAGTTCTGGTTCTTGATAGTCAGAACAAAGGTAATGGCTGACTCAGTAGCCCATTGTTCACTTAGGGATAATGTCTAGTGAAGTCTTTTCCAGATTGTGAATGGTGTGCCAGTTTTGGAGCAGGTCTGTAAGTCCCTCTGGAGAAATGAGGTAGACCAAAGTGACTTTACAAGTGGGCAGGGATTGCCCCTTGCTGGGGTAGAAGATAAGCAGCATTGGTCTGAATGGATCTGCTGAAGCAGTTCTAATTGATAAGTAGAAACTAGGAGAGTGGTTCACCTAATCCTTGTTGGTGTTCTCTTTTAGTAACTTCCAGAGACAGGCAAAGTGCAGTGTAAGCTTTCTAGCTAGCTTGAGTTGTTGTATAGTGAGTTTGAGTTCCTTCTCTAGTCTATTACAGTGACTCCTACGGATCATACTGTTGTTTGCTGTCTCCTTTGAAGCCTGAAGTTAAAATATTAATAATAATACTAATAAAAGACCAATTCTTATAAACATTGTACTTTTGCTGTGTGTGAGAAATCCTGCTGTAGTCTTTTGGTTTCATGTATTCTGTGTCTTCTGGCTACATCCTGAGCAGCAGGGCCCCAGGAGGAAGAGCATGCTATTTCTTCAGTAGGTAGTGGCCGTAAGACTTTTCCTGGTTGCTGAAGTCATAGAATGAAAGAATGGTTTGGGTTGGAACGGACCTTAAAGATCATCTTGTTCTAACTCGCCTGCCGTGGGCAGAGACACCTTCCACTAGACCAGGTTGCTCAGAGCCCCATCTAACCTTGCCTTGAACACTTCCAGCCACGGGGAATCCACAACTTCCCTAGGAAACCTTTTCTAGTAAGTCTGGAAGTATTCCAAAAAAGGAGAGTATTTTGTTATTATGTGTGCTATTGGACAAAGATGATTTGGCCGTAGTGAAAAATTTAAGTTGTAAATAAATTGTTCTGCAGTTCTAAAATTTTTTAAATGTCTATCATCTAGACCTCCAAGCAAATTGCAACTATTTTCAGTGTTTGATTTTATCTCCAGAATATGTGCAAGAGAATAGTTTCAAACACACAGCAAGAAATTGAGATTTTCAAGTTTGGCTTTTTTTGTTTGTTTATTCTGCTTTGTGGTGATGTTGAGTAGGACTTGTACCTTGTCCCTCTGCATACTGATGTATAAAATTACCTTTGGTAGTAAGATGCTTAGCATGTTTGAAGTTGTCTTAACATAGTACTGTCCTCAGAAGGACACTTTTAGTTCAAGCATTTTTGAGATATTTGAGTCACAAGCTCAATACTAGAATGAAATAGTGTCATAAACAGTATTAAAAGGAATAAGCTATTTGCCCTGGTATGTGTTTCACTATAAAACAAAACCAGGCACCATCTTTCCAGAACCTTTTACTCTCTTCCTGGCTCTTAATTGGTAGCTTGAAACATCATATAGATCTATAGCTGCTAGAGCTATTCATCTGTTACCCTCACCATTCAGTGGAAATATTTTCAGTCTGTTTTTGCTTTTAGGCAGCTGTAAAATGCTGAAGATGTCAGCACAGAAGTCTCTTTGCCCATGAACCACTACAGCTGTGATTTTACTGTAATTATAATACATGCACTTCAGGTATGGTATTTGTAAGCAAAGATAACGAGTTGCCTATTGGAAAATTGTGTCAAAGATAAGCTTTGATAGATAAACTACTTCTGTATTGCAGTACGAGCAGCCATCTAACTTATTGAAGGAGCAGGAAATATCCTCTGAAATTCTAGTCATATTTTCCAAGCTGGCCTTAGAACAGCTTTCTTACTGTAAGGAGCTTCTAAACCAAATGAGTCTTCCATAAGTCTAACTGATGGTATTTCTAGAACACTCATTGCTGGTGAATGCAAGTGTTATTTAAAATAGTATTATGTAAGTCTTCCTGGACTGAATTTTTAAATTGCCATTTGGCTTTGAATTCTGAAAAGCTATTCCTTGCATGCTACCTTGACAAGTTCATAAATTGTTATCCAGTATGTTAGGCTGTCTAAATTTTGTAGACCTTTTGACTAGTACTAAGTGCCTCGTGATCTTGGAGTGTGTTTTTCCTCACAGCAGTCTAATCAGGATTTACTTCTGTTTGCATGTGCAGGCAAGAGCAGAGGGACATACTGAGTGAATTCCTTAGACTTTATTTCTGACTTGGGGCTAGAGCAGATATTTGAGCAGGTTTTCCCACTTGTCATCCTAGTTTTTTGCTTCCTTGACAGTCCTTCCTCTCTCTTATCCAAAGCGCTTTTAGAAAGAGAAACAATATAAAGATGGAGTTAAAAAGAAATTGTCATGTATACATGATGTGATGATGGTACAAGCATTTCTTCCAGTAACTGTAGGCTAGTCAGGTTTCCACTGCTCTCTGTATCTCATGCTGGTAACATCATCTTCCTGTTGAGAGGTATTTCCAAAGGTGTTTTCCAGGCCATACTGTTACATAGAGGGCATGAGAATTTCAACAGCTTTGTCAGTTATTTGGCAATGAAGCATACAAACTGTCAGATGTGTGCAGATTACAATTAAAAGCATAGATACGGATTATGGTGGCTTCATGAAAGCAAGAATTGTTTTTATAAATGTGTTAATCCTTTCCGGTTATAGTACTGTATAGCCTTCTTAGCTTTTCATTAATTGACTGCCAGTGTTTTTATGGCACTATTCCCTGAATTATGGCAGTAAAGTTTGCTCATCACAGTGTCAGTCCAGCAAAACAGAAAAAACATGGTACTCAAGCTCCATAATAGATTTAACTCATTTGGAGAGTCAAATTGCAAAGGTATAGAAAATGCTACTGCAATGCTTGAAAAAATCTCAAGGCTCTGGATACAGAGGGGCAGCTTCTGTAGTACATATGAAGTAGAGGACAGAGGCTGTAACTTATATTTTACTGTTTTGCCTGAAATGTTGTGAACTCTTCCTTTGGAGTTCTTCAGGGAAGTCTGGCCACATGAAATTGTGGTGCTTTCTTGTTGTTTGTGAAGCATCCTCATGAGTCATGTTTTCTAGGAATGGTTTTTAAAAGGCAGTGGGATAGATTACATACGAGTATTCTTTATAATCATCAGGCAATATCTAGTGCCTTGAGGAACAACTGGAATTTTAAAAATTTTTTTGCCATTGCATATCTATTTTGTAAGTTTATTCATCTGTTTATTCATCTGTCCTGTCTTGTAGCTTTGAAAGCTATTTAAAATGAAAAATTCTATCCCATCACACTATTGGAGCTAAGGCCTTGACTTTATGGCATATTTAAAAGGAGAACTTGAATATAATTTTCCATTTTTTTAATATCTGATGACAGCCTTTAATTTTACAGAAAGAAGTAGAAAGTATTAGTTTGGACAGTAGCTGGCTGGTTTTTCCAAATCAAAATCTTCTTGTATTACAAGTTCTTGTACAAAAAATATTTTAAAGTTGCTGAATAGTAGTAATACAGCTGTCTCTGAACAAAAATATTGATTATTTTTAGCTGAAAATGGTCTTAAAAAGTAATTAAGATGATTCATAACAATGGCATGTGTTTCTGTGGTCTAGTGGTTAGAGAGGCTATCAAAAACTGTATCAGTAAACTACATTTAAAAGAATCAGGCTGAGATACATTGGTTTGACTTCCATGATCAGGTCATTAAGTTAGGACTAAAGTTAAAAGCAAATTATTTGTTTATCTTTCACATTAATATAGTAGTGATACATTCCAGTGTTACATTTTGTTTGTTACTTTCTGCTTCTTCTGGAAACTGAAGTTGGAATATACTGCTGAGGAGAACTTAAAGTCTTTTAGACATACCTCATGGTTACATCTGGCTCTTGGGTTCAGGATTCAACGTGTCACCGGATTTTTTTATATATCTGTTTCTTTCCCTCTGGATCATGAGGATTGAGGGTTTCTTTTTGTTTTGCTCTGTAATTAGAGGAAGAGCACCCTGAATTTGTCCCTCTACAAATTCCTAGCTTTCATGAGAACTAGGAAGAATCTCCCTGAGGCATTTCATAGTTGTGTTTCTTGGTACCTGTGCAGGATCTGAGGTTTCCCTTGTAAAGTTTTGCTAAGTGCTTTAGTGTGTAGCAGCAAGGTTGTTATGCAGTGCCCGCCTGTGCCTTCCATTCCTGCAGTAGTTGAATTTTGATGCTATCTAGATTTTGTTTTCAAGCAATTAAATTGTTTCTACATAGTAAAACATAAAGATGTTGTTCATGTAGTGGCACTTCTGACATGGTACTACTTATAAATATTCTTGCTCTGGATGTGATTTTCACTGTTTCGGTGGTATCAGATTTTAAATAAAAATTACAGCCTGTTGCATCACATATTCTGTACTTGAATCTCAATTACCTGAAACCATACTTGGGGTAGCTGTTCTAATTTCTCACTTTCCCCATTATATATATATAATCAGACAAGAAAAAACCTGAAATGGTTAATCCTGACAATATTTTTGTGTACTGGTAGGTGATTTCTTGCTGATGTTAAAGGCCCTAGCACTTTGAAATGGTTTATTTCTTCTATGGTTGTGACCTTGCCTGTTTGAATTCAGCTCCATTTGAAAAGAAGGCACAACCATCAGTCTACAGGATTGCGCTTAGTAGAAATAAAGAGAACACACAGTTGTCAAGCAAGCGGCTTGATGCAAATGCATTTAGTTGAAGGTATTGCTGTGGCCTCCAGTCACTCAAATGTTGTCCTGAATAATTTTTGAACAAATTAGGCTGTTTTTTGCATATGCCCTCATGGCAGCTTCATTAATTATAACTGCACTAAAATAGTTGTATGCTGGTAAGAGTTTTTAATTTATTTTTCTTATATGAAGTATTCATAAAAAACCTACTCTGTAGTATATTTGCAGTGGTGCAATACTATAAATTGGAGTATTGCAACATTATAAATTAAATAATGCTTCAGCTGATTCCTGTAGCTACTTCTTCAGTGAGACACAGTGGGTTCCTAGCAGAGAAGCTTGAACCTGACACCACCTGAGCAGTAAATTGACTAGGTCACATGGTGGCTGACTAAGGATTAAGATTTCTTAAGATAAAGTAAAATATCCTTCTATTTTAAATATTTTTTATGAGTCTTAAATCACAGGCCATTTAATAGGGGTGATTTAATTTAAATTTAATTTTAAGTAGTATACAGCCAGAAACATTTGAACAACAAAAGGGAACGGGTCACCTGTGTACAAGGCGCTTTCAAAGAAAGAATGGTTGGAAGCACAGCCTGTCTCAGGTATTTCAGATGGGTTTTGTAATTTGAATTTATAGTTTTCTTCCCATCTCTCAGCAAGGAGACTAAATGAAAAAAGACAGCTTGTGATTTTTTTTTTTTTTTTTTAAATTCAGCACATTTGTAGTAGCCCGTCATATTTGTCAGTCTGCACATTGATTTCTAGGACTATAGCTCATTGTTTTCTTTCAACAGGTCAGTGTAAATATTGTTTCCATTAAGGTGGCACCTTTATTTTATGGAACTGGCCTATCTGTTTAGAAAAAATGCGCCAAACTTAAAACAACTTGTGACAAAGCCATGAGAAATTTGTTCAATCCTGAAGATGCCTACAAGTACTTAAGTAACAGAATAAATGCACACTCTACGAATTAACATTTATAATTAGGATTTATTGTAAAAGCCAATAATTATTCAGATAATTAGCTAAGAACAATTGAGCCTAATCTTCTTTTAAGCATCATCTAAGCAAGGATTAAAGGTAGGGCACTACAGACAACAATTTTTTTGAATTTTACACACAAAACAACACTACTTGAATAATCACAGAGCAAAAAGGAATAAATTCTAGTCTTCTCTGTGAGCAATAACCTGGTCAGTTTGATATATCCAGAAATACAAGGACTTTGTCTTCACTTGATTTTAGAAGTTGTTTAGATTGGAAATTTGATCAGCTGTGTGTCATATCTGATAGCTGATATGCCCATTTTAGCACTGAAAACCAGCAGATTAAAGCAAATATGCCTGTTTCCCCATAACCAATCCTAACTGGAAATTGGCTGCTTTCTGCTCATGACTTACATTGGGAACGTTGATTACTGATGGAGAGATGTCAGTTCATTTAATTAAGAGTGAGTTAGTAGACACTGAGCTAATCTTCTGACATAAGATTGCTGCTGACCATCTCCATAGGAGTGCTAGGCCATGCCGTAGTGTCAAGAAAGCTCACCTGTTCCTGAGGATAACTGATGTGGTTACTGCATATTCTTCTGCATTGGTCCATAGGGGATCCCATCCTACTGTGGTGCTGGGCAGCCTCAGATGAGGTAAAACTTTCTATGAAAAGATATTTTGTTTGTTGAAAATCATACTTATCTCTGGTTGGAAGTACTCTTGGAGAAGAGTACTTGGCATGGTGATTCAAATTGGAATGGACAATAAATTTAGTTTTGTTTCTTACATGTGAGTTCATTGACCTAATCAGTCTTTCAGCCCTTCCAGTGGTGCCTACTGGATTTTCTTTTGTATGCTTTCATTAAATGCAACTACCTGACTGTAGGAAAACATCTAATTGGTGTAGCTATGCAGACATTCTCTAAATACCTGAAATACGATGCAGTAAATCACTGCTCTTATTGACAGGCTAAACAGAAAGTAGTTGAGTTTAAAAGAAGACCAACAGATGCCAACATTATTATTGTTAAATGGGCAAGCAAATTAGTAGTGATAATTTTGGAGAGGTTAGTGAAATTTCCATTAAAGCTACAAAAGCATGAGCTTGACCTACAAAGGTCAGTTTATATGCAGCTCACTTTTTTTTAGCCAGTTATTTTTGTTTAACATCAGAAAAATTCTTCTGGTCAGTGTGCAGAGGGAATGTCAGGCTTCCGTGTGGCATTTGTGAGGAACTAGTCTGCTGTTCATAGGCTGTCATTTTTGGAATAATGTGGACCTCTCTTGACTCTCTCTCTCTAATGCCTCTGGGCTGTGAGTGCACATTGTGAAGGAATGCAAATACATATATAATAATCTTCTTTAAAATCTATATATGTATACACACACACACACACACACACATATATATATATATATGAGTCGTAATAGGAATAGAGTGCAGGGAGTTGAACATCTACACGGGATAACAGTATTCCTGTGCTTAAATCACCATTCAGAAAAAAAAAAAAATTCAGCATCCTCTCAGTGTTGGAAAGGTTCCAGAATTAACTGCTGTCAACTACATTTTGTACAAAAGTGCCATGATGAGTCTTATTTTTTCCTGTAAAATGGCAGTATTACCCATCTGTGTAATTATTCTGTTTAGGCCATTCATTTAACTCTTTTACACCTTTTGGAGAAAGCAGGGCTTTAAGACTGAAACCTCTTCAGACTTATTACAATATACGCAGTACATTGATTCTTGCCATTCTACCTATTTTGGAAAGAAAACAAGAGTCATAAATAAGGTACCTGCAAGTGGAACACATTGGGAAACTTCCATTTCAGGTTTGTCTTTATTCTGCCTCATTTTAATGAGCCACATTTGTTCAAATTCAGAGGTGTCAGTGGAGCAGCAGCAAGAACATTTTGATGCAGCAGTTCTTGTATGCCATGTAGTCACTGACTGTATTTAGCATGCAGGAGGTTTATTGTTTTTCACTTCTCATTCTTTCCAAAAGCTATGGTATATAATTCGGTGCATCTTCATTTTCAAATAGGTGTTCTTTAACACAGGGAAAGTGGCTGCAGCCGTGCATTTTGCAAGCCATATCAAAAGCATTGAGTAGATGGAAAAGGTGAGGAGGAATAGGAAAATAACAAATTTGACAAACTGCTTGTCCAAAACTCTCTCCAGGAAAATTCTATATTGAAATTCTAAGTATTTCACATTTGCAAAATAAAATTAAGGGATCTTCAAAATACAGTACATCGCATGTCTGTGGTGATTTAACGTTTTAGCAATGAAACACAAACAGCAAAGCTAGAACTAAAATAGCTTTCCAATATTTGCATTTCTTCTTATGATTATTATTTTGTGGGAGTTCTCAATTTAACAGAACACATCTTTAAAGCATTTTACTTGCTTTGTGTTGTTTATGTATATCCAGCCTTTTGTCAGCATATGCTCACAGTCTGTTTGTTATGGGAAATATATAGTCAAGAAATACTATGAAAAGTTTGACTCATCCTTCAGATTTTCTGCACAAAATCTTGGCTTTATATAATCAGACAATAAGTGCTTTTTTTTTGTTTTTTTACATATTTTGTTTGTCTGTGATTGTCGTGTTCAAGATGTTTGTTTACCCAACTTAATACACACAAAAAGTTTTGGAATTTCTTTGTACCAATACATGATTATGCTCAAATACTGGTCTGAAAAGCAAGAGGTGTTTACATATGTTGAAAAGCATATGCAAAATCAGATCAGAATTTTCTTCTAGTACAGATTGCTTCAGCGATATTAAAAAAAGACAGTTTAAAGCACCATTTGTGCTGAATTAGTATCAAAACTTTAACAGGTGCTGCATTCTACCTGTCTGAATTTCAGGAAATGCAGTGAAATCGTTCAGACAGATCTGAAGTTCTTAGTTTGTTCTCATGGGTAACTAAGTAGGTTTCTCTCTAGCAGGAAAACAGCTTTCTGGTATTCCGATAAAGCTGTTTTTCCAGGAGACAGTTACTTTCAGCTTCTACTTAATATGTTAGCCAGTGAATCCGTGTTTGTGCATTTGATTGATATCAAAGGAGTAGTGTAGAATTTGTGAATACAAATGTGCTAATTCCAAGGAATTTTAGTTTGGACTTTTCTTAAAAGGTAGTTATACAGATCAAAATGCTAATGCAATAGTACAGGGTTCTATTAATAAGAACTATTTCTTGGAAATGTAGAAGGAGTAACCTTTGAAGGAAAGCATTACGATGGTAAAAAACCAGAACAAACCAACCACAACCTCACCCCTCTTTTGTGTCACTGTGTCAGTACATCATTCTCATAGGTTTCCTGAAGCACAAAATACTGAATCCTTTAAGCTGTGCTTCCCTTGTTAGAGAAGTACTTGGTTTTGGTAGTGTGTTGTCTGAGTTAATTCTAGTTTCATGTCTTGCTTGAGACTAATTTGAAGCAGTTCATTTTATGAGCAGAATATTTAGAGGGACAATATAAATTTGCGGCAAAACCCAGCATTTTTTGTTGGGTGAGTGGTTAGTCTGATGTATTAGAGATGTCCAAGAATGTTTTTTGTTATAGTTTTTGATAATTTATTGCCTGGGGGAAAAAAAATTACAAATAATCCATGCCCTCTATCACCCATTGATCTCATTTATCACCTTGTTGTCACTGGAAGTAGTATTTGGGGTGCTAAAATGGATTGCCAGCAAGATGTTGAAGCTCTTGAAGAAACTGATCTCCTTCAGCAGTGGTGCCTCTTCATCACAACTGTGCAGAGAAGTTATGGAACAGTGACTTGAATTATGCCTTTAAGATAAGGCATCTACAAATTACTTTTTAATCCTTTTTTTACTTGTACCTAATGTGTAAAGCAGGATTCTGTACTTAGTTAATAAAAATAGACTTAATACAAAAGCAAGTTTAATTAAAACTCATAACTGGAGATGTCAGAATGCTGATCATAGGTCTGAATATACTTCTTTCTAAATTTAGTTATATATTCTGAATTTCATGATGGATATTATGTACTCAGTGCTTTGGGAAGTCATGCATAATGTAACAAGGATATTCAGTTAACAGTACCTCTAGCAAATGTTCTCTTGTGCTAATGTTGTATGCCAAGCACAATGTGATATAACAGATTATTTATTTATTTATTTTCAATAGATCATTAAATTTTATCCTCAAAACTATGTGAATCTGCAAGAACTTAAAAAGGAAGCACAAGCCATTTAAGATACATGTGTGAGAAGATAGGTTTGTGGATGCAATCAAATCATAATTGGATTTTATAATCAGGTTGCTCTTCTGAGGCAGAAATAATTTTAGTGACTCCAAAAAGCTGAAATCCTACACTTGTCTGTAGCAAAGACTTGTAGTCCTGAAGAAAGCAAAAATCCTACTTTAAAGATAAAATGTTCCCCTTGCAAAGATGTGTGACTGTGCAAAGGGTACCAGGCACTTAGGGCCCACCATTTCTCAGTGGAGAAATACTACAGTGTCTCTGCAATCAGTTTAAAAGTCACAGTTCTTTTGTTTGTCTGTCTTTGTTTAACATAACAATACAAAAGCTTTCTAAGAAAAAAAAAGTGTTGGTGTTCATATTAGGTCAAGAATTAAAGAATTATGCAAATCTAAATCATCCACCACAGGTAGTGGAGAAAGTAGCTTTGAATATAATTTCTGTGTATGAGGTGTGTTATGGTTGTTCCCTTCAGATTTTCATCAAGATTGAAATACTAAAGACCAATGACTGCTAACTGATCCTTGAGGATCAGTCTCAAGGAGGAATTTTTGTGGCCACAGGCAGTTTAGGAAATACTAAGCATGATAAGTTTAAGCATTTGTTTCTGCCAGAGGTAAAACACCCCAGTAGGGCCATATGTGGCAGTGTGTCTACACACACGCCAGTGGCTGCTGTTTTCAGTTTGCTGTTCCTGTCCCCAGTATGTCCTAATGGATGGCAAAAGGGGAATTGCAATCAGATTATGTAACACCAGAAAGTCAGTAGAGCAAGTGACCTGTTTGCACTGGAGTTCAGAATGAGCCGTAAAGTTAGGCTAAAATCACTTCTCCTGACAGCCTTCTAAGCATGTAATGATTTATTTTCAAATCAATGAGATTAATATTTATCCTTGTCTCCCTTTCCTTCACATATTCTATGTGTTGCAAATATTTGGGGAAATAGGGAAAAACCATCTTACACTTATAAATAACATGATAGATAAAAACCATCAGCTCAATAACAATAACAAAAAGAGTTATTAAAATACGTATTTTAATTTGTTAGATACATTCTTTTATTTTTGAGAATTTAAAAATGGTGGATAAAATGAAGGTGTTAAGGAATGACCTATGAAAAAATTTACTAGAAAAATCTAAAAAATGATTCAAGAAATAAAGTTGCTGATTAAGTTTCAGATAGAGATGTGATTTAGAGAACAATCCTTAACAGGGAAAATTAACTGCTGTTGTATAACAAGTTATACTTTCCTGGTTCTGAAATACTTTATTTGTTTGATGTATTTGATAAGTTAAATTCAAGGTGCCATTCAAAGTTGAAAAACATGTTAGGATTAGAGGAACTGGTTATCTTTGTTTATTCTAACCATCCTCTTTCAGCCTGTAAATGTAAATTAGGTCTGAATCCTTTAGCCATACCAAAATCTCCTAGCAGCAGAGAATATACATATATACACAAATGTTAAACTTAAAATACAGCATCTGCTTGGATCAACTTAATTTTACCTCCGTGTGTCTGCTGTATTTAAGATGGTCCTATTTAATTAGTAACTTTCTATAATATGCGTATGATATACGTATTTTAGAAAAGAATTAAAATTCTGTTTGGAGTCAGTTTCAATTTCAGATGGAATAGAAGCTTGACACTAACTGTGATTAAAAAATGAATAGTAATACTAGGCAACTAAGTGATAGCTCTTTTATAATTTGCTAATGGAAAAGGAAAAACTAGGACTTCAAATAATTAGCATAATACAGTGCATACACATTTTGTGTAAAGTCCCGTGTAAAACAACTGTGCCTCAGAATACTGGCATTAAAAAAAAAGTAGCAGTGATTACATGTGTGACATACTGTGGAAATTAAAAGTTTCCTGATTTTAATGGTGTTTATAATTAGTGATTCAAATCACTGATTTAAGTTGATCCCCCCTGATGTTGCTCTCTCTGATTCCTTGAGAAACGGATGTAAAATAGCATTTCTTTAGTACAGTATGAAGAGTGCAAGTTTGTACCTGCCTGTGCAATGTGAATGACATTATGTCTAACCATACCTAAGTTTGATCATTCAGACAGTTTTACCAAAATGTAATTTTCAGGGAGTTAGATAGAGCCATGTTTCACAAAAGCTGTTCCCACAGGAGCTAAATGCCAAGGTAATCAATCATACAGTGTACTGCTCCTGTTGTTATGGATATAATACATTATTTACGCAGTATAAAGATTTTTTAGATGTTGTTGAAATGAACAGGCAAGTGAATTAACAACTCTAGGTTATAATAAGTTATATGAGCTGAAAATTGCAATTTCCTAAGTTGAAATTTGTATAGATGCCTTCAATGCTTACAGCAAGTTAGAAACTGATTTGCTGCAAGTGTGGACTTTCGGGGAGCAGCAAGGATTTGGTTAGAAGTCTGTAGTACATTAATTACGTCTACAGATGAGTATTTATATGCTACTTGTATTTCTTACTGAATCCAAAAGTTGTTGCTCAGTCACGGGAAATAAGGTAAAACTTTTTGGCAGCAGTACAAAACCCTAAGACTGTTTGAGATAGCACAGTTTAGGTTCTTTAGCGAGCCATTGCATAGGCTATAATTAGGCACAGGTTTAGGCTTTTGGTGGAAAATTGTCTCAGCTTTCAATTTTCCCCTCACTGCATTGTTCCAAACATTTTGGTTTTGCTGAGAATGAGATGGTCATCTTCACCAGATTCGTTTAGTAAACTGTGGTATTTGTATGAAAAGCCCTAAAAGACTGATAGAAAACAGAACAGCAGTGGAAAAAATAATGACTTCCATGAAATGAGGGTGACCTGCTTCCCTTCTCCCTGTCAGATCTTTTGGTTGCTTTGAAGGAAAATTTGCAGTCATACCTGTAGAGGGGTGTTCAAATTGTGATCATTAGCACTCCCTGGCTGAAGGGTTCTGGAGTTGAGAAACTTCCAGGGTTATTGGCACAGCGCTGTTGTTACTTACCACGCATTGATCTATTTTATTGCTGTTACCTACATACTTTTTGAGCCCACGTAAACTCCTGTGTACTTTGGTGAAACTTTCATGGCTTTGGCAAAGAAAAGAGGTGCCTTCGCTTATTCCACCGTGCATTCTCTAGTTCTGTTGTTGATTTCATTCTTCTACACCTGGGACTGTTCTTCCTCTTGGCTGTTCTTCTGCATCCTTTGCAGCCAGCTCCTTTGCCTTTCTCATGCCTTCTTATTCTCCCCATTTCCTACTCTCTCCCATTTTTGAAATAGCTTCAGACAGCTCTTCTCTACCCCTTGATTCCCTTTGTCATCACTGTCATCTCCATCAGATCTTCTCTTGGTATTCTTCCTCTCTTAGGCCCTCTCACTTCTGCCTTACAATTCTTCCCTGTTTGTCTTTGATTTCCACTTCCACACTGGTCTTTTGTACTTTTTGAGCTGCCACATTACTTCATGCCCTTCTGTTCATTTGCAATGTAGACGTGTTTCAGTTCTACTCAATAAACATTAATCAGCCTTCCTCTCACGTGTTGGTCATTCACTTGGCCTTTCCATCTCTCTCTACTCCAGCTGTACCTTTCTGCCTAAAGTAAAATCTTAGCTGATGGATTTCGTGGATTAGGCAATACTCAAGAAAAAAGTTCAACCTTCTCTGCTACCTTCTTTCACAGTCACTCCGGGTATCACGAGATGCCTCTCGCTTTAGCCTATGCCTTAGTATTGCCGTGGTCACTTTCTGGTGCTTATCTAAATCCTTCCTAATTCTCCATTTTTCCTTTCATTTACCACAGATGACAAATGTGCTCTCTCCTTCGTGGAGGTTCTCCTGGAGGTTCTCCCTGTACTAGCATTCCCCATGCTTGCTGCCCATATATTATTACATTTTACTCAATTCCTCGAGTAACACTAACTCAGCAGTTATTCTTAATTTGGGTTGGGTTTTTTGCTTTGAAGTTGCTTTACATTATTTTAGACCTGAAAATTTGTGTTTCTGCCAATTAGTTGGCCTAGAAGATCTTGCCTCACATAAATCTTTCATGTTCTTCGTACTTGTCATTTCTAAGACATGCCTGTCATATTTGTTCATGTAGATAAAATTATTATCAGGGGATATTATAATTTTCTGTCTGCTGGTGGATGGCTGCAAGTCTACCTCAGAATCTTATTGAATTTCCTCATCCAGGTTCCCCTCTGCAGCAATTCTTGTGGAAATACCAGAGGGCAGGTCTCTCTGCTGTGTCAGGGCTGTTGCTCAGATCTTCCCCAGGCAGCTTGTTTCCTTGTCATTCGTCAGTCTGGATTCATCTGTTCTCTTGTGGCTTCTACTTAGCCCTTATGCTTTTTGTGCCAGGAGTTATCTTTTGCAAAATTTTGTAGAAAGGGATTCATGGCTTAAGAAGGTGAATTCAGGAACAATAAAAACAATTAATAATAAATGACCCTGCAATTCTGCAGCATCAGCCAGGTGCTTTCTGATTTACTGGTTATTTGTTTGGAAATTTGAACAAATACGAAACTATTGCAGCTGCTACTTAGGTCTGGAACAAAGGCACGCAAGGTCTTGTTCTCACAGCAAGCAATTGAGTCAGTGCCATGAGCAGCGATGCCTCTTCCGTGTTTCTTTTCCTCACTTCATGTAGAACCAGCAGAAGGAGTTATTTTAACTTCCACTGCCTGGAATTAATTTGATTCATATTTTTCTCCCTGTAAGTATGCTGTTTTATATGCGTATTTTGTACAAGCGTTTAGAGTACGTGACTTAAGCAGTGCAGTGAAAGCATAAAAATCGTGTTGTTGGGCAAGCACTTAATGCCAGTGTAGCTCTTTGTTGTGTACTGAATACAAATCAGTTGTTCCAAGAAAAGAGCAGAACTAAACAGTTTACAGAATTACGTGGTTTAAAAGGCTTCCCTTCTGATTATTTCATGTCAGTGCTGCTGTTGATCTGTTCCTTTTTGATAAAAACCCATCACTAAGCAAAGAGTGGTCTCTGCCTGCAGTCTCTGCTGTGAGTAGTGGTGTTGGTGGTGGGACACTGCTGTGTCACGGCAGGGGATGCAGCTCCCTCAGGCTTGTGCGAAAGTGCCAGAAAGTGATACAGAGAAGGTTCTCTCATGTAGGCACTGTCTCTGTGGACATATGGCAAGGTTCCCTGGAGAAGACTGATGTGTTGAAATGTTTGAACACAGACACTACTTTGGAGAATTTTCTGTATTTGAGCTGACAGCCGTGACTGCTGTGAACCTGAAAGTGGAGAGAAAGGAGGAGTGTAAAGACAGTCCAAGGGTTATGTGTTGAGAATATAAGTTCAAAAACATTGTTCTGCACTGTAGTTTCTGGTTGGGGTTTTGTTGTTTTTTGGTTTGGCTTTTTTTTTTTTACAGCGCCATAGGCTTTTGGACAGGTATGCTGGCATGCTTAATTCTCTCAGACTTTTTTAGTAATTTCTTTTTACCCTGCTGCTTTCCAGAATTTAATGTATTTCAGTGTGTATTTTGCTTCTAGTGCTACCCACCTAGTAACTTAGTTTCCTTTCTGTTGTATTTTCATGCCTGTAACATGAATTGCGTTTAAGGTAACAGTATAGTTGTTTTATCCTGATACTAGTCTTCCCTATTGCTAAAATCACATTGATAACTGTGATTAATAACAACTAACTAATAACAACTTGGAAGAAGCATGTCTTTACAATAAGTATTCTACATGGGTCCTAGAAGAACAAATTAGAAAAGGAGAAGCATAAGGTCTAGTTCTGAGATATATCCATTATAACTGAAATGCAAATACATTAATGCAAAAGGTCTTTGAGTAGATTTAGAACTTCTCACCAGTTTCAATGAGTTTTGTGTTTTCAGTGCTTCTGAACTATGCTTGTGGCAGGAGCCATTTCCTGCCACAAAATTGCTTTGCTATAGTTACACAGAAATTTGAATGTCGGAATATATGCATCAGTGTCTGCTAGTTTGGAACACAGGCTTACCCATTCACTGACCATAAAATGCGGGGCATTTAGGAATTCCAAGAAAGAAAATTAATTATTCTCATGTGCATTATGTGAGAGCACTGGTAAAAATAAGGTTCTGCTAGCTAAACTAAGCAGACTGTATTATTTAAGATCTTGGATGACTTACAAAGAAATAAAGAATGACTAGATGAAATTGAACCTTGGCGTGACTACTAGTGACTGGGAAAGGTGAATGATTAAAGATGAAGCTAAGAGTTATCTGTCCCTTCTAGTGAAAACCAAGAATTAAATTCTCTGAAGTGGTGTGAAAACCAGGAACTGTTGCCGACTCCTTCCAGAGCCCGAAGATCAGTGAGATTGTCTTAGTGCAAGGACTGTGCCTGGCTGACTAACCTGGAACCTTGGTTTCCCCAGTTTTTGGCTACCAACCTTTCTGGCCAGAGCCATGGAACACTGATGCACCTTAGATGGTATGGAGGGTAGCTGTGAGTTTTGGCGTGGCTTGGACAGCTCTGTGTGTGTCAGAGCAGGACGTAGTTTGCTTCGCTAGCTCCCAGTCAGTTTTCAGTGTAGGCTAAGGCTTTTGTCTTGATCTTCAAAGCAACTGTTGGATCAAACACCCTAGCAAAATCAAAGGCTGTATTTCATTCTTGAACTGTCAGAATAGCTGTATTCCTTTGGGGCAATGTAGATGATGAAATACCAGAGCAATCATTCACCAGCTGGGGACAGTGTGGTGGGTTGGGAGTACAAATTATGAAAAAAACCCAAACCTGCAAGGTGATCAGGAGAATCCAGAGTAAAATGTTTTAAAAGAAATGCTGTAAGACTTCTCTGTATATATAAATGGGTTCCATCATAAACGTGATCCAACTTCTGTTTTCATCTGAAAAATATTTGTCAAAAAGAAGAAAATTAAGAAAATGGGAATGCTGTCAGATCTTAGAAGGTATTTTATCTTTAAATATCCTTTTATATGAGCCGTAATATGTTAACTTTTGAAAGTTGTGTACCTGTGTTGGGTAACCTCCTAGCAGTATTTAGAACTTACCTTTTCTTGGCATTACAATCGCAAGCAGCACTTACTGGGAGAGGCCATAGTAGCAAAAACTGAAGGGTGGCATAGCTCAAAAAGGACTGAATATTGTGTAAGTGTGACTCCTGATGGACTCAAATTAAATGTGATCAAATTCTAAACAAACCTTAAAAGTTTTGTTTCCAGCTAATTGGAAATATTCCCCGCTGTGCTTTGTAAAGTAGTATGGACAGAACTGATAGTGCCTAAGAAATTATTTCTCCCCTCTCACCTTGGTTGCTAGAAACTGATAAATTGCATAGAAGGTTAAACATAAAAAGTGCAACTCTAGACAATTTAATTGGAGGAAAAAACCCTATTAAATTAGATATAAATTAAGTACCATAATAAATACGTGTTTTAGAAATGAAATCTTGGTAAATACATTTTAAAATGTATGTTCAGGTTTTCATGGTGTTTTTTTCAGTTCTCCTTTTTTTTTTCTTCTGATGATAGTCAGATAATTGCCACCTGAGTGCCTAATGCCTGGTAGAAATGAGACATCATTCTGTTTTTTTGAACATTTGAGTCCCTTGGGTGTCTTGAGATACATCAATTTCTTCATTTTAAGTTTCTCTTAACCTGCCTAACTCATTTACTTGAGCTCCACCAGCCGTTCAGGTGTCAGGAGAGGAAGTTGTCATTATGTCTTGTAATGAAGACAGAAATTGAATTGGAGGTATTCTCTTGATAAACATGGCAAAAGCTCTAGAGGAGCCTGCCCTCTGTCAGTGGGTGTATGTTTTCAAAATGGCTGCAGTAAGGTCAAATGTGATTGTTGAGTTGGTACAATGTTGAATGTTTAAGGCAACAAGGTTTCCAAAAGTTCCAGCGCAGAAATTTTGCTGAATTTTCTTAAATGTTGAGTTTGCATAAGAAGAATCTCTTTATGTCTCAGAGGGAGACTGTGAATGGAAAAATGTTTGCATTCAGTGTCATGTTCAAACTGAAAGTCCTTGTATGGGTTTCTGTGGAACTAGAATTACAAAGGACATGGGCTGGTGTGGTACAAAGAGAGAGCTTGTCATCCCTGAGCAAAGTGAAAAGATGATTGCCACCAAATCCAGTTCTCCTGGCCAGCCTGATTTGATGTCTTCGATGTCAATTGTGGCAGGTTTCCTTCCACAGTTGAACTTCACCATAAATACACACTCCTAAGTGTGTGTTACATTGTTGCCAACCTTAGACATAAAGTACAGGCCGTCAAAATCTCTTTTTCTAATCTCTTTTGACGGCAATTGCCTTAGGACAAGTCTAATCCTGAGTCTGTAAATTGCATCCTATTTGTACGTGAAGAACTTTTCCACGTGTCATTTTGAACTATGATTTTACTTCTTTTCTCTAGCTCTTGTGGTGAGTAATGTGAAGTCACAAGATTTCTTCTTCCTGACTGGCTGATATAGATTTGAAGTGAGAGGGGAAAAATAATGAGTTTCTGTTGTTCAGCTGTGGATGATAAATGTTCCTGCTCAGGTTCTTAACAATTTCAGGGTCTCAGAAATATTTTAATGAATATGTAAGCAGTGATACTTATATGAAATACAACCACATGATTCCTGATGAATGAAAGAGGATTATTTATTTTGCTATAGCAAGCATTATGTGTAACACTTCTCTGCATATTTTCTCCTGGAAAAAATTATTATGAATGTGTAATGAAAGCGAAGGTTTGGTCTGTGTGTCATAACGGAGAATATGAATGAACAGCCCAAGTCTTAAAAGATGACTGCCAATAAATGTTAGTATTGATGCCTTGGGTGTCTACCTAGAAGCAGAGACTAGACAGGAATAAGGGAATAAAGGTGGATATTCATTTGAAAGGCCTTCAAAGGTTCACCCTGGGGAGCCAAAGGCCACATCAAAGGTGGACCCCAAGATGGACGATGAGTCACGAGTTCTTCACACTTTTATAGGTTTGGTTCATTTGCATATCAGCATAAATTCACCAATTAAAACTTTAGCTAATGATGTAATTTCAACAATTCTCTAGAGGCCCTAGTTTACACCTTTTGGGCCTAGGACAGCCTGAGTGTCCTTGAATAACAAGCTCGGAGAGGCTTTATCTCTATCTGGCAAAAGAGAGCAGCAACTAACAGGCTACGAGAAACTTCAGAGTTACACACTAGGTAGTACAGGATTTAAAAATACAAAAGCTAGAACCTAAGGCATCAGTATTACAGAACTCTGTTGTATGGTGTCACATGTACATATTAAAAAACACGTTGTTCCATACAACAGCTTTGAATGCTACTTCTCTTTTTTTTTCTTTTTAAATATAAGATTGGTATGCACCAGCTGTATTGAAAGAATAGGTGCAATTGGAAGGACAAGTAGAGAGCAAATATTTAATGTTGTAAGAAATTAAAATAAGCTATAATTTAATGCAGAATGATTTTCAAATAAGAAAATTCATTAGCAGAAAGGTGACCTTCAAAATAGTTTTCCGTGGAGTTAGTAATGGTCTGTAATATTGTACTAAGAGATGAGCTTGAAGATGTTTTTTTTGTAAGCAAAAACCCCACAAAACCAAAACCAACTTTCTTGTGAAGTGCTGCCTGAAGTTCCTGAGAATCAACGTGCTTTTCTGTCAGTGTTTGTTACCTTAGGAAGGTTATAGTGCTGAAGAGTCTGATGATGCTTTTAGTTATTTTATGCATCCAGCTATATAATTACCTTTACTGGTATTTAAAGTAGTAAAGAACAAAATGTGTGTTCAGTATGTTTTTCCTCTGCCTTCTGATTGCAAATCTGGCTTTTATGCACTTCTTCTGCTTGCTTTCAGTGCACTGCAAAAGTGTCACTGGTCAAGCAAGAACGGACTCTTGCAGTGGTGACTAATCTTACTCTTCACCAGCTCATTGCCTTTCACTCACTCTATATGCAGATATAAAAGAGACCATTGGTATGGTTTCTGTTTGGCGCTTTTCAAAAATTTTTTTAAAATTTATTTTTATTGCAAGAAGGTATGTGCACAGAAAGACTGGTCTTTAAAAATTTGGTGATTGAAATGGTGAAAAATCAAAACAAAAATTAACTTTAAATATATAATGATGTGAAGTTATTCACAGAATGAAAGATCATTTAAATGAGTACTGTTTTAGAAACTCAGCTGTGTGCATGTTGATTAGATACATAAACAAAAGGTAGCAATGTCTTTAATTATAGTTTCCTGGAATTTGTTTTTGCTTTCCAGCATAAATATGCATAGATTTAGGGTTCACGTTGCTTAGAAATGCCTATAAGCTTTCCATCTGCATTTTGGTGTGCCTGTACAATTGCATATGCCCTCCAGTCTGGTTTCTTCATGCCTACTAGCAAAAATTAACATCAGTTGAGGATTAAGTGAAGCAGAATCTGTATCTGCAAAATTAGTTGGCTTTTTTGTATTATCCAGTACTTCTATGGAGAAGCATCTTCTGTGCTCTCTTTGTTAAGGAATTAGTGAGGCAGTGCTGCACCCTGGGAAAACTAGCCGATGCCACCAGCCCATCCTGAGACATGCTGTGGGGACAGAGAGAAGCTGAGCCCCAAAGAGGAGGGGTGAGGGGGGGAAGCATGTGTATCTCTTGTAGAGGATGGTTGAAACTCCCTTAGAGCACTTAATTCAGCTTAAGCAGCTTCTAGGTTTTTAACTGCAAGGACACCCAGATGACTTTTAAATCAGAGTATTTCATTAAATTCACCTAACAGCAGTGATTTATGTGTCCACATGTGAGTATCTCTTTGCCAGTGTGTTTCTGAGGGACAGTAAAGCTGCATATTATTTAGACACTGCTCTCAGATGGCTGTTGGTTAGTTGCTGCCCAGATCTCTCCTAGATTTGGTAGATTTAAGATTACAATATTGGAAAGTAGAATTTGAACATAAATCCTTGTGCTTCTTTTTTAATAATGTTTCTTCAACCTTTAACAAACAGCCTTGGAGGAGAGCACTGATGATGACAGAAATTATTCTCTTTCCCTGGCTATAATACTGGTGGTCTTTGACTGCATTTGAGGGCAATGGTTTCTGCTACAGCCTCCCTATTAATGGGGTTGTGACAAGTAATATGGACTTGTTTGATTGTCTTGTAATTCTCCATTTGTCACCTGACAGATTGAAGAGGAAAGAGTGGCCTTTCTTGCTCACAGTGGAAGTGAAGAAGAGTTTGATCCAAGCACTCTCCCGGATCCTGATAAATACAAAGACTCTGATGAAGAGCAGGATTCAGAAAGCGAAGACAGCTATAGGTATGCATCATCTTCCATGTTCATTTAAAAATGTTGATGTTTTTTATAAACTGTTTTGTTTACATGTTAGGAATTCATCTTACAGTCCTCCTCTTTCTTATGGGACTTAGTATTTAAGTTTTAAAAGATTGTGTGTTAGGTGCTGAACAGAAATCTGAGCTAAATGCTATTATTTTCTTTTGTGAAGTGTTAAAGCAATGGGAAGAAATGCACATATGCATATAGTGCCTTACATGAAGTTATATGAGAAAGATTTTTGAGTCAGTGTTGAAGGGATCTCGGTGAGACTGTTGCACGTGCAAAAATCTTTACTAATACCCTGGAGGTTTTATGTGTTTCCATGGCAGATTGACCCTGTCTGGATGCCCAGTGCCCACCAGAGCCACTCTTTCACTCTATCACTGCTGTCCTCAGCTGGGCAGGGGAGGGAAAATGTAATGAAAGGATCAGGGGTCGAGATAACACCAGGAGAGATCCCTCACCAGCTACTGTCATGGGTGAAGCAGACTTGACTTGGGAAAAAATGAATTTATTTATTACCGATCACGTGACAGTAGGGTAATGAGAAATAAACCCAGATCTTAAAACACCTTCTCTGCACACTTCTCTTCTTCCCAGGATTAATTTACAATTTTTTCTACATCCTCATCCTCAGCAGTACAGAAGGATGGGGAATGGAGGTTGCAGTCAGTTCATCATGTGTTGTTTCTGCCACTCCTTTTTCCTCAGGGGAGGATCCTTCCCCTGCTCCCAGGTGGGGTTCCTCCCACAGGGGGCTTCTTCCACAATCTTCTTCAACTCTTTTCTGTGGGCTGCAATTCTTCATGAACTATTCCAGTGTGGGGTCCCTTCCATGGCATACGGTCCTTCAGGAACACGTTCCTCCAGTGTGGGCTCACAAGTCCTGCTACCAAACATGAACTTTCTCCAGTGTGGGCTCCTCTCTCCATGGGGCCCCAGGTCCTGCCAGGAGCATGCTCCAGTGCGGGCTTCCCAAAGGGTCGCAGCCTCCTGGGTATCCATGGGCTGCAGGGGCACAGCTCGCTCACCATGGGCTGCACCATGGGCTGTGGGGGTATCTCTGCTCCAGTGCCTGGAATACCTCCTGCCATTCGTCCTGCACTGACCTTGGTGTCTGCAGGGCTGTTTCTCTCACATGTTCTCCTCACCCTGGCTGCTGTTGCGCTGTTTTTTCTTCCCTTCTTAACTATATTATCCCAGAGGCATTCCCACTATCGCTGATGGTCTCAGCCTGGGCCAGTGGTGGGTCTGTCCTGTTTCAGAAATGCATTTCTCTTCTGTCACATTGCAAGTTCTGTGTGGAAGGAAAAATGTTGAAGTAATTTAAGGATTTGGATGATCCCTTTGCACCTGTGCTGTATTAAATGAATTTGTGCATGGTAAAACTTGATAATGATTCAGTGTTGCTCTGACTCTTCAACTGAAGACTGTTCAACTGAAGAGTCAGTTCAACTGACTCTTCAACTCTTCAGCTCTTCAAATGAAGTGGACTCTAAGTAAATATGTAATAATAAATTAAATTAATTCAAAACAGTGTTTATAATTGTATGAACCAGAAGATTTTGTTTCATGTAGTTTAATAGAAAAGCACAGAGTGGGAATGAGGATCTGTAGTTGATGCCTACATACCGTGGGAAGATGAAGGGATACCGCATGAAGTCCTGTGTGGTTCACCGCAACAAGAAGGCCACGTGTGTGTTTCTGACAAGCAGTGTATCGTGTAACAGATTGAGAAGGGTGATCTTGACACTTAAATGGGAGCATAGGTTTTTATTTTGCTCTCTTCTAGATGTCTAAGTTCATAAAACTCTTGCTTTTCACATCTGAATTGGGTGAATCCTAGGGGCTAGATTGTCCTTATCCGTGTGTTGTGGAGGCAGTATGCAGCACTGGATGTGGGACATGGATTTAAGGACTGGATAGCCCTAAGTTAATGGGCTGGTGGCCATGTCCCCTGGAGCCTATTCACCAGTGTGTGTCAATAGAACTGACAAGAATGGGGAAATGCATTGCTTTTTCTGAGCAGCAGTAAATTGCTCCTTCTTTGTGCAAGGGGGGCAAATGTATTCGTATATCACGTTTTGTATTGATCCTTTCCTCAGAATGTCAGCTAGACTCAAGATTAGCTGCGCTTTAAGAATAAAAGTTGACAGAGATGGACAGATTTTTGGCAATGGTAGTAAGTGCAGACTTTTGTTGAATCAGTGTCTGATCTGGGCCCTCCGGAGTCAGGGCACGTGCTCTTAAGGAGAGCTAGGACTCAAAGAAGGTCAAGATCCTTGGTCATTTTCCCTTCCTGTGGAGTAGATTAGGAAAGAAAGAACATACACCAAAGGAAACCAGGGAGGTTTCCTTTAGTGTATCTCCAGACATACCTACAATGAGCATCAAAGCTGACTTTGGAGCCGGAGAACAGACCACTACACACGTTGAAGAAATGTGGTTTCATCAACACTGCTTACAGGAAACAGTCCTTGGCCTGTCCTACTGCACCAAAATACACTGAGACATTGCCCAGAAGAGGTTTAGTTGGCACCATCCGAAGTTGCAGCAGTTGTGGGCAATCACTTGTGCCCGCGCTGTGGCCAAATCCACTTAGCCTGTAACTACATGACTGATATTCCCTGGGCAGGCTGTGGCCAGAACAGGATTATCCATTACATGCTGCGCTGTCACCAGAGTCATCAATGGCTGTGCATTCCAGCACACCCTACTTGGGCACTCCTGGAAAGTCCCAAGTCAGCTTTGATGCTCAGTGTAGGTATATCTGGTGAGGTGCTCTGAGCACCCCGTAGAAGGCTTTGGAGAAGGAGCAAGATACAGTGAAGGAAATTAATTTAAGGCTGGATTGTTAAATCAATGCTCATGCCTCATGCATCTTTCTTAGAATTGCTATTGCATTGTATGATGAGTTGCATTTTGGGCTGGGAAGTATTGACCTAATGATTTTAACAAGAACAAATCAGCTGAGAGTAGCAGACAGTGAAATTAGGCTTTGAGATTAAAAATCACAACTCTATTCTGTTTTATATTTCCAAAATGCAGGCATTTTGCTCGAAGTATTGGATTAAAATAGAAATATGTTGGGCTGCACTAGCTGCTCCTTGCTTTAAGGGGGGAAAAATGCTTCTGAAAGGAATAATTCACAGTATGTGAGACCTAGGGTGTCTTCCTTGAAGAGTCTTTAAAAATAGACCATCTGTCCATGGTTTCAGAAGTCAAAACCATTGTTAATATTCTCTCTGTCGTCCCACAGGATTTTTTTTAACTGGGGGAGCTGTACAAATCATGAGTTAAATTTGCCTTTGCATAAAATTCCCTTCCAGCCATACCTCTACAAGCAGTGTAATTAATGACTTCAAGCATGTAATATGAGATTAATTTTTGTATATCTAGCAACATTCATCATATTTGGTCTAAGGCTATCAAATGTAAATTGTTAATGAGGTGAAAAATCTGAGCATATAGAACAGGACGAAAGAAAATCAGCTGGATTTCTTAAATATTCATTTTGCAGTCAGATTGAGTTTTTGGTATTTCTAATTCCTCAGCCTCTTTAAATAAAAAATGTTGAGGAAGAGCAAAGTTCCGATTGACCTCATCATTACCTTCTTTAAATCTTTAATGGGTATGACTGATGACATTAACTCCTAGATCAGCATGGAAAAGATCTTGGACAGGAGGGGAAATACCTTAGTTCTGGTACTGTTTTGCATGTGACTTTATGGACAGTGACCAGGTGACAGGTGTGCAAGTTAGTAGTCAGTGCTACTTTGTTGTGTGCCTTCCTTTATTTATGAAAATTATGGGCAAATTGCAGTTTTATACAGCTGCTTCTTACAGCAGGATGCTGAGGTTGACCTGCTAAGTTTTAGGTCATTCTTGATGAGGTTTACATTACATTGTCTTTTGAGATGATTCGTCAGCAAATCATGGTGCTCCTTCTAACATGGATTATTCAGGTCATATCTGTGACTTTGTGAAGGCCAGAACTTAATGTTGTGATGGCCAGAAAAGCACCATAGGAGAGACTTTATAAAAGGTCTCAGTTTAAAAGCCTTGGTCATTCTGATTAGCTGCAAAACTGGACATTTGAGATATTGAATTGCACTTGATAGAGACTTATATATTCAGTTGTAGAGGTGTTTTGATTTATATCAGTGGAATGGCCAGTAAGGGAATCATAGAATCATTTAGGTTGAAAAGGACCTTTAAGATCAAACTGTTAACCCAGCACTGCCAAGTCTCACTGGTGGTCACTTCACCACCTCCCTGGGCAACCTGTTCCAGGGTTTGACAGCAAGCCTTTTGGTGAAGAAATATTTCCTGTTATCCGATCTAAACCTCCACTGCTGCAACCAGAGGCCACTTCCTCTTGTCCTTGTCACTTGTTACTTTGGAGAAGAGGCCAACCCCCACCTGGCTACACCCTCCTTTCAGGCAGTGGTAGAGAGGGATAAGGTCCCCCCTGAGCCTCCTTTTCTCCAGGCTAAACACCCCCAGCACCCTCAGCTGCTCCTCTGGGCTTGTGCTTCAGACCCTTCCCCAGCTCCGTTGCCCTTCTCTGGACACGCTCCAGCCCCTCAATGCCTTTCTTGTAGTGAGGGGCCCAGAACTGAACACAGGATTGGAGGTGTGGCCTCAGCAGTGCCGAGTACAGGGGGACGGTCACTGCCCTGGTCCTGCTGCTCACACCATTGCTGATCCAGGCCAGGTGCCATCGGCCTTCTTGGCCACATACTGGATCATGCTTAGCCACTGTTGACCAGCACTCCCAGGTCCTTTTCTTCTGGGCAGTTTCCCAGCCCCTGCCCCCAGCCTGTAGCGCTGTCTGGGGTGGTTGTGACTCAAGTGCAGGACCCGACCTTGGCTTTGTTGAACCTCATAGAGGTGGCCTCAGCCCATCGATCCAGCCTGTCCAGATCCAGAAAATAACACAGCACAATATATTTTAATTACCATTTCTATGTGCTGTAGCATTCTGACAGCAAGTAAGGAAGATGATGCACTGGGCTTTATGGAAGGGACTGCAGTAATTAATCTTCATTAGGATTGCTGCCATGGCCTTGTGAATTAAAATTTATTACATGAAAAAAGTTTTGGGCACAGCATGTTTGATTAGCAAAATGCCAATATTTATGGGATAAATGATTCCTAACTTTCTGAACTGTATTTTACTAGCAGATGCATTAATTATTCCTGTACATTTCTTTGGGAAAGCTTGTGTGCTTTATTGCAGCCTGGAAACTTGACTCATGGCCTGTAGTTCAGTGGCAAGGGTGGTTTGTTTCCAGAGGAGTGGTGGTAAACCTAGGCTCCAAATAATTCTCTGATAAGTGAAGCAGAGCCCGTCTGGAGATCTTGCCAGGACCACGTTGTTCAAACAACAGCAGTTTGGCTGTGTGACTGCACATTTCAAATGGCTCGTTCTCAAGCATTTAAAATCTAAACCTTACAGCTTGTTAAGACATTGCTTAAAGTCCAGAAATTAGTTAAATACTAACAATTAAAGCTTTCTGTTTTTCCCTTGTATTACCTGAAAACATACTTGTGCATTTATTTTGTAGTAGTTTAAAATTAGAGTTTCTTGGTGTATAGCTATCGTGGTCATAGTTAGATCCCTCCCAGATGCCATTCAGATATGCTAGTGTTTGTTTTAGGGACAGGATTCACAAACCATGCTTTAATGTTTGAGTAATAAATATTACCTTCCAAATGATAGCATCTTTCTTAGTTGTTACAGCTGTGCAAATGGCGGCCACAGAAATTACTGTGCCTGTTGATAAGCTGGCTCCTCACCTGTGTAAACACAAAGTAAATCCTTTCATCAGTCAGCCTCAGACCGCAGGGACTGTTCAGGCAGCTGAAAAGCTAAATTTCACCAGAAGGTAAAAGGAAGGAATTGTAAACCAGCTGCACATGCCACTTTTGAAATGTCATAAGCAGAAGACAAAGAGATGCACTGGGCATGGTTTGGATCTGAATTGGGGGTTGCTTTCTAACCGAGTTGTTCTGCTAGAAAATGATTTACCTTAGAATAACTTTATTTTGGCTATTTGTGAACACTAGCTGGTAGTGCATCAGTTTGTGTGTTTGTGTGGCGTAAGGGGCCTTTTATGTCCATGGGAAATGACCAACGATAAAAAGACTGGCTCTGCAGGGTGACAGGCCTTCAGTTAATGGAGACTGAGGAGGAATTCATTTGACAGTAAGTGCAGAAGTTATTACCATATAGCTGCTTTTGCACACTCAGTCCTTCCACATGTGAAGCTGAGAGTTATGCCTGTTACATCTCCTCCAAAGAGCTTTCTGTCCAAACAGCTAAGGAGAAGCACCCTGAAGGAGCAGAGGATATCTCTGAGCATCATGATGCCACACGTTTTTCATCTTCCTTTTAGAATTGCCACTGTTACCTTTTGTAAAATCTACAACTCTGACTGCTCCTCCAGAGTAGTACCGCCTCTTTCCACACCACCCAAATCAGCGCTGGTAAAAATCCATCCTGGAGGAACAGGGATGGGTGTTGGACTTGCTGTTCTTCAAAGGTCCCTTTCAACCCAAGTCATTCTGTGGACAGTCAGTCTGTCTTTCTTCTGTATCTCTAAATTAGGAACATCTTACTCTCACGTTTCACATGATTGTCTGCTTACCTTCCTAAGCTGTTATCAAATACTGTTTTGCATCTACTTTTTGTGCATCATGGAAACATGACTGTTTAGCTCTCTTTGTTGCTTGTTGGTTTTGCTGCTGCTGCTGCCTATGTTACACATTCCTGTTTATTCACCTTTCCAGTTCACAGGCCAGCTGGGGTTAAATTAGTGTGAAAATACGCTTGCTGATGTGTAGATGCATCTTCAGTTTACACTGCTGATGAAGCTGCACAATCCCTCAGTAACAGTAAGAAGCAGCTTGACTCAGCAGAATCATACCACAAAACTTAGGATGAAAATTAATCATAATTGTGTTGATGTGCTTTTGTTTGTGGAAAAAATTGAGGAATCTCGCAGTTCAGTTCCTTCCAAATGTGTTTTATATTAAAATGTTTTACCTTATAGTTATCTAGGCCTATGGGCCTCTGAAACTCCAGAAGTTATTATAATTTTTGGTATTTAAAGTCTGCTGTTTTGTAGCTTGTAGGTACAAATGCATAGCTTGTGAGGTTTCTGCAGTGTTTTAATTGCTAAGATGTTTTTAACTAATGTCGTAGATGAAGCATTAGTGAATTATGAATGCAAACTGGGCTTCAGAGTCTGTTCAAAGACTGGAAATAATTGGCTCTTTTGCAAACGAGCTAAAATGCTTTTACTTAATGAGGCCTTCCTTGTGCTTTTAAAGTGAACCCCTACAGTCTGTCCTGATCAAAGTGAACACCATGAAACTCCAGCCCAGACCCACACCGTCCACTTGGAAAAGTGAGAATTCTTTATGCTTCAGTATATTTTTGTATACTGTCAGTATAGCTTCAGCATTTATGGAATATCTTAAGCACTACAGAGAGAAATAAGAGAGTCCTTTCCCAAGAAAAGGAGTAAAATGTTGGTAGCGAGCCCTGAAAAGCCGCCCCCATGCAAATGACAGCTCAAAGCCAGCGAAGTTGCTATATCCTGTGAATTATAGGAAGAGTGAGTATTTGGAGCAGTCGTCATCTATTCATGGAATCACTGAATGATTTGGGTTGGAAGGGACCTTGTGGATCATCTAGGTCCAACAACCCCTGCCATGGGCAGGGACACCTTTCACTAGACCACGTTTCTTTACACTATTTCTCTTGGGTAGGCAGGGAAGAACACTATAAAGGTAGAGTATTTCATTTGCCTTAATTGTGGAAATGCAGGGTGTTTTTTACAGGATTTCCCTCCTCTCTGGGCTGTAATGAGTAGGCAGGAGGTGACATTGTTCTTCTGTCAAAGGTGGGATGGACAAGAGAGGGAGGCAGGTCATACCTATGCAGCCCACCAGCACAAGGCTGTCAGATCTCGTGTAATACCTCCTTCATCTCTGTGGAGGGGCAGCCAGAAAGCACAGTGTACAAGCTGCATGGTGCTGCTGATCCCTCTCAGAGTGCATTTGTTGAAAACTGCCATCTTTTGGGGTTAATGTCTGGGTTAGGCTGGTTTCCAGTGAGTGGTGAAACCAGCATTTCACAGACTGTTAACTAGTCCTATTAATGGAAAAAAATAAGGTGGGCAGCCGAGGGTGGTTTGAATTGGGCATTGGGTTCCTCTGCTGAGTTGATTCTAAGGACAGTATTCCTCAATTAGAGCTATTTATTGTAACTCCTGTTTCTAACTGTTAAGTCTCCAAACAGTATTTCTGAATGAAACATTTCACAAGCATTGCATTTACACTTAAGCAATTGTAAAAGTTATGGACAGTAAAAAATTCTTGTTGAAACTCTTTTTGTAAGTAAACTGAATTTTCTGAGTAGAAATTTGACAAATTTTAATTGAAAATCTGAATTCAACCAACTTTTCTAAAAAAAGCCTAAACTCCATTTTTGAAGTTCCATTTTTATTTTTGTTATATTTTAAAAAATACAAACATGAAAAGCTGAGAATGCTGTTTCATTTCAGTTAGCTTGTTTGGATGGAATGGTTTGGGGTGTGAGGGTTTGCATTTTACTGGGTTTTGGGTATGAATTCTACCCTACAGCATGCAACAACCAACTCTCCATAATCTGATTCACAGATCTTAGAATAGATTTTATTAGATTAGATTGTTTAAAACTTAGATAAGACGACTTACAGCAGTTTTTCTGTTTTGGACAGAAAATGTGAAGCTCTGTCTTTCCTCCCATTGTTATCACATTGCCATGTGGTAGAAGCCAGGGTTATAAAACAGATTGGCAGCTGTTTCATCCAGATTGAAGGCTTCAAAAGGCAATTCATTCAAGTCTTAAGAAAAACAGTAGAAGAAATAGGAATTCACCAGGGAAAATTACTGGGTTTGGGCTTTTCCTCTTCTTCTCATGGCAAAGAGGTGGTTAGTAGCTTCCAAGGGAAAAATCTGAAAGAAGGGGAAAGAATGATCGAATGAGATAGTCCCAAATCAAAACTGTATTAAGTATAGGATTTGCCAGTGAAATGACAGTTCTTACATTTATATTTTTGGTGCATATTTATTGTAGGCAAGGTCTTGAATGCATGTCAAGGTCCACTGACACATCGCTAAATCAGTTTTGTCAAGTTGTCTGTTGCTGTATTAGGCAGCAAATATTAGATAAGACTGATAGCAATATCTTGATATGCTGTAATCAGTTAAGACAGCAGAACATCCACCACCACCTCGGTCTGAGAGCAGCTCTAATTTAGACATTCAGAGTCCATTGGCTTCCATTGCTTCACCCTTCTGAATTGTAATTTTGTTTGCTCTTATCTTGACACACATTTGCCTTGTTTAAAAGGAATTGTTAGATTACATGATGATATTGATTACCACAGCTGTTAAAAAGCCTAATTGATTTTTTTTCTGCAGTGAACTTGAGGAGAAGAGTGGAAGAAGGAAGAGAAGCTATAACAACAGTGCCACAGCAGAAGAAATGCCAGTGAAAAGAAAGAAAGTGCAATTCAGCCAAGAGGAGGACCCTTATTTGCCATTAGATACTGGGCTTTCTCTGGCAGAGGATGAAGAGCTTGTACTGCATTTGCTCAACAGTCACAGCTAATTATTTTTCTGCACGTTTTCTTCTCCGGGACATTTCCACAATTTTGTCAGTAGTTTACACAAAATGAATATGGCATCTGGGCAGCTGGGTACCAGTGAATGTAGATAAATGAGTTCCACGTGCACTGGGATTGCCTTAGATTGGCTCATAGATTATAGACAATATTCAGTTTGATTTATAAGGCTTTCTAAATGAACTTTTCAACCTAAATCCCCGGGTGTCATTTTGCAGTAGCACGTTCATGATTTTAAATCTCCAAGTTTTGAAGCAATTATCTTCTTTTATTTTAATCTTGCTTTAAATGAAAACAGGATGTTCCTTTCTTGACTGTGCCAGGTTTGTTATTTTGGAAGATATATGTGTACTAAAATTTTTAAGGAAGAAATACTATTGGCAGCTCAGATCATATTACTTAAAAATAAAGTATGTACTTTCTTCTGTGTATAAGGCACATATTTTAAAAATATTTTAATAAAAATTTCTAGAGCCCTGTTGTAAACTTAACGGTGTCTCTTTCAGCTTTGTTATGAAAGGATATATTTATCTGTCAGGTATCATTTCTGTTATGATTCTGTCACTGGTGTTAGGCAATTCAGAAAACAACTTTTAGAAGCTAAAACTGAATCTTGTATTTGAATTCCCTATGAATGAGAACACATGGTCTCATAGTTGTATCTGTTTGGTCTTTCCATGTGAACATGTTAAATACTTCTTTTTTGTCAGGGTTTTTTTTTGTTTTGTTTTGTTTTTTGTTTTTTTTTTTTTTTTTTTTTTTGGTCACAGGAATCTATCAGTACTTATTCAGTACAAGCCTTTCCTCTTCTCCCTATACCCTATGCTATCTTTTATCTCAGTTACCCAAAACTGAAAATATACTGCAAATTCTTGTCTCCAAATGTTTCTTCCACTGTTCTGCCAGCAGGCAAAGTATCATAAAAACAATATTATAGGCAGAGCACATCTGCCATCTGCTCCTTCCTGACAATGTGGAATGAGAAGAAATGACTGAGTTTCACAAACAGCTAAACATGAAAGATGGGACCTGCTTGGCAGCTGATGCACAATGTTTGTTTAGTCTACAGTGCCACAGCAGGCCTGGAAAATGTTGTGACCTGGGACCAGCATCACTGATGAATCTGTTAATGAAGAAGGATCTGCTGTGGTGCTGCTGGGACTGGTGCACATGTCCCATGTGCCATCGTGTGAATGGCTGCAGTGAATGTAATGAGCAGCCTCAACAAATGCGTCTGTGCTGGGATAGCAGAGCTCCTGCTCCTGTAGCTGTCGAGGAAGGCAGAAAACTGCAGTGCGGAGAGCTCCACCAGCAGATAGCTACTCAGGGATGATTTGGATAAGGATGACAATACGTACTGTGGTGTGTACTTCTTAGAGGTATTCACAGATTCATGGTGTACTTGGTGGTGGTCAGTTGTCTTGTACATCACCTGATGTTTCTCAAATCAAAGCTTTGCTCTAAGAAGTGTGAACAGTTTGTTTGGGCAAGCAAGTAAAAGACCAAAAGATTTGCTGTTCCTGACTAGAACATTCTTATTTGTATGCTGAAGTGGGAGAGAAATATTTTTACCTACTGAATAGTAAGACTAAAAATTAAATTATACATGTTGGAAGGATTGTGTTGCACTTCTAATCTTGTGATGATTTTTTAATTGTGTGCATAAAAATTGTTTTTCAAGTGCTTTTACTTTCATAATTGTGGATAATGAAGTTTCTGATGTATTTTTATTGTTTGATATAGAGCCATTGTTGCTTGAATCCTTACAAAGTTTGCCCATCTACTTCAAATGTGTCCATCCTTGATGGCATGGTGTGTATATAAAGAAGCCATGTGAAAAAGAAGAGGAAAACGGCTTAAGGCAGATGCTCCATGCCATGAGTGTATGTAGGAACAGGTAACTGCTGCATATGCTTGAAATAATAAGACAAAAAAGCCAGCATTCAGCATTTTTGGGAAGTAGCTGTGGTTCTGGGTTATCATTCCCATCAGCTGTAGATCTGCTTTAAGAGGCTTCTCACCAGCCCTGCTTTTAGCAGTGCTTTTCTGGTCTAAGAAAACAAGCACAAATACATGAAACAAATACCAGTCTCAGGACTGACTTGACTGAAAGGTGTTTTCCAGGGAGCTTGTTTCAATCCACACCTAGAGACCTCTCAATCTGATGCCAAAAGACCTGGGATGTGTGTCCAGGGTTAATGGGCAGGTGGAGCAGAGCCAGTTGGGCATGCCACCCATCATCTGTCTCCTTTTCTCCTGGTCCCAGGAGTGCCACTGTAGCATCAGAATAAATCCCAAGCTTTTGCAAGGTTGTACTTCATAAGTGTTATAGTCCCAGTTTTACACAGGAGAAATGGAAGCGGGAAAATCATTCGGCTTGTCTGTAACCAAAGACTTCCTTGATGACTTTGTGTAGTTGATCCACAACTCCTGAATCACTTGTGGTTTACCAAGAGCAGCCTCCCACTTGGCATCTGAACTGTCTTCTGTGCAGAACCCTAACCTTAAGGTGTTGCACTGTCTGCTGGCATGGGTTTCAGGCTTCTTCACCCGTTAGTTGCAGCCTATGGAAAGTTCCCTTTGGAGACTCCTTCAGGAGGGGTGTAAAGGTCTGAGTAAGGTGCTGAGTATTTTCCAAGGCCGTTGGCCAGGAAGCATTCTTAAATTGCCGGGCAGGAAGTATTGTTTTAAATAATGAATTTTCAGATTAGTTTGCATTTGTATATTATATTAATAGTGGTTGATTTCCTTCTGCTGCTAGAATGGTTCTAGTGTGTTGGTTTATAGCTGGGTGTAGCATTAAGATCTATTACGTGTAGCTAATTCTCCAGATACACTTTAGGCATTTATGTAATGGCATAGTTTAGTTGACTTTTATTCAGAATCAATTTTTCTCTTTGTTGTGTACGAAATAATGAAGACATTTGTTTGTCAGATAATTTATTAAAATTTGTTTGAAGCCTCTTTGGATGAAAACTGGAAGTCAGGTAAAAGCCATGAGAGCACTGAAGAGTTTTTTTTTAGATCAGTTAAATAGACTGACACTAGATGTGCTAGCTGCTGAAGATACCCAGCTTGCAGTATTTCCTTGAGGCACATAAAATGTGTCATAGCAGAGGTAGTGTTAATCTCAGCATCATGGAAGTTTCTGTTCAGTGTTCACTTCATAAAGACCTTATTGATGCTGCACATTAAATTGTGTGAAGAGTGTAAGGAATTTAGGCTCTAACATAAGGGATTGCAAATTAATATTAAACATTTAAAATGGGTATTTTTCTTTAAATATTACATGAATAGAAATAGAAAATAATTCCTCCTGCAACTGACTGAGTTCAGCTGGAGCATTGATTGGTGTGTCCTGCCGTCTGGCCATACTCCTAAAGAGAGAGAAATGCCTGAAGCAAAACATTAAAAAACAGAGAACTGTGGTAGAGAACATTCAATTCAGACTATAAAACATAGCACAAGATCTGAAGATACTGAACTGACCCTGTGGGTTCCTGTAATCCTGGATACGTATAACTAAACTGATACTAAATACAAGAAGAAAATGTCTCTTGGTAAAGGTTGCTAATGGGTATTTTTCTTTATCGTGGTGCTCTCTAGTTTGACCTGATTGATGCTTACATCCTGTGAGAGATGGAGTATGCCTTGGAGCAGGGATGCTGAGCTGTGGTAGGCTGCAGCTGCTGCAGAAAAGGCCACTGTGGCTCAGGGTGTTACTGCTTTTATCCTGGAGGTCACTGCCCCAGCCATAACCTTCCTGTGGCAAATAACCTGAAGTTTAAAATAAGCTGGTTGGTTCTGTCCTGGAACAGATGACTCCTTATGCTGCCCATTTTGGGAACTGGTTAGAAGGCTGGGGACAGGCAGCTGAAGGACAGTAACACTTGGGCAGCAGCCACTTCTGTTGTTAATTTGATAGGGACCTTGTGCAGAGTGGAGCCAAACCTTGCACCCCGTGTGCTTCAAGCTACAAGATCCAGAACACAGTTAAGGTAACCCCAAGAGACATACAATTTGCAATAAACAGTTCTAGCAAGAAAAGACTATTACCTTCACTTTTGGACCACATTTCATTAGATTTGTTTGTTATATTGCTCTTCTCTGGTGTTTGCAGCTCCTCTGAATTAAGTCTAATTCTTCCAAATGAATGGTTTATTCTCAGAAGGATCTGCAAATTTTATCTTTAAAGGTGGAACTAGATGCCAGAAAAGTGCATTGCCATCATCTTTGCAAGTCATAAAAATTTCTATCAAGGCATTAGTCTATACCATATGGACATTTTATAATAAAGTAGTGAACACTTCTATAATGAAACGCTCCCCCAACTTCAAAGGCAAATAAATCAGTCAAAACCATCAAGGAATTAGAAAGCCTGATGCAGAAGAACAGTTTTTTCAGGTCTGTTAGGAGGTATTGCTACGATTAAATCAGTAGAGAGAAGTTGATCTGTTCCAAGAATGCCTTGTTCATTGCCTATTTTTGTCCATGTCTGGCCAAAAGCCATTTTTCACAAAGAAAACTATTAATCAGATTCAGTCATGTAAAAATGATTGCTTAAATTACACTGGGCTATCAGCTAGCAGCTTTACGCAGGAGTGGAATCTCTTGGGTCAATGCTATCTGTAAGTTTTGCACATTGTCTGAGATGTGCTTTGTCTATAAAATATAGATAAGTTTAATTAAACTAAATTAGTTTTGTTGAGCAGTTTTTGAAATCCTTTTGAGCCGAGAAGTAGCTGAGCTGAGATTTCAGCTGCATTAAGAGGAAATTAATGAGCATTGTTCTCCTAATCACCTATGGGGTCCTGGAGGAAGATAATATTCCTGGCTATGGCCTCCTGGGGACTGCAGGAGTCCTCTCTGTCATGCACAGCTTGTCCCTCTGATGCTAAACCTAAGCTTCTACAAAAAAAGCATTGTGTAAGTACAGGCTGTAAATTGAACTTGCTGTTAAGCAGGTTGATGTGTTTGAGCTCATCCCACTTAAGGTGAAATGGAATGTACCTCAGTTTTTTGCAAGTCCATCATATACACATTGCGCTGCACTTCCTTTGGAGGTGAAACAGTTCCTCTGGTCTGGATGGTTAATGGGCATGCTCATGTGATCCTTCCAACCAAATGCATTTGTACTGAAATGCAACTTGTTTTTATCCCATGAGCTCAGTGAAAGGTAATGAATATGGCTTAGGAACTAATCTGAGCTTGTTAGTCACCACAAATGTCTTAACAAATCACACTTCAGCAGGTTACAGGCTTTTTATGCCATTACCCTGAGTACAGTTCTTATCTATTTGAAGAGGCTACCAGTCCTTTGTGGAATTTGATTTTGAGAGGCCTTTTTTCACTTCTTAAAGCAGATAGTAACGTGAATCATTTTCCCTAGCAATGAGGAGAGTCTACTCAAGTATACTCTCAGTTGCACTCAGAAACTTGCCAGTGTGCTTCAAATTGGTGCCCTGGCTTGCCAATAAAAGCTCCTCATGGGTGGGAAGAGGCTGCCACAAGGACACTTGCAATAGAGACACTTGTTGCTGCCAGAAAGCAGATGATCATCCAGTTGGGAGATTTAATTCCCCATGTGAGTGCTACCCTGCACCCATTTCCCAATAATTTGGGGTTTTTTTCTTTAAACAAATACCCGGAGTGTCTGTGCAAACCTAACCTGTTTGGTTTTGCCTGAAATGGTCATTAGTGTGTGCAGAGAAAGCAGAGAAATGCTTGGAATTAAGTAAATGACTTGGTGTCATCCCACTCAATATCACACACTCAAATGAGGGCAGGTCAGCTTGCAGATGGACCCTGTTTTCCTGAAGGGAAACCAGATGTCCTGCTCACAAATCCCAGGTCATGGCAAATGGCACAATTTCTGCATGGATGCTGCTAAGCTTGTCCTCGGTAATCCTGACCTGTGGGGATGGTTGTTTGGTGAAGACCTGGGACATGGTCAGGAATCAGAACAGGGAATTAGCAGTGAGCTTACAGTGAGCAGCAAAAATCTCGTTTCATTCTAACACTGTCTGGAATGCACAGGGCAGTGCACATGAGCCCTTTTTGTCCCCTGAGAGATAAAGAATGATATTTCACTTTATCTGACTATTTTTGGAGTTTTCCTTTGTAAATCTCTCCATCCTCCACCAGGAAAATAAGAACATTCAAAAGAACATTATAGGGAGCTACCAAGCTTGGCTTTGGCATTCTCTTGCCAAAACATTTCCTCGCCTCTCACAAGGGAGAAACAGTCTTAGGCAGAAGCACAGTGCTCTGGCTGATGTCCCTTGGCAAACCCGTGTGCTGCAGCATAAGGCAGTGAAGAGGTGACATGAGGATGTCAGCTGTCAGGGGCTGGCCCAGGAGCTTTTTTTCAAGCCTCTCACTGACAGCTTTTTTTTTAAATTCTATAGATTTGTTTTCCTATTCCAATGCCTAGCAGAGAGGCAGTGAAGTGGATTGCAAGGGGCCAGTGTGCAGGGGAAACTTGGTGTGCCTTCCCTCAGACTAAGCTCGTGTCCAGCACTTGCTCAGTGGCTGTGGCTGCTGGGAGAGATGGTTCTTGACCCACGCAGCTGTTCAAAGAATTGTCTTTATAAAGATGAGTTACCCACCACAAGGAATAAAGTGCACTGGGTAGGATTAAGAGCTTGTATTTCTTAAATATATGTAAGAACATGCTAATCTAGTTCCTTGTCTTATGACTAATTAAGCCCATTTACTCTTTCTGTTGTTTCTTGTAGATGCTGATACATTTTTTTGTGAACTGATTTGCTTCTTCAGCACCCAATTTCAGCATAAACAATACCAATCTGTTAGTGATGCAGAATTCCCTTGGCTAAAAGAACAGCTCCTCTCCATAAACTTGCTAAATAGAATCAAGGGAGGGTAAAATTCTGCATTCAGCTCTCTTTTTTTCCTGCCAAGCATCTGAGACTGTAGTTTCTACCCTCTGTTTGATGTGGAAGCAGAGGACAGGAGTGCAGGTCTTGGCCACCTTCAGCCTGCTGCCAACCCTCTCTGCCTGGGACTGAGCAGCTGCCAAAATCCCACCATGGTGGGACCTTGGCAGTAGCATTGCTCTGCCAAGGGAGGGCACCAGGAAGATGCCCAAGCTCCTACCAGTGGTGTTGGCAGCAGTATGGGATCTGCACACAGACAAATAGCACAGAAAAAACTCAAGCTCTGGGACACCCTTGGCAGAACAAAGAGTAAGGGAACATGAAGGAGAGTGAAGCCGAAAGCAGGGAGATGTTGGGGTGGGAGGTGGCCACTGTCTCCTGGCTGTGCAGACCTGACTGGGCCCCTCAGAGATGGCTTGAGTAGGTTTGGCCATGGGACATTCCTCTCCTGGCAGTCAGTGAATGCCTCCTCTGAGGTAGCTGTGGGTGCAGCCATGGGGGACAGGCCCGTGCAAGTGTCCCACAGGGCTGCCATGGTGACCAGTGCCAATACAGTCATCTAGTCTTTTCCAAAATTCAATCAAACCCTCTCTGTTTTTTGGCAAGTGTGGTTGGCCAACTATGCCATTTTGCAAGACTGTACTTATTATAAGCTCTTTCATTGCATTCGCTATTCAGAATTATTTTGAATGTTCAAAATACAACTCCCTCTGTGGTAATATAAGATTTTATACATTTAACAACAATTCCACTCACATTTCTGTTGGATAATATTCAATATCTCACCTAAATAGTCTCCTCTATATTGTAAATATTCATAATTTTCCCCATCTATTCCTGTCTGCCTGCACAGACACTGAAATTTCCTTTGTCAGTCAAATCATAAAGCATTAAGAGGGGCAGTTTTTCTCCACTAAGTAAAAATATGAGCTTGTCTATTTAGCTCTGCAGAGATGTTAGTGTTCATTCTGTGTTCAGTTAATGTAAGTGGCTGCAGCAGCCACAGCTTCTGCAGGAACAACCAACACCACAAAATCACATGCTGAGTGTTTTATTAGGGAAATGCAAAGCTCAGTGTTTGATCCCCTATGTTAAGTCATCTAAAATATGCCCTTCCCTCTTCTCAGCCCCCTACCTCCCCATTTTCTAATCTGCTGTGTGTTATTCAGCATTACAGCCCATTTGACAAGACATACCTGCTCTGCGACGGCCCAGAAAATTGTCTGTGGTCCTCCCTGGTGAGGGGCGGGTGGCTGCCTGTCCACCCTGCCCAGCATCTGTTTGCCACTGCCCTGACTCCTCTTGGCTGTCTGGATTTGTTCCCCGAGCAACTGCTGTGTCCCCGTCCAAGCGCAGCCATCGAAGCCAGGCTGAGGGGTCCCTCTGAGGATGACTGGAGCTGTGCAGGGTAGAGGATGATGCTGCAAACCTCTGCAGTGCTCCTGTGTATGTGTGCCTGTGCAAGGGTGACCTTTCCTGAAATGTGGAGTTGCTGCCTCCCAGGTCGGGGTCGTGTATTCTCTTTTCACCAGAGGCAAATCTTCCCCCACCTTAGTCCTTGCATACTTCAGTGACAGGGTCAGCTCCAGGCAGCTCATGGTCCCTCTGCAAAGTGTTAATTGGCTGGCTGAGGAGAGTGGCTTTGGTTATCTGTGTGTTCAATTTATAACTACATAAAACTTTGCAAGTTCATCATGGTTCACGTGTGCTTGAAGTGAGAAACATGTCACTTCTTCACTGCCAGCCCTCACTCTTGCCCATCATTTGTCATCTGAAAAGTGTTTAAGATTCAGTGAAGCAGCAGCTAATGAGCAGAGGAGCAGATGTGCTCCCTGACACACAGTGTCCCCTCCAGCAGGACCACTGTCCTTGGGTGATCTCTGGTCCACTGTGAGAACTGTTAAGAGAATATCCTGGTTTTATTTTGCAGCTTCACAGTGCATCCCTGGTGTAACAGGTGCTCTCGGACAAGTGATGCCCCTACATGGATGCTGAGACTCCGGGACAAGCCTCAAGAAAATGATCTGCATTCTTAAGAGGCTGATGCTATGCAGAGTGTAAGAAAGACTACAGTGAATGGAAATGAGCAGTGACTCACTTGGAGAAAGAAGAGAAATTTTTCACTTTGTGAAATATGTTTCATTGAGTTGCCCCATCATTAAGAAAACCACGATCATGATCAGATTAATGGGTGATTGCCCTATGAAGAGCAACTTTAGTATGAACACTAATGAAAATCTGTCTGTCATGACTCATTTCAATTAAAAATAGGTGTTTCAGCTGCTATTTGCCAATCTGGGATTCAGCTGTGGCTAATGAAAGTGCACAGTCTCTGCTGAGGGTTTTAAGGATCGTATGAGCAGGGCTGTTGACCCCAGGTGAATGCTGTGCAGTGGTCTTTTAGGTGCACATCCTGCGGGTGCCTCTGGCTTTTGTTCCAAAAGAAGACATCAGATTTGCTGCCTTGGGAGAGTCTGCTGGTAATTCCCTCTTGGGCACATCGGTGCCTGGAGAAGTGCTGGCATCAGCCTACTACCCTCGTTTGAAACTGCAGGATGAAGGAGGAACTCTCAGTGTATTTAAATAGTGCTTTAACTACTGCTTGAAGCATCTGAAAGGGACTGGGTCGCCTCTGAAATGTTCAGTACTTTCTGTGCCTCAAGGTCGGTGATAAAATTCCTGCTGATTTGTTAAGAGCAGAGGTGGCCTCAGGGCTGACGTTGCTGAAAAAAAAGCCTCACTTTTGACCCCAACTCCATAGAAATGTTCCCCCAGCTTGTGACCTGTCACCTGTGCTCACGAGGAGCAGCACTTACTGGTTGGAGCTGCCTTCAAGGACCTATATTTAGCCAAATCATTGTGAAAAAACAGTCAGCGAGGCTCTCTCGGGGGCAGCTTTGGGGAACTGATTTTGTTTTCTTGGCAGGGGTTCAGTTGTATCAGCAATGGTGGGGAGGCCCAGATGGAGGAGAGAGCAGGATTTCAGCTTTCATTACAAGAATTTTATTTTATAGACGAAATTCTGCTTGAGTAACACTTCTCAGTTTAATATATTGATCTGAGCAGCAGCTACAGACAGGTTGTGATAGGCTGTTTGAGGGCTGTTGGGAAGGAAACCATTTGCTGTGCAAAATGAATTAGGAAGTGAGCGTGCTCAGGTCAAGCTGTGTGCTGAAATGCTTTGAAGTTTCTCAGTACCTTGCAAGAAGTCAGCAATATACAGCCAGTGACCAAAATAACCTGTAAATCAGCAGGGACACCATTGATTCCTTTCTCACCACTTATTGGTGGCCTGTCAAAGTAATTTTCTGAATTTGGTGGAAAAATGGTTTATTAAATGAGGGAAAAGTGGCTGTTTTCTGGCACACATTGACCATAACTGTACCTGTGGAAATGCAGCTGTGAACTGGACTGGTTAAGTTTACCAGCCTGTGCCTTTTGTTTAGGAACAGTTTCCATATTTGTTAGTCTTTCAGGAATTTACACTTGATACAGATGCAATTCAACTGCAAAATTAATTACATGGAGTCACAAAGGGGTTATAACTCATTGCAGTGTTAAAAAGGACAAGCTATTCAGAGGTGCCTTATATTCAGGAGAGAAAAGAGAAAGTTTCTTTGTTTATGAAACAGATTAGCTCATGGTCTGAAAATATTCATAGCAGGACCTTGCTCTGGAGCTACTGTAGGTAGTAGCAGCCTGCATTAGAGTTGAACGTAGCCCTTGAGCTCACTCCAAGTTCATTTTGCTTTCTCTTCTGGAGCAAACAGCAGATTTATCATTGAAGCTGGTGCCTGGCAAGACAAGGATGCAGGAACTCTTGGAATGAGACAAAGGATTGATTTTGCCTCTGAAAACCCTGAGCTCAGATGCGAAAAACCCATCCTAATACCCACTCTGCTGCTGGTCTTAATTTTTTTCTACTAAACACCAGAGAGGCTCTGCCAAACAGAAGACATGGATCTAGTCAGGCTGTTTCTGGGCTTGTCCTCCACCTAGCTGAAAGTTGCAGGGCAGGTGGCACCGGTGGCCATGTCCCCAGAGGGGTATTTCCAACCTCTGAGGAATAGCCTGCAAAGAAGGGCATTTGAAAAGACTGACAGGGAATAAACCCTGTTTGCCTGGGCCAAGAGACTTCTGTGTTGTTTCTTCTCCATCCAGAAGTACAGCTGGTGTCTACCATCATTATCCCAAATGGAGCTGTGTCAGTGTAGACCAGACATGGGTTTTTCTGCTTAATATATTGTGAAACGTGAGGGAAAACCTGGAGTCTTCAGTGCAGGAGATGAAGAGACTGGAATCAAAACAGATTGCCAGGAGAACAGATGACCAGGGAGCAAGGGCAGGTGGGGAAAGGGATGCCCTGTAGTGGATGCTGGGTTTTGCACACTCCGAAGCCCTCTGGTTCCTGTGGTCTGTGGTATTACTGCCCTGCCTGTGCACTTGCTGCTGTTTCTCAGCGTTTATTCAAACACATCACGCTAATGATCCTTCATTGCAAGCAGTAATGCAAATGTGTTCCTACCAGAAATACGAGAATCTGCTGTTGTCTCAGCTTTTCTTTTGGCTTGACAAGTGCTTCGTAGCAGGTGATGACAGGCCCTGACACAGCCAATTCGCTGTTGTAGTGTTCTGTACCTCTGTCAGTTTAGCTGAGCTGACTTGTGATCCATTTTTAGGGCTGATGAGAGATTTTTCCAGGATTATCCTATAGTGGTAGAAACATTTCTGTGAGATATGTTTATGGGGCAACAACTTCTTGGCTGATCCCTGACTGCGTGTCCTGGATGGTGCCACTCTGAGAGCAAGGCTCTCTCTGCTGCAGCTCATGTCTGCTATGACAGGAACAGACATATGGAACAGACCCAGGCGAGCCTCAAAATGAAGTACAAATGCTGCAAACCTGGCTTCAAGGAGTTTCAGATGCTGCTCAGATGGCCATGAAAATACATGGAATTCTAAAGAAGTGAACTTTAATAGCCACTCTCTTACCAGAAGTATGGTATAGCCAAGGGATTGTAGGCAGATGCAAACTTTTGTCTTTTTCCTTTTTTTCCTGGTATTACATACAGATCTGTCTGTCACCAAAGTAGCACTGGAAGAGATCTTCTAAGAAAAATAGACAGCTTTGCCATGTAAAACATAGATTGAATCTCAGGACAGTGATTATCTGCATTAGTGGTTTTGCTGCTGCTAAGACAAGTGTAATTTTTCTGCAATAATAAGTACCAGAAAGAAAAATATTGCTTGAATGTATACAACTGGTGGTGTTTGGTTTTGGGACTTCTTCAGGACTGATAACATTTATTTGATGACTGGTCCCATTAAAATTGCCCTATTGATTCATTTGCCAGGAAAATAAATTGGTGGATATTTCATATCATACAGTTGTATTGATCTTCTAGAAGCTGGTGAGACAGAGGCTTTCATCACTGGACAGCACATTATCACCTTAATTGATATATTCTGAAAGCTAATTAGAGGCCAGCTGGATTCCTTGTGGGAATAATATTTATCTCTGATGTTGACAAAGTGCTCCAAAGCACAAGTCATATGGTGTGATTTAACAATGATTAAAACTTGGCTACAGACATAGACAACTTGAGGAAACTGCCGAGGAGCCGAGACCAGGAAGAGTGAGGACCTAGATGTGCATAATCACTTCGTGCTCTGTCACATACACACACCTCTCTGTCTATCTGTCAGCCAGTGAAATATCTGGAGAGAGGTTGCAGCACTTTAATTATTCAGTGTCAATCACCCTCTAACCAGCACAGACACGTGTGTGCCTGTGCCATGTGCAGCCTTGTCTAGAAACTCTTTGCAGAAGGGGTTATTAAAGTCCCAAAAATAAGTACAGGTGAATCAGGAAACCTAAACTCTTCCACTCATGGTATCTTACAGTGCAGCTTCTCTGATATGATCATGTTTCTCACCTTGTAAAATAAAACATCTATTTTTTTCCATAGCTCATATATGTCATCTCCTCTATGCATATGTTTTGCCCTGCTCACAGGAGAGGGAAAGAGGGAATGACACTGGGAACCTGTTGCAACAAAAACTCACCAGTGAACACACAGAGCACGTGTGATGATTAGCTCAGGTGTAGACACCTGCATCTCATCAGATGGATCCCACCACTAATTTTGTGCTGTCTGATCTTTGATATTTCTGCCTCCCAATTTTCTCTGTGAAGAACTATCTTTCCAAATTTCCTCCAGTGCTTTGAATGCCTCTGGCAAAGAATTCCTTGTATTTTCAGTTTATTATGTTGGAGCTTTTATTTGATTTCTCTAGAGGGGAGGTGTTCTTGATGACAAGGTTAAAGGATTTCATTGAAAATTGTGGGTGAGCTTTACCCACAGCATGTCCGTTCTCCTGAAAAGAGCAAAGTCAAGCAGCCCTGCCTTATCCTTGTGTGCTTCTGCAAGGTCTGCTCTCAGCCTCTCATCCAGAGACCAAACAATTTTCTTTTTATTACTGTTGAAGGCTGTGACTGTTTTTCAATTTTCTTTCATTTGTGGCACGTATGAGCTCTATCTGTTTTTCTGTAATTGATTCCTGTTCTCATTTCTCTCCACCTGCCTTCGGACGAGCTTTGTGCTCTGCAGAGCTCTGTCAATGTCTGCAGTCGCTGGAGCTCTGCCTGTGCAGCAGCTGCCTCTGCCCAGCTGCCAGCGCCTGCCCGCAGCATCCTGGCCACTGCCCGCGCCTCCTCTCCTCCCTGGGACCCGCTTGGGCTGTGAACCACACCAGCCTTCGGTGGGATTCCTTCATTCCGTTGTGTGCTGTCATGCCTTGCTCCTGTGCTGTGGGCAAACAGGGGCCGTGCACTTGGGGCAGGCTGGAGCGCTCGCAAATGTCTCTGGCACGGGATGAGTGTCTCAGTTTCCAGTCGGCTTACCTGCGGCAGGTGATTCCAGGCTCCCAGGGTGGTCTTCTGCATCTCTTACTGCTCTGATGAGGTCACACCCTGGTGCTTAACAGGCATCAAAGAAAGTGCTTGCTGGCTCCCGCAAGCTTGGAGCTGAGCCTGCCAAGGAGCTGAGCTTATGTCCATTTCAGGGTTGCTTCTGCTGTAGCCCTCTTGATTTTGACTAATCCCAGTTGTGCCTCCAGGAGTTACTGTTGGAGAGGGAGTCTCAAAGAGCAGAACTGTCCGGCACAGGACATCACCGACCACTGGCGTCAGTCCCATGTTCTGACAGGTGGCTGCAGCCTCCTCCTGAGACATTGCTTCTTACTTGCTGCTAATACTTAACCTCTTCTCTTTCTCACATGTTATCTCAACACCCTGGCAGTTGAGCAGCTGCAAAAGGACAGAGAATATTTACAGAAAGATTTTCCCAAAGTTTCTGCCCAACTGCAAAAAGCCATCAAGAAAAGATTTTGGTTCTGTTAATCTGGGCAAGGAATTTGTTTGTGAAACTAAATTCTTGTTTTTTCCTGGCCATGCTCTCTTTTGGTAAATCTTCATGATGCCAGTATTATCATTCCTTTCCCAGTGGCTTCCCATGTTACCATGAGCACAGACTTACAGCTGTTGACCTCCAGCTTTGACGAGTTCTTGGTGTGAGTAACCTACGGGTTTTCCTCCTTTTCAGCTTCTCAGCCTCAGCATGGGGGTGACAGCTCCCAGTGCCTTTCCAAAGTCCTCTGAGACCTGGGGATCCTCTTACACTTGTAGTACCTGAGCTGGAGTATGTTACTAGAGGCATTTCCAAATGGTTCCATCCTGCTTGGGTCTCACAGGAAGCCTCTGCTAGAGGAGAGCCTGGAGGTGAGCACGGTCCCCCAGCCAGTCCTGGTGAGGTGGCCTTGGGTGCTGTGGGGCTCTGTCCCTGGGGTGGGCACAGGTGTGACTAAATCATGCCCCCATCTCCCTTGCTGGAAATGTCTGGAGGGATTTCTGTTGCTCCGGAGCTGCTAGGTATCAACGGGCACTGTGCCCTGGGGGCTGCAAGTCCTTTCCCTGAAGGGTAAAGCTTAATGAATCAGAGGCCTATGGCTCCGAATGAGCCACGGACACGCTGAGCCTGGTTGAGGCAGTCTTGTTTGTGAAAGCCTGTTCACGGTGGACAGTGGAGCAGGCAGGCCACACTGGAATAAATCCTATGGCAGGTTTGCTGGTGTGACTGAAAGCCTGCAGAGGGTGCTTGCCAGGGAGCAGCATCAGGCTCACCAGGCTGGCTTCTTGCGCTGGGTAGTGAGATCCCATGAAGATGAAATGGCTGCTAGAAACCTCGGGGAAGGGCCAGACTTAAATTCTTCACCTCACAACTCATAAAACACATTGTACAGCAGCTGTGCTTGGTAAAGCTGTAATAGGCAACCTGGCTTTTTGTGCATATGGATGGAGCTTCCATGTGCTGCTCTCCACCTCACCTGGGCTGAGGTTTAAGGGCAAATGTGCTATGGTGTGGGTGACTCAGGAAACACGAGCCTTACTGGACCATGGGAGCCTGCAGGTACCTACAGGTTGTTGCTTCTGGTAAGAGGTAGGAGCTAAAAACCTTTCTGGATCAGGGCCTGCCTCCTTAGCCAAGAAGAATGTGTTTCTCCTATCTGATAAAGGCTTGGGATATGATTAAAGTGATAGGATATCACCCCTGATAATTCCAGTTATTAGCTGTGTTAAAGGCATGGGAATGATGGGCAGAATCGCAAGCTCCTCCAATTTGGTCTCTGCAGTGCTGTGAGTTGGAGGGGGGTGAAAGGGTTTGGCGGAGCACTTGCAGGTACAAACTTCAGCGGGGAATGATTTTGTTTCCCTTTAAAATGGCACGTTCAGCTAGTACCTGTCTTCTGTTAGGAGGGGAGGGAAGTAGGTTTACTCATTGCTTTCTCTCCTCCTTTATGTTTTCCAGGAGAAATGGTGCTGGGGCAGGGTAGTAGTTAGGACTGCCAACACATGTAGGAGTTCTGTGATGCAGAACACAGTTGTTTTGATGCAACATCACAGTTGCTTTGTTTTCTCCCTCCCACTGGTTATTTTCATACGTAAGAGAGTTTCAAAGTAGCTTTTTGAGGGGCTTACTGTCATGAAAGGACCCGGAGTCAGCAACCACGATCAATGTTGGTATTCATTACCAGTTGCCAGTGCTCTTTAAACACCAGACCTATGGCTACTTTGGCATATTCTCAGTCAAAAGCAGTGGATTAATTAGAACATTTGGAACTCCATAATATCATGGATATGTTTGCTTTTTTTCCAGAGAAACAGAACAGTTAAGGCAATTGAATTCTTATTTGGCTTTAAAAATACTTTGCACATTTTTATGTTCTGTTTGAATAAGAACGATAAATATGTATTCCTATGAAAATCCATTTTCTTACTCAGGGTATAAATGTCCAGTATGAAATCCCAGAGTGAGCAATATGGTTTCCCTTGGACAGAATGTCTCAGTTTAAGTGTTGTATAACTCATACTCTGCTCCTGGTGTGGTGGCATAGAAACTGTTCCTTGTATATGGCTTTATATAACTGTTGTATATAACCTTCTATAGCTAAACTGCAGCAATTTAAAAGCAATGACAATTTATTCCCAAGTGTGGTCCCTGATCAAAGCTGGAGTCCCCATTTTAGGTGTTAAATATTTATTCAAAGTGCAGATCATACATTTCTGGTACTGTGCAGGGAATTTATGATAAAGCACTCTTTCAGGCTGAACACCAAAATGTCTTCTACTCCAGTATTTTTTTTTTTTAAGAGCAAAGTAATTGAACATAAAATAGAATTAGGCCAGTCCTTTTGCCAGCAAAGCTTTAGCTAGCTCTCACTTCTACAGCACAAGTGTGCAGGCCCAGAAGCTGTGGGATGCTGGGTATGTGCCTCCTCGCCACGCTGGGTCTCCTGGTGCCTCTCCTGGGGGTTTGTGTTGTTGGTTGACAGAGTTGGCAGAGCTGTGAGTCTGGTCACTGCTCGTGGTCATGACAGTGCTGTCTGCCTGCTCTGTCCAGTGGCAGTACCGTGATGCCCCAGCCAAGGACAAGTGCTCCTTTGTGTGCCAGACAGAAACTAGACAAGAAATGATCAGTACAGGGGGCTGCAAACACAACAGGCAAAGTGAGCACACACCTTCCCTACCCAGTGTCGAAATAAGGAGGATGAAGGGTGAGAGGTAGGCACCATCAATGGGAAACTTCAGCCAATCTGAGGGATGAATCTGAAGGTGTTTCACTCTCCATTTGGTACAGGTAGAGCCTGGACAAGCAGGTGACTAGATTCAGATATCTGAGGTTAGATGAGCTGAATCAATCTGAGTACAAGGACACATAGGACAGCTCTGCAAAGGTGGAAACAATAACGCAGGACTTGTAGCATTCCATCATTTGTAGCTCAGCATTCACCTGGAGGAAGATTGCCCTTTACTGATCAAACCATGGTACTTTCAACAGTGCTGACCCAGTGTTCTGGCTCAGGTGAAGTTTTGCCTTTTGGCAAAACTGGGAGCAGTGTCTACTGCTGCAAGTAACGTGTCCAACAATTATTGGGTTTGGCAGATGGACTCCATTTTCATAGTCCAGAATTTTCTTTCTTCTGTGAGCCCTGTTGTTTCTAATTTCAGTAACACTGACATGTATTGTTTGCTTCATGTACCATGCAGCGTGTCTTCCCTGAAAGAGCTCTTTGATTCACCTTTTTGTTCTTATACCCACAACACTGAGTCATGGAAAGGAAACTACCTGACTTTGGGGTCAATAAATGACCAGTTAGCTAAGTGCTGACAAATCAAAAACAGGTAACTCTTGTTCCGTATACTTGTGAACAAATCACAGAATAATTTAGGTTAAAAGGGGCCTCTGGAGATCATCCAGTCCCATCCTCTTCTTGAAGTGGTTCCAGTTAGGTTAGGTTGCTCAGTCCAGCTGAGTTTCAAACACCTCCAAGGATGGAGATTGCACAGCCTCACTGTTCCAGGAAAGGCAGCAGGCAAAAGCATACGCATAGAAAGGTGGAAAACACCTCACAACAACAGGACAGTGCAGTGGGCAGTGACCTCAGCTCTCCAGGATAATAGTCACCATAAATATCTTGCTTACCTAGTTCCTTGTGACACAAACCACTCCATTTAACCCAGGAGCATTTCCATATGCTATTGAACTAACAAGAAGGCATGGTAATTTTTAAGCTTTAGGCAGCCTTATTTAGAAGTGAATTTTACATATTTAACCACTGCATCATCTCTACTAAATAGGAGTCTCGTGTTTGCACAACTAAAGGTGAGGGTCATGCTCTGTATCTGTTTAAATTAATGCCAGATCTGACTCTAAGGATCAAACCCTGAATGACTCTATAGGAACAATTTATCATCACAAGAGTGAAGCATCATCTTCTTTCTTATGTAGCAGAGGTTAGGACAGAAACTCATTGACCTTCTCCAGGAGGAGAACTGGGACACATTGAGATTCTGATCACTGTCATGTTGTTGGAAATTAAGAGAAAATCCTTTGAAATGACATTGGAGCAGAGCAGCAATAAGCAGCCTGAGAATGAAGCCCGTAATCTCTCTGTCCCTATGCTGTACATGTTTTTCCTGTAGCCTAGTTTAAGAACAAAATCTTAATTTGTTTGAGAAAACCAAAAGCGGCTGCTGTAGTTAATTTATCTGGGGACACACTGCTGCTGATGAGCTGGAGGAGGATGTTATCTCTATCCTTTTACAAGGAGACGGATAACACCATGATGTATGCAAGAGCCAAGCTGTGGCACGTAGGTTAAGAACGAGATGGCTCTTTTGATTCCTGCAAAGCACAGTGGAGGGCAGCTCTCTGAGGATGACTGAGGTGTGGGGAGCAATGGAAAATGGAGGTTACATGTACTTTTATCCCCTTGTTCCCACTGCATCTGCCTGTGACAGTAATGACCACTCTCCATCTTTGGAGCAGAGCTGCCAGGAGTAGACACCCTCCTGGTTATCATAAATGCTTGACAGGATGCTTGACTTAATAATTTCATCCTAGAGCTGACTTCATGCACAAGGACTTAACAGATTTCTTTCCCACTTTTTGGACACAGTGGTGCCCAAGTTTCTAGAGCATGACTGCAAAGGAGTAAATGTGACCTGTTCTGGTGAGCCACGCTGCCTGTGTAATGGCACAGAGAGGGTGGGTGAGGAAGAGTTTGCTTGGTTTCTCCTACAGAAAGAGGGAAGAAGACTCCAGGGATATTCAGCTTGTGTCTTGTCAGCTTCTGCTTGCCCTGCTAGGATCTTTTTGTTTTGTGTTGGTGCTCTGCCCTGATATCTTTTGGGCATTAAAAGAGTAGACGGGCACAAAAGTCATAACCATATTGCACTAAAAAAAATGCATTAGGCAATGGGGCCTAATACAGCTCTTTTCTGTGCTGGTGGGTAAACAGGAGTAATCAGGTGTCTAGGAAAAATAGTGTCAAAAACTGTTTCAGAGGAGGTATTGTCTGAGAAGTGTTCTCCCCAGGTGAGAGCAGCCCTGCTCCAGTAAGCCAAGGGAAGGTCAGTAAGTACCGGAGCTGTCTAAACATCACTTCGGTTTTGCTGCAAACCTCTACACCCCAGGTTACCAGCAACCCCTGTGGGCCCAGGCAGGGTTTGAATGCTCTCCTCTGTCTGAGCTGGACTTTTCTGGTGGCATTTGTGGTGCTGTGCACCTGAACATGGTCTTCTCTGATCAAAACCTGAGGGCCACTGCCAGGGTGAAGTGGAGGAAAGCTGCAATGTCAGTGTCGCAACTCTTGTTGGGTTAATTAAGTGTCTGGGTAAAAATGTTCAAAGTGTCTCAGTGACCTGGGCAAACAGCTGTCTGCCACAAGCATCTCAAAAATCCACTTTATAAATGGGACTCAGGAACCTTAGCTAAAGGGACATGTTTGAAAATGATATCCTTCTTGTTTAATGAGCAAGAAATCAATACAACAGGACCAATCAGAGAGTTGGACGGAGGTAAAATGAAATAGAGAGTATTTGCCATCCCCTTTCTGGTCCCAGACTACCTTCTGTTCCCCGTCCAGGCTGTCTAAGCTGTGCATGCTTGAAGACTGAGGTTTATTTATTTGTTTGGTGAGGACCTCGCTCAGAGGCACATGCACTTTGGCTGAGGTTTCCAGGTGCTAATGTAGTAAGGATCCCTCTTCAGCTTTTGGTTATCAACTCTAATTTTTGTGCATAAGTACCAGAAGAGATGGCAGTGGTTACATTTATTCTCTGGTTTACATGGAGAGAAAACCCATTGTCTGTTCATTTAACTGGATTTACTATATCCTGAAGACTGTGCATGTGGAAGAAATGACAACTGTTTGACAAAAGGCCCCACAGTTAAATTCCCCTCTTAGCACACTCTGCTCCAGATAAAATGATGTTAGCCTGCCAGGAAGCATGAAACAGCAAACTGCATAACTACCCAGTTAATTATAGCTAATGACCAGAGAAATGGGTAACCCTTGGCAGCATGGAATCAGCCAGTGGCTTCCTTGCTTATTTTACTCCTGATGGAAAAAGAAAATGCAGGACAAATTTCCTCTGACCTGTGGACCAGTATTTGCTCTCAGTCCATTGGATAGCATATTGTGTCATATCAAAAGAGCAGTGGGTTGTGACTGGATGTGACACACTCTGGGTTTCAGTAGAGAACAGTCCTGCAAGGCCCCTTTTGTTCTTGCCTCGTTAGCTATCAGAAGAAAAGAAATTCTCACAAAATTCCTGTTTTCCTCTTCTCAATTATTTTAAAACACCTCAGCACTAGACCAAGTCTGGAGCACATGGGAAAAGGAATTGCCCTAGAAGATACCTTTCTTATGATCAAAATTCCAGCAGAGGATAGTGGCAAATTCTCCATGCACTAAAAAATACACTGAAGAGTAGAGCTGCAGAAATATTTAAAGTCTATTGTACTGCAATGTCTCTTTATCTATTAACGCACCTCAAATGCAGTCTGTCAGCTTGCTTTAGCTCTGCAGTGAATCTTTTTTGTCGTTCTGAAATCTGTAAATAATGAAGGCTATCTATTAGGAAAAAACCAAAGGTCTTTTTTAACCCACTTCATAAAGGAGTCCTGCAGGCTATGATTTGGAAAGGGTCTGGGCTGCTGTAACTCGATTGAGCCCTAATGTGATAAAATTAGGAGCTATGAGATATGAATCTTAAGTTCAATCTCAATGTTGGCACAAATCAGACAATCGAAGTATCTGTCTGATTAGGCAATTAAACAAGGAGAGATGACTCAAAATATCCTTTCCATTTCAGTAACTCCTGTGAGATTAGGGGCCCTTTGAAGACAGTGTCAAACTTCCTTTTTCTTTAATACACCTGCATTTAATTGAAATGCTATGAAAGAGGATGAAAACAGTTGTAACCTGAGGAGCCTTGGGTGCGTTCCAGTGTCACACCAAGACTTTAAAATGGTTAAGGAATTAGGAGTGACAGACTAGTCCCCTGAGCAATTGGCTTTTATACCACATCTCTCTGCTTTCCAAGTCCCGCTGTGTTTCTCCTGTGTGGTGGGATGTGTTTTGTGGGTTGGCAAATCCTCAGAGTAAGTCAGAAGTGCTGGTCAGAGCAGAGAAGTGAAGCTCAGGGTCTTACCCTGAAGTGCTGGGCAGGGGATGCAAGATAAACTTAACTCCAATTTCTCCTACTCCACCCTTTTAGTGAAATCAGATGGGCTGCTGTGATTGCCTTCACCAGATCCCTCAGCCTTCACGGGAGGATGTGGGCAAACCTTCTCCTGTGTCCCATGGGCACCCCTGCTATGGCTGCAGGGACCATGCTCTCTGCTCCAATGTCCCCTGTGCCTCCGGTGCTGCAGGGAAGCTGCCTGGTACGTGAAGTGGGAACGCAAAGGGGGTCCCCAGCTCTCTGTTAGCGATGATGCTCCATGCTCTGAGCACTGAGGCAGCAGGACAGCCTGGCTGCCCCTCAGCAAGGGGGACATGCTGGTAGCAGGCAAAGTAACTGCAGAAAGTGCTTTGCAAAGGAGATTTATAAGGTTGCTTATAAATGTGTCTCTCCTTATTCCTCTATGTTACACTGAATTATTTGTCCTGGTTTAGATACGGAATAAATTGCTCTTGTTCTCCTGCCTTATACATTGTGTCCGGAACATCTTGTTCTAACGGCTTTAGGCCGCCTATAGTTTCTGGCAGGCTGAACAAATAAAATGGGTAAAAAATGCTATAAAGTACCAAACAAATTTTTCAACCAGCTCCATTATGTTGTTCGTACTTGGCTGGGATATATTGCTGTGTTGGGTTATATTATTGTGCAAGTATATTGTCCTCTTTGGACGAGGTTGAGTCAGTGCTGCTCCATGGCAGAGCTTTGTACAGGATCGACAGAGGCTGCTGTGCCGGGGCAGGGTCAATTCTGTTTGTCCAGTTTGAGTCCTACTTTACTGAATTTCCTGGCAATGCAGCCAGCATATCCCAGGAAGATCTAGAGAACATCTGCAGCTCTTGAGCGAGGTCTGCAGTAGGCTCAGCTGTAGACACTCAACTGCAGCTGAATTGAATAGAGTAGATCAGGCAGGATGAAGAGAAAACGGGTATCACGTCTGAACTAAGTGAACAAACACTTATGGAACCTCTCAGAGATCTTTAGTAGATGGACAGAAAAATAAGCTAAAAGAAGTTGGGAGATTCAAAGTCAGTGTAAGAATGCATTTTGCCCCCGTTAGATTCTAGATAAACACTTAAATGTTGGCATGATGTTTTGTGAACTAAATTTAAAATCTGTCTAATGATTTCTGTGCCCAGTGAGGTTCTCTCTTTAAACTACAAGCCTCCCAAAGAAGGTTATCTGCTGATTTTTTTCCCTTCAGACCTTTAGAAATTCCAACAAGGTACAAAATGTATTCACAGTTTTTGTATTGAATATTGATCAAAGCTTTTTTTCTACAAATGCAAATGTTCATGATTTCAGTACAACCAACCCTAGTTTTTCAGGGAGAGCAATTTTTTGTACTGCCCTAGAAATAACCAGTTGGCATGTTTTTAATGTGCTTGATTATTGCGGAATGTCCAAGGATAGAAAGAGGATGCTTGAATAATCTACAAACAATAATAATTAAGGATTTGTTACCACAAATCAAATGAGTAAATTTGAATGAATATCTCCACAAACTCAGCTTAAATTCATTAGTCAAGCTGGTGTTTCCACTACTCTTTTGATCCAGATGCTGTAATGCTTACTCTACAAAGTGTCTTTGTAAAGTTATCTGGAATTTTATCAAAGTTAGGATATGTGAGGTGAAGTTCATTGTCTGTTATTTATTTATAAAGAAACAAAAATGTTCTAGTCCCTTCATAGTGCAAAGAAACAAGCAAACAAACAATATCTATTCCCTGTCCTAGAGAGCTTATACTCTAACCTAGACACATGAAGAGGGGTGAGAGCATGACACATCATGGAAAAAAGACAAAGACAAATTTTATAATAAGAAGTAGGTAAGGCTCTGTGGTTCTACTACACATACACACTTTTATAGGCTTAAGATCTTGAGGTGATGCAGAAGGCAGTGAGTTTTGAGAAGACATGTGGCTAAGGAGAGATTATTAAGAGTTTTCCTTTTTTGATACTTCCAATGTCACTTCCTGGTGTTGTGACTGGAATGCTGATCTGTTTATAGAAGAGGCCTTGACTGAAGAATCAGTGCAACACTGTGTAGAAGCTAAAGCCCAAGGGGACGAATCACAAAGTGTAGGAGCCCAGCTGTCCCCTGCAGACCTGCAGGTTGACTGGTCAGAGTGGTGTCCTGTGCCCCAGGCCCTTGCTGCTGGACTGGTCCATGCAAGTCTCATGGGGCTGATGCTCTGAGGTGTGGTGTGTGTGATCCTTAAGGCAGGAATCACTGTCCAAAAAAGGACTTGTACACCATGATGTGGAGTGTTTCGTGGTTTTACTCGCTATGTCTTGGCAGCTGATTGCAGAGCCCCAGGACAGAGTCCTGTCTCTCTGCAAGGCACGGGGGAAGATTGAGGCGTGGATGGGCAGCAGCAGGAGGCAGCATGCTGAACCAGCAGTAGCTTTGCCACTTAACACAGGTCCCTTCAGATGGGGACGTATTTTAAATTGTTGCATTCTCTGGGGCTTACATCTTTTCTCAGAGTTGAGGGAAGCACATTTATCAGTCTGGATTTACAGTTGGTGGCTTTTCCTGAAGGCTAGTATTGCAAAAATAAAAGGACCAGAGATCAATTTTTTACTTTATTTTACAATCCAGTACGCAGGAAGAGAAAGATGCTCCTTCTGTCATGCAGAAGACCAAGGCCAAACTTATCCTTGCCTGATGAAATTCAGTCTATTTACCTTCATCATCAATGAGGGATTTTTGTCCTGTGCGTGGAAAACTCATGGGATGAGACAGCACACAAGTGACTGCTAGCGACACTTGTGTTTTCACTTGAGAGATTTGGGTTCCTGTCTTGGCTATAGGAACAGTTTATACATTAATGCAATATCTGCTCGACATAAACCACCCTGAGTATGCCCCTCTCAACAAGCCTGGCTTCTGGGCCCTTGTAGATAAGGCTTTTCCACTTGGAGATAGGGAATAGATTTGAATTAGGCTTAATTAAATTTTATTTCCCCTTGTTTGGAATAGCTTCACAGATAGAAAAAGGATAGTGATGTTTTCTATTTAAAACATCCTTATGCAATTAAATATTATGGGGGAAGTTTCCTATTTCTGTATTATGGCACTTATCCATTGTATCATTAAGGCACACGCATTCATGCAGGGCAGAAAGGATGGTGTGGGCAGCCCACAAGAATGTGGCAATTTATGTGCTATAGCAGCCATTGGACAGGCAGTTGGCATGGATTTAAATAACTTTATTTTTTCTGGTGTAACATGCTTTTTCATTTCTATCATAGATAGATTCATCATGGAAGGTACAACTGCGATATATTTTGTTTTACAACCAACTAAATAGATAGCTAACTTCCTTCCATGAAGTTTTAGGTGTAACAGTTACAACATTTTTGTTTTTGTTTACTCACCCTGATAACAATGTGTCTTTTAAGTTCTTTGAAACCATCTCTTTGGTTAGTTTTTGAAAAATAAATTTTTCTGCTTAGAAGAATTGTATAATACATCAAGCACAATTAAAGTGTTCAAGTTTAAAGAGAAGCAGTTTCATGATTTCTTTAAAAAATAAATTGAGAACTCAGTCAATTGTTCTCTTTTATTTTGACAGAGTTGTTTATATTGATTAGCACTGCACACTGTACTCCATACGTGTTGCCACCATAATTAATTTGAAAAGGACCATGTGTGTGGCTCAGTTAAAATGATGACACCCTTTCACCCCACTGAGGACTGAGACCCTGCTTCTTCACCAAGCAGTGCCATGACCGGAGGAGGAGCAGCAAGGAAGTGACCAAACCTGGTACCAAGCCAAATGTTCTGAGGAGGATATGCAAGGCCTCCCTTTTTGATGCTTTGGTGTAGAAGTGGTCCTCTACCTGAGCAAAGACACTTCTCTGTTTTCTGTCTACCAGTTCACCAACTCTGGATGTCCCTGGCTCAACAGGTTGCAAACCAGCTCTTGCACTGGCCGTCACTCTTCCATGTGGCCGCCACTCCCCAGCTTCATCCACTGCAGGCAGTGGTACCTCTCGTCTCTGTGCCAAGCTGGACCAAAATTTGAAGCTTACTTTTTTGCTGAGCCGCACCTGTCCTTGTCTGGAAAATCATTAGGAGATTCCCAATGCGTATCTCTCCTTGTGGCTCAGTGCATGCGTTTACCTCCTAGGGATTTCCTCTTCTTTTCTAAGATGGAGGAAGTCCAGTCCCAGCAGTGAGTTTGTGCCAGTTTGAGTTTGAAGAAAACAAGACCATTTTGTTCCTAAAGACCCTTCTGTCCATTTTGACTGTCTCTGATGTCTTTCTCTGCTCTGTCATGAATCTCTGTGGCATGGGGACACTATTGTTCAGCAAATCATTATCTTCTCAGTTTATACTATCTTGTGTATTATTTGAGGGCTATTACGTGAGTCAAAACAGTCGTGTATGAGGCATTTGGCATATCTTCCACCTTATAGAAATGAAAATGATGGACTGTGATCCTAAATAAGCAGAAATATTTCACTCCAGTTTTGATCATGAATCTATTTTACTTATTGATGACCGGTGACTTAACTTTGCTGTCACTTTGTGAAGTCTTACTTTTACATTTTATTCACTATTTACTATTACCTTTATTTCCCTTCAGAGTAAAAAGACCTGATCCCTCCTTTGTCCCTCTCCTTTGACTGTAGGAAGGTGTTTCTAGAGAAGCATGGGCCCAGACTGAATCCTTTCTTCTTCCGTCTGGCAGTGCTAGTGTTGCTGCTGGTGACAGTCCTTAGTCAAGGGTCTGGATATAGGGTTTGTATTCCTAAACCCTGGATTTCACATGCATTTTTCCCACCGCAGAGTGCTTGAGTGTTGGGCTAAAACCATCTTCCACCTGTTCTCCATTTGTCCGGGAGACTCTTCCATCTCCCCAGCCCCACGGCAGCTGTCAGTGTTGTCTCTTGAATGTTGAAACCACAGTTTGGTCCAACCAATGTAATCAGGTCTCTGGGTTATTTTCTCAACCTGTTCTCTGCTGCTCCTAAGCCTTTGCTTGTCCTTGGCAGGAGTACTTTCTCCTCTCCTCTTTGTCTTGCTCTGAAGTTGATGATGTTGCACTGTAAGGTTGACCTTGACATACTGTTCTTAAATTTTAGAAAAGCTGTAAAGGTCACAGATCCTGTGTTTTGAGGGTGCAGCAAATGCCTAAACCAGTATCTTTTCTGGCACAGACACTGAGGAAAAATATTTTTTACTTGTCTGTATTTATTTATTGTCTCAAATGCAAGGAGAGAGTGCTGCAGTCCTTCACTATATTGCCAGCAATACAAGTTTTGCAGTAAGCTCCTCAATTTTCTCATAAACTACCCCTCATATGTCTTCCTCATCACCAGTTTTTTAAAGGGATCATTAAGTTTCTCTCAGATAGACTCTTCTTATGTTGCAGGTTGGGACCCTTCTGCTTTATTGCACTGCTTCATGATGTACAGGCAGAAACACTGCTTACCAAATAGGAGGTGAAGTGAAGCACTGGCTCTGCCATCTTGTCATATGTTCAGGAACCCACTGAACTCTCCTTAACACCGTTTTAATGCAGGAAAAAAACCCCAAATTTATTTTGAGTGGTCTGAAACCATTCCAAGCAGAGAGACAAATCAGAGCTGTGATGAAGCCCGCCAAATGCCGAGCATTCCTGGTCTTGGGACTGTCCCTGCAGGGGGCCAAGCAGCTGCTCCCACCACCTGAACCCTCTGGTTTCCATGAAGAGCGGTAGGCACTGCTCATTAGCCCATGCATATTTTACCTGAAGGGGAAGAAACTGGAAGAAAGCACATTGTGAATTTGAAGATCAAAGCCACTATTGGAGGGGTTTGTACATTTTGTCTCAAGGGCCGGTGATCGGGGTCCTTGTGGGAGTTACGTGTGAGATGCACTGAGGTGTTCTCATATTCAGGTGGAATTGCTTTGACAAGTCTAGACAGATGCAGGTGAGGAAAGTTAATGAAACAAAATCTCCTTCAATGAAATTAAGAAACTTATTAACTCAGCAGCTTTGGGAAAACACTTTCAATCTAGACGGACACCTGACAAGAGCCCTATCAAATTTTCATAGATACAACTAATTTCTTCCACTTAGAAACACTCAATTAGAAGCTTCCAATTAGGTTGCATCGTACATCATTAAAAGTGCTATTAACCCTCCAAACCACTGCTACTGACACTAAAGATCTGAGAAGGAATGAGTAAACAGCTTGATCTGAAATGAAAGCAGCTTACCTAAGGCAAGCCTGATGCTGATGTGAACATTTTTCTCTTTTATTTTCTTTCTAATGTAGCTCATTTGTACAGTGGCACATGGAAGTGCTTTGCAGTGCGAGCAGGATCAGCCCGTGGTGAGCCCATCCCCAGGCCAGGGCTGCTGAGCTGTTTGGGAGCCCCACTAGTCACTGGCTGGTGGGAAGCCTGTTCCAGAGCTGGCCTGGGCTTCCTTGCACAGTGCCACACCCTGCAGCACAGTGTCACCCTTCCGGCCTTGCCAGCACTGTCCTTCCCAAGCTTCCCATCTTTTCAGAAATGCTTGAAGCTTTGGATACTTCCTATGATCCCGCTTTTAAAAATACACAAGTGACTTCTCTGATTTAATACCACCCCTGTGGGCAGAGTTTTTCCTCATTGTTGGCCTGAGCTTCACCTGGTATATATTTGGTTTTTAATGGATTCCTGCGCTTTTCCTTGCATATAAGGTGTGTAGAAAGAAAAACCTCAGTGAAAGACTAGCTGAAAGGTGTATCTTCTAGAAGTTGGGGGAAGTGGTAGTCTTTTCTCAAGTAGAGAAAATGTGTGCTTATGGAACTGAAAATGCACTACTAGCAAATGGCTTAAATGCTTATTATTAAAGAGCTGCATTAAATGGGGAGAGGGAGAAGGGAGTAGGAGTCCAGGTAAGTGATGGCTTGAGCAAGATATCCCCTTGGGATGTATTCTAATGTTTCACATCTAGGAGGCACTGCCCATGTCTAAATCACTGCTTATCCAGCTGAGCAGGTCTTGTCAAACCTGCTGGCTTTGGCTGGGGTAGAGTTAATTTCCTTCACAGTGTCTGGCATGGGGCTGTGTTTTGGATTTGTGCTGAACAGAGAGCTGATAATACAGAGATGTTTTTGTTATTGCTGAGCTGGGCTTGCACAGAGTCAAGGCCTTTTCTGCTTCTGTACTGCCAGGCTGGGGAGGGAGCTGTAGGTGCATCAGAGGCTGGGAGGAGACATAGCCAGGACAGGTGACCGCAACTGACCAAAGGGATATTCCAGACTATCATGCTCTGTGTATCAACTGGGGGCAGGAAGGAGGAAGAGGAAGACATTTGCAGTGATGGTGTTTGTCTTCCCAAGTCACCATTGCATGTGATGGGGCCCTGCTCTCCTGGGGATGGCTGAACACCTGCCTGCCCTTGGGAGGGGTGAATTACTTCCTTGTTTTGTTCTGCTTGTATGCATGGCTTCTGCTTTCCCTTTTAAACTGTCTTTATCTCAACCTGTGAGTTTTCTTCCTTTTACTCTCCTGATCTTCTCCCTGACCCTGCTGGTGGGGGAGCGAGTGAGCATGGGGCTTGGTTCCTGGCTGGGGTCACACCCCAACATCAACTTACATAGAAAGTGTGGGGGTCAGAGGAAGCTTCTGGTTCAGCCAGAGTTTGACACATGAATGCACCTGAGCTGACTTGTGAAGTCTGGATTGTTTGCCTGCCTCTGTGGGATCCATCCTGATGCCAACAGGATGACTTTGCCAAATGTACTTGGAGGCAGCTCCACACTTGATATGTGGTATCATTAGTGGCTCAGAAATTGATGGAAGCTCTTCAGTTAATGCCAATGTTGGAATTTGGTACTCTGAATGTCAAAACTTATACTGAAACTTTGGAAAAGTTGCTGAATGTGCTGCCTAGTAGATCTTTCAGGGTAGCAGATCAAGTGTTTTTAATGAATTGTGTTTCCATACACATAGAGATAGCATTCTCCATTCTGAATTAATGACCTATGAAATCTCGAGTTTAAATACAGAGGTCATTTGTAATTTACTGGAGGGCAGAAAAGTGTCACCTCTCCCTTAATGATTCTACTGGATTTTTATTTCCCTTGACCTCAAACAACCAGAAGGATTTTTCTCTGAAAAACCTTTTGCTTCCAGTGATGAGATTCTGTATGTTGAGTTTTAGCTGTGATTGAATTTATACTACAGCCAAGTTATAAACCCTTGAAAATAGGATTTATAATGGAAATTCCAAGTGCAATTTTAACTGTAACAGCCAGCTTTATACTCAATAGTACTATTAACATTCTTCAAACCCAATGTTCAGGATGAGTCATACTGATCTAATTCTTTACATAACCCTTTTCTTTTCTGCAGCGAGGGCCTACTCTTGTAATTTCTAGTCATATGCCAATGGATACGTTCCTTTAATTTGGGGGCACACAGGGCACAGCTGATATCAGTGCTATGGAAACAGACACTCTTTCCAGCAGGGCCATGCCTTCTACACATGTTTATTCATTTAAAGGACAAGTTTTGAACAACTTTCCCTAGTCTGAATCATTAACATTATATTGTGCTTGTTATTTGTATAATGTCTATGTAACCTCCTAGTTCTGGTCTTCCAGTTCTTAGATAATCACACAACATTTAAAATTACAACAATGAACAAAAAGTTTCAGGAAGCTGTGAAAGTGAACATAGGAGAATTGTAACTTCTTCTGCTTTCCGTCTGTTCTTTGTAAAAGAGGGGTGAAGAATAATTGGCATGATGTGCTGCCTCAGTGATGAATATGACATGCACTGTCCTCAGTGGTGCTGTGTTGCTATAAATGCATATGGTGATCCTAAAAAGGGAAGGTGAATATCAGGGATGAGAACAATGGTGATGAAGTCACTTTGCTTGTCCTGGTCCCTGCAGCAGAAGATTTGGATGACCTTGCTGGCCAGAGTGTAAAAATTCTGGTTTGTGAGTATTATGGAAGTTTTGGAATTTCACAAGAAATAAAACTTAGATTTTGTGTAAAAAATCGTAAGGACAACATCTAAAGCAACTAACAGTTTGGGAGGAGAAGGGCCAAACTGACACTGTGTCTGAGAGTGGAACTGGTGGGTGAAAGAAGGTCTTAAGTCCTGCAATTCCCTCATGGCAGGCCCTTGCCTCCCCCTTGCGTTTGCTACCTTGTGCCAGGGAGAGAAGGAAATATTTACCTGCTTATATGAAGTAGAACTAATTGCTCAGGTGAGATTAAGAGGCTGCCTGAGACTGTTGGATCTGCTCTCCTTGCCCCATCCATCAGCAGAGACGGAGGGAAAGAGGAGGTGCCAACGATGGGCCAAGTTGTCAGGAGCAGAGCACAAAGCACAGGGCAGCTGGACATCCTTCTCCAAAGAAACACTGATTTATGGGAACTTGAACGAGTGTCTAGAGAAAATCTGGCAGTATGGGCCTTTAGTTCAGCCCGGTCGTAGCATAGGCAGGTCTCTCTGTTCCCTCTTACTGCATTTGCCCTTTTCATAGATAGCAAAAGTTTCCTTGCAGCCCACGGTGCCTTATCCTGCCATTAAGCTGTTCATATGGGTGAAGAATTCTGCTAATTCCGTCTGCTGGTGATGAGCTTCTCCTCCCACCCACAGGCTCACCAGGACCTGTGCCTGAATGTGAGTGCAAATCCAAATACAGGTGACACTATGGGCATGCCAAGAGCTGACAGCAAGCTGCTTCAGCACCGAAGGAGCATCTGTCCTCAGCAGGGGTGGATTGCTGCTCCTTAAAGCTTTAATTCCCACAAACTATTTATGACATATCACTAAAAGTAAACAAGTAAAGCAAGCCTCTTGTGAACAGGTTTGTGTTTTCTTTAATGGGACACTCTGATGTGAATTTTTAGGGGTCAGAAAATTGGAGAAAGCCACAGGATCACTTCTGTAAATAGCCAGAGAATAACCAGGGAATAAAATGTCCATATTCTCTCCACTTTTTCAAAACTGAGACATAACTGGTGTTTCAAGTCCTTATGGAATTGAACTTCTTTTAGCATAATCAGTTGGGAAATTTTAATTTCTTTCTTTAATAGGTCATATTATCTTAATTTAAATTTCTGTTCTCCCACAGTTTAAATATATTTCCAGATTTATCCCTGTGATCTTTTCATCAGCTTTTTCCCATCTGAAGTGTCAAGCCCTCTGGTAAAAAGAGGATCACCACCACTAATATTTGATTGATGAAGTTAGATTGCCACTTGAATTTCTATTATGCTCTGGTTTTACATGGTCTTGAGTACACATTATTATCTCATTGTTAGTTAGTTTAAGCTGTGTCTCTCTGAGCGTATAAACTGTTGCTTTTGAAGTTGCAAGCATAAGAAAAACTTCACCTTCTACTTTAAAAAATAATCTTTCAGACTGTTGAAATGATTTGTGATGTTGTTATGATTTGGCAGAGAAGAAGTCACCACTGAGAAAAAGTACTTTTACATATTTTTGAAAAATCTTTGAAAAATATATGATTAATAAAGATTTGAAAGTCATATTTTAAGTCTCTTGGGTATTTTAGGAAAGGATTAACCCCTTCCAAACAAGCCTTCCCCTCTGGGGAATAAAATTTCTGCAGCTGTCCTACCCACCTTGATGTCTGCTGCTTCACACGTCTATGAAAAATTTTTAACCTCTTGATTGCTCTTACACAAACTCAGAAGAGGGAGAGGCAGCTCATGGGCCCCTGAGGAACTCTGCAGAGATGGAGGATTCCTGAGCCAGCGAACCCCAGGTGAGGTGTAGGCCAGGGGCAGGTGTCAGCATCCCATAGAGGGGTGGGTGGCACGTGGGGTCTGTGTAGGAGGAGAAATGTGGCTGCTGTGCTTGGGGAAAAGACCTTGAGGACTAAAGCACACTGGGACTGGGACTGGGACTGGGACTGAGACTGGGACTGGGACTGGGACTGGAACTGGAACTGGGACTGGTCTAACACAGGAGATAAGAGGAATCAGAGGTCTCTGTTGTAGGTGGTGTCAAATCAGCCTCTGGCAGGGACCACAGGCTCCTGCCTGAGTCACCTCTATAGAAGTCTCCTGACTGAACTTGACCAATGAAGAATAGAACAAACCAGCCTTTAGGAGCTCTTACCTAGCTGGTTGTAGTTTTTGAATTGAAACAGGTTTTTGGCTGTGATGAGACTACAAAATGCCTTTTTCCTGGAAGGAGAACAACATGTACATATTTTTGCAATCAGTTTTGGAGGTTTAAAAGAAAGGGCTTGAACATTAAAATTGCATAAAGCTATGTCTTCAAGAGAAGGGTAACCAGAAGACTTTAGTGTACAGAAGGACCACATACGCCACCTTTACCCTCTCCCTGTGAGTGCTTGGCGAGGCGAGCCAAGAGTTGATATATTTACTGCACTTCTTATGCCTAAGTGATTTATGTTGGCTTACCACTCCGGTTCAGCCAGAAGCTGTCATGAATTTGGGAGTACAAGGTCTTTGCTCTATTTGCAATGGATTCTGTATGACTGGAGATGGGGCTTAGATAGGAGCAGACGTGTTTTGCTGCATGTGTTTGTTGTTTGACAGGTGTCCAGGTGATCTGGAGATTGTACTAGGTTTTTGGAGAATCACACTGCTGTTTTGAACTGCTGTTTTGGCCTTTTTCAGGAGAAGCCATCTTTCTGAGTCAAGTTTCATGCTGACAACCTGCCTTCTTGGCATTAGTCCCCTGGAGCCTGACACAGTGTTGGGGATCACTTTGCAGGGGTGCAGAGGAGGAGCAATGGAGATTTATTTTCCTTCTGCCAGTGGCTCTGTGCCCTCTTTCCTGGCTCCTCTTTGCCTGTGACTGTCACAGCGATGGCACCGGAGTTACTGCTGCTTATACCCTCTCATATATCCGCCTTCAAGATCCTTGATTATAGGTACTTAAACTTAATTACTGTGGTTTTTATAGCACTCTGGGACAAGACAAAGGAGAATGAAAACTAGTGAGGCAAGTGGCCCCTCCTCTGCTGTTCAGGGAAAACTTCAGGGTATTTTTTTAAAGGGTAATTCATGAAAACTCTGATCAGATTATGTAGCTGTTTCTTGCTATCTCAACATGATCCTCATGAGAACACTACCAATAGGGCTTGGCAGTAAATTTCTGAAGATGTCTTAATAGTATTAGTCTTTCTGCATCTGGGGAAAAGTTTTTTGACATGAATAAATTTATATTTGTCATGATGAAAATTATTAATTTCAGACTGTTTCTTCACTTTATCAAAGTTATAACATCTTGCCACACTGTTCTGCTAAACATCTCTAGTTGCTTTCAGCTTTTCTATCATCACCACTTTGTGGTTTCCAGCTGGAAGTCACCTGAGTGAACTACACTTTGCTTACTGTATTGAGAATTTTATCACGTAAGGTTTACAACTTAAATTTATATTATTGAGAAAAGGAAAAGAGAAGAAAAAAGAAATCACATATCCAAACAGCAAAGTCCTGGCAGTTCACCTGGAAGAAGAGGGAAAGCACAGATGTGTCCAGCTGCAGCTGCTGTGGCCTGAATGAGGACTCTGCATCTCATTCAATACTGAGATGAAATAGAAACTTCCACTCACCTTATCATGGAATGAATCTGGATCCTTTGGTAAGTCACCTTTTTCAATGTAGGAAACACTAAAGAGAGGGGGAAGAAATCTCTGTTGTTCTATGATCTTAAAGCTCTTAGTTAAGATATTTCTGGTGTGTTCTCTAGGAAATCTTTATAAATTATAAGAAGAAAATTTGATTAATTTATTTGTGATTACCAGCCTCATCAAATAACTTGCTCTGCACTTGTCTCTGAATAACGTTTAGGGTCATTTAGAAATTCAACTTATTGTTTTATTTATTTTAATGGGAAGAACCACTAATAATTAAAAAAAATATGTTCCATCTCTGACAGAAAACTTTTAGTGGGAGTTCAAGTAAATTATTCACAAATCAAATGATGATTTTATTCCAGTAGGAAGGTGGGAGATTGCATTATTCTTTATTAATTCCATGATGCCATAATACTGCACAGCACTTTATGCAAAAAAAATGAACCCATCAGTTGCAAAGAACAAATGCCTCTGGAAGCAACAAGCACATGGAGATGAGCAGAAAGGGGCTGTGCTGACCCTCAGGTTTTGTACATCCCCTTCTTCCTTTTCTTTTTCCTTCTCCCTTTTTCTCTCTCTGTCTCTACCTGATTTCAAGTCCACACCATACTGGAATGGACAATTTAGATTAATAACTGATCTAGAAAAAAGGCTTTGGAAGACGCCTGAGAGATGCAGATGTACAAGTGAAGCTGAGCCTCAGGACATGCAGGTAGTGGTAGCAAGTAAGACTAGAGGCACCTGGGCAGGAGGGAAGGCAACATGAATTGAACAGGGACAAAAAGCCTGAGGACTGGAGATGCAGGTCACGACCACTATTTTTGCTGTCTTTGATGCATAAGTAGCCTCTGTGTGGGACACAGAGCAAAGTACGAGAGGGGAGTCAGAGGCACTAACAAGCAAGGTGCATGTTAGCACCTCACAGACAAGAATAATCCCAGATCCATTCCCACATTTTGCCCTTATTCATGGCCCATACTCTGTATTGGTCATGTAGCAGGTTCCAGTGAAGGGAAGGCCAGCAGATCCCCACTGGGATACCTACAGCTTGCTTCTTGAAGAGCAGAGTGGTCCCAGCTCTTCTTCATCCAGGGGAGCCCTGGCAGCAGGAAGGAGAAGGGTGGTAGTAACCAGACTGTGACAACAAATATTATTTCAACATAAAAGTGAAATGATTTTCCTGTTTCTACTCTGGTTCCAGATAGGATAACTTAATAGTCTTTCTGTACCAACCCATATTCCTGGGTTTATTTGTTTTGTGACCTTCGGGATAAATACAACTCAATATTGCACATCGATGTTAGAACATTTCCTCTTTAAAGGGGAATACTGAGTTTATGATGTAGTGATACTAAGTGATGAAAGCCAAGGTCACAGTGCCTGTTGTATTCTGTTCTCTGTAGGTTCTACTACTTCACTGGCCTCCTAGAGCACCTGGAATTATGACAGCAGCACGTGATGAGGCCTCATTAATCTCTGGTGAATGAAGTTTGCTCAGTCTCTCAATCAGTTTGCAGTGTAGAAATTGGGGATTTGGGGAGTGGGGGAGAAACTGGTTTGTCTTATCACTAATCTTGCTGTATGCTAGAAAAGGCAAAACCTAGGGTGTGTGTTTTGCCCCATTTTGCAAAGTGATATGGTGTGTAATGGTCCCTGCTTCCCATGGGAGCTCATCCACAGCCTCAGGTCTGCCTGACCAATGCTCCATTTCCTGCCCAGAGATTCACTGTTTTGGCTGAGGGCCACAGCAGGGACTCTGTCCTGGAAGGACCTCTGGGGACCGGCATAGCCCTAAGCAGATGCTCAGGCACTACAGACAACTGGCTGGGCACCTGATATCACTTATTTATTGACTTGCCTGTGGTGTTGTGCCGATGATGACAGGCATTTGGGCAGCTCAGAGACATGACATGTTCTTGTAACTTACCAATAAGGAAGGAAAAGAAGATAGTCTATTACAGGTATTCTCTGCTTTTTTGGTGGTTTTTTTGGAATGCCAGCAATTTTTTTTTGGTGGTAGTGGTGGTTATTTTTGTTGTTATTCTGCCCCTCAAGTACAGGGCCAGACCCACCTGTTCTGTTTGGTTATTTGTGGCATTAACCTTCTTGGTCAAACAAGAAATTCTGCCCATGTCAGAACCTGCCAGGAATGAAAGAAAATATTCAAATCTCTCTGCAGTTTTCATAAATCAGCCATCATTGTTCAAGATGAAATATGGCATGGAAAGTCATATTCAACAAATACAAAGGAATAAGCTCTAGCAGGCACTTCTCTCTTATTAAACTTCATGATTTTTCTTTTAGCACAGGAGTTGAAGAGAACTTCCTGGGTTTTTTTTTTCCATTGCAATGGTTGTAATTTGAATTTCTGAGCTACTTGCAGGTCAATAATTTTTGTGTCACTACAGGCCTCTGCAGAGCAGTCTGGGATGCATAGACCTGCAGAGACAACAGTGCAGGGGCCTCGAGAGCCTAGAGGCAGCAAGGCTTGCATGCATCAACCTGGTGCCATTCATGGAGAAGACGCAATAATCCAGGGACAAATTACCCTCCAAGAAAACAATCAGCCCCAGGAGTTTTTAAACTGATTTTATTTGAAAACATGGCTATGCACATACATATACTCACTGAAACCAAAAGGATTTCTACATAATTTCTATCACTTCAGACAAGGGCTTCTAGATGGAAAGTGGTGCCTAAAAATAAACCCATACTATGTTAATACTAGGTCTTGTTTTTGGAGGAGATGAAACTGTTTCTGATGTACATCCAGTAATAAGCTTTAGAAACAGCCAAGAGGCTCCAGGTGGCTGGCTGCTCCTCTGGGCTGAGCAAGTCATGATAAATAAGAAGTGATGTTGGCCAGGGAGAAACCACTGTTCTAAAAAATGATTTACTGATGTTATGGGGTTGACCCAATCTCCACGGACCTGTCTCTGGACTCTGTGCTGGCTGTTGTCCTCTTTGTTGCCATTGCCTGGTGATGATCCCTATTAACCTTCTCAGAAGAAAAGTGCCAGTACACTGGAGGACATCACCAGGGTGGAAAACTCTAGTTATGACATTGATGAAGGACAGTCATGTCTGCACAAGTTTGGGTTGGTTGTGCTTCCCATGAGGCAATGAAAGAATGGTCATAGCTGTCCAAGAAGATGACCATTTCTCATGGGGGTAAGGACTGGTTAAGGACACTTCTTACAGGTTGCTACAGTGGCATGAAAATTCATCATCTTATGGGAAAAACTCAGGGAATTTCCCTGCTCATGTTCAGCTGAAGTAAAAGGACAAATGAGAAGGCAAACCAGAAAACATAAGACTGCAGTGGCTGGCACTGGAACTAAGATAAGTGATCTTGGCTTTAATGTTACAAGATGTGACTGGGACCAGGGGAAAAAAAGATATTCCTACTTGTAACCCACACCTGGGTACAGGGCTGGTGTATCAAAACATGTGATGCTACCTGAGTTGTTTTTGATGCCCAGTCCCAAGGAAGTTGCTGCTGCCTGACATGTGTTTGTCAGAAACATGCCTTGAGCACAAAGGCAGGATATGGAGCACATTCCAGCCGTGCCAAAAGCCCCTCATGTCCAAGAGGGTAAAACTGGCATCACACCAGAGGATGGTGCCTCTGCTGTAGGGTTTCACCAGAGCATCTTGCAGAACACCAAGGCTGTCTGTCCTGGAACAACTTTGACACAGTCCTTGCTGTGTGAAAATTCTACAATACGCCTTCCATGGCTGAAAAGAGAGGGGCTGTGATCAGTAATGTTAAATGCTGACAAAAGAACCATAGAAACTAAAGGGAAACCTAACTCTTCTGCTTTTAATACATTATTTAGGAACCTTGAGATGTGCCATCTCAGCCTGTGATGACTACAGAAAGCCTTGCTAAATTTTTCCATGGAATTGAATTAAATGAATTTGAGTTTGTAGTGAAATTGTAGCTCATTCCTTCACTGATGTGTCAACATTTCATGACTGTTTTTAAGGGACTCAGAGGAATTCCCAGTAGGCCAACGGAGTGCTGCAGGGAGAAAGTGCTGTTGTTTGCATGTCATGGCTACTGGGAGAGGCACAGAGCAACACCATCCACCTGCCATGTGCCTGTGGAGCAGCTCTGGGCCTTGGAGCACTGATCTTGCAGGCCTTCTTTTCAGCAAAAGCATATTCTCCCCTAAGAGACCAATTTGCTTGGTGGGATTGAAATAATTGTTTAAGGAAGTTTATATTCAATAGAGGGCTGCCTCGTTTAATAGTCTCCTGTCATTAGGCTTGTGCCATTATTGTAGAGACTTTTCAGTGCAATGTGCAGATGAAAATACAGCTGAGGAGATGCACAAATTAACACTTATAATGACATTTTTAAGGAGTAAACAGAATTAATTTTTCCTGTGGAAATTAACAGCTCCAAAGACAATATCCAAGTGGTTGCCTAGGGGTGTATAGCAGTTTTGTCAGTGAAGGGCAGAAGGGTTATATCTTCCTTTTTAGTTAATAGTGTTCTTGTTCTTGCCTTCTGATGTGGAGTATATATTGAAATTTTTCTCTGTCATGGACTGAACTTTGTTGCTGTGTTTCACATCATTAGTGCCAGAGCAGCTTTCTGTCACGGTGAAACCTTGCCTGTAGCCCTGAAGCCCTCTTGAGGCTGTGGGATCATGGTAGTAATGCCAGTGGAGTCATTGTCTGTGTCCTGGAGGGAACGAGGCAGGTTCTTTGCCTGCTTCCTTATGAGGCTGGCTTCTCCTTCAGAGCAGCAGGGGAAAGATCATATCAGATGAAGCCAACCTTTTTTTAATTAGCTAATTTATTATTTCAAAGAGAAGTGTCCCTGCACTTAGTCCAGTGCAGATGTATTGGAGAACTGGCTTGTTAGCATTAGGAAAGCGGAGGCTCTTTTGCATCCCATTCACTCCCCCCACCGCCACTTGTGAACAGGCTTTTGCAAAAATGTTGGTGGGTCTTCTTTGTCATTTCACATCTGTGCTTTGCTCTATGGTGCTCTGCTTATGAGCTGCTTTTGGATGTGGAATGGTCACAGACCTGCTGCATTCTGTGTCTGGAGCAATGACCTGGCTTTCTCATCTGAGACCCTGCATCGTTTCCCTAACATTTATCACAAATGAGCTAATCCCCTGGGATTTGACAAGCACATCAATCAGCCATTTTGTCCAAACTGACACCGCACTGATCTATAATTTCCAAATATATTCTGGTGAAAAGTTACCTTGCTTAGAGCAAATTGGAAAAAAAAGAAGAGAGAGAGGAGAAAGAGGAACGTACTAGATTTTCCAAGATCTTGTCTGATCTGCTGGGGATGGGCCAGGTCAGGCAAAGCTCTGCTCAGATCAAGACCTATATCCGACACTCACCAATAACAAGAGCATACGAAGAGATCAAACATGTAGTGGTACTTTGCCTAAGTTCCCAGATCCAGCAATCTGTAGCTGAAGAACAGAAAGAACCAAAGACAGCACATTTTTCTTCTGCACTTATTTAGCCAGTTTTGAATGTATCTATATTTTTGGTCTACACAGTTCGCTGGTGAAGAAGGTGCTCAAATTGGAGTATATGAACAGTCTTCTCCATTCTAAAGAATAGGGTGACTTCTCTCATCCTGTTTTCTATTTTCTCTAACCTGTAGACATTTTATAGTCTTCTTTCTGTGATCTGAATAATTTCCAGATGTTAAAAATCTTATTCCTACTCAGTCCACTTGAATGTGCTGCTCTTAGGCTAATATATCTTCTCTATTTGTGTTTTTTCTCCCTCAGTTTTCTTCCTCTCTCATTCCTCAGGCTGTGGAGACAGATGGCGTGTTCAGGCATAGCAAGAGGGAGAAGTTAAAGAGGTCATTTTCTCCTCCATCTCTTCTGTGTGCTTTCATCAAGCACAACCTCAAAGAAGATCTTCCTCTTCCTCCCTCATTTCCTGCAACACACATGTATGGCAGAACTTTCTTTTGGAAAATGTTTTCTTGTAGCAGCATGGTCAGGGACATCTCAGCCATTTCTTGGGCTGCAGGGCTTTCACAGGGCAGAGCAAAGTCAGGGCTGGGCCTGGGGAGCAGAGCTTTGCAGAAGGGTGCAGAGAGCTGCGTGAAAGCCCTGGGGGCTCTGCTGTTGGGGTGTGAGAAGCGTGAGTGTTTCATGCACAGCAGGTAGAGGTATAGACAAAGATATTATTTGCCCTTTGTCTTCTTTGTTGTTCTAACTAACAACTTCAAGTGTAGTTGTCTTGTCTTCCACCATATACAGTTTCCATGTACAGACATTGTATTCCTGGTGAGCTGCTGTCTTCCCATCTCTGCAAGCACTTCCCTCATAAATTTCCTCAGCTCACACACCTCCCTCTGACTCAACACCCTCACAATGACAGGAATGAACTGAATGAGTCCTCCTTTTCTAACAGGTGTATTCAGCCAGGTTCCTGAAATGAGCCATCTCAGCTATTCCTCCTTTCCTCTTCTACCTGAAACCCACCGCTGTGCTCAGGGCTGCCTGCATCTACTTTTTCCAAAGTCTGGAGAGAGGAGGGCAGAGCATCATTTGGGAAAACACCTGGCAGGGCCCCGTGGAAACTTGGTTTCTTGTTCATCACAGGCAGAAGCCAGTAAGCTGCAGATCTGTGATGTCTGGCATCTGCACAGAGCACGCAAGAAGCAATGTGATTTGCCCTTTCGCAGTAGCTGCCTGTTCTCCCTGCAGTTCCCATTCTTTGGCTCTTCCTGCACCGTGTCTGTCCTGCAGCTGGGCTGGGCTGATGCCTTTCCCTTCCACGGTGTGCAATACCGTCTGGGGCAGTGCCTGTCTGCCAAGTTTCTGGTTGTCCTCAACCCTCACTGATTCCTATTGTAGAGAAGAAAAACACTTGAAAGCTCAGACCTATAAAAGATATTTCTCACTTTTAAATATAAAGTGATCAGCCTGCTTATAAGGGTGAAAAACATTGGGTCATTGCATCTACATCTAGACATTGCATCTAAAGAGCCCCATGCGTGAGTGAGGAGTTGGCAGTGGCTGCCCAGCAGCGAGACTGGCAGGCAGGCCTTTCTCAGCTCTAAATTATCTGGGCACAGGCAGTCCTGTCTGCGTTGCTGGCTCACTGAAATTGCCTGTCTCTGTGTGAATGTCAGAGCCTTGCTGCTTTTCAAGTGACTGATGGTTCCCCCATGTGTAGGTCTGAGACTGACCCTGTGCAAGAGCCTGCAGATACAAGTATAGAAAGAGTGCGGGAGTCTGGCAGCTCACTGGGGACAATCAGTGCAGGAAGCTGACAGCTGGAGCTGATGTATGGTCCTGCTGCCCACCTGATGCATTTAGTGAATTATTAAGTAAATGACCGTGGCTGTCGGTGAAGTCAGCAGATTTTGCAGGATGCTTTAGTGTTTGGAAGCTCACAGGCTTCCTCCCTCATCATGGTTTGCAGTGGTGAGAGAGAGGGAGGTGGGCACTGCTTGTGTGACCAGTCTCAACACAGTGGATTCCCCTGGCGACCATGTGGCTGCATGTAGGGAACACCCTGGATGGGTCATGGGGGGAATCGTGTCTTCAGGTGGAAAACTAAAGTGAAAGGCTATATGGCATTTGGGCTTTTCTCCTCCCTCCGCCTTTACAAACAGCTACCTTAGTGTAATGGCATGTTTCCACCAGGGGGTGAAGAAGCCTTCTGGTGCTGAAGGGAATGAATGCACAAAAAAAAAAAAGTGATAGCATGGTGCTAGAGCAGTGGTTGGCCCAAGAGATGAGACCCTGACTCTTTGCTTTACAAAGGAGGATCCAAGCAAGGGTCTGCATGGCTTTGTGTAGGTGTTCAGGTATGTTAGAAGGATTCCTGCACTGAGATCAGTACCAGCAGGCAGAAGTCTTTCTGTCTCTTTATTTCTTTATCATTAAATGCAAAATATTTTTTGTTTTATTAATCCAAAACTTACTTGTTAATTTAGAGGGATTTTTTTTCTCTTGGTATGGAAGAGCTATTCTTTCTACCTGATTACTGAGAAATGTCCACATCTTACAGGCAGCTTGATATGTTGCAAGTATTTACTGTAAAGGCAGGCAACAAATCAGCTTTTGATCAGGTATGATATCAACTCCTACTTGATGCTTGTGATGTTGAGGTGTTCTGGTAACTTGAGCTGGTTCCTGAATGTAATTTTTCAAGCTCTCCTCCCTACTTGATGATCAAAGACAGTAGAGTGCATAATTCATGGCCTTTCATATTCATGTTTATATTTTTGGTTTATGGTAGGCGAAAGTCTTTGCCATTTTAATGAAATATATGCCCACCCACTGCTCAGTTATTGAAAGAGGATTAACCTGATAAATACATGTAGTTACCACTACTCATCTTCAGGAAGGAGGTTCTTTTTGAGACAGGCTCCCTGCTGGCAGTTATGCAAGGTTTTTGACTTCAGCATCTTTGGGCCACTGTATCTCTCTTCCTTTTGGTAAAATTCTCCTTTCCCTACTGCTTATGCTGTTGTGCCTGTAGTTTAAAAAGAAGGCCTAGCTTTTGAAACTGAACACTATGTGAGGTTGCTTTTAAAGGCTTATGTGACAGCTTACCTCTGCTCTGGGTGACTTGAAGGTGTTTTTAAAACAATTTGCTTCTTTTTTCATCTTTGTAGCGATTGCGACACAGACCCAGACCGGCAGGGAATCTGAATCACTTATTCAAAGAAACGAGCTGGTTTTCTACACTTCTTCAAGGTACAGTATTTCCTTACATGGTAATTCTCACTATGGGACCTATCCCATGCTGCCACATCAGCAACATGCTTTCTGAATGTCCTTCTATGGGGTGATCACGCGCTGTTCACCCGTCTGTCAGCTTCCGGCAGCTCCTCTCCATAGGGCTCTGCCGTGTGACACCTCCTCCCCCCAGGGTCTGGGGAGACAAGGCTCTCTGGGCCTCCATGTGCTCCTTTGTCCCCCAGCCTGTAACTCAATTCTATCTTCCCTCTCCCCACACTTTTTTTTTTTTTTTTTTTCCATTCAGTAATAAATAGTGTCATAATCCTTTTAGTAGCTGGTTTGGCTCTGATAATCTGTTCCTCAGTGATGACATGTTAAAGCTGGACATGAGCTGTCAGTGTGCACTCACAGCCCAGAAAGCCAATGGTGTTCTGGGCTGCATCCAAAACAGAGTGGGCAGCAGGGAGAGGGAGGGGATTCTGCCCCTCTGCTCCCCTCTGTCTCACCTGCAGTGCTGCATCCAGCTCTGGGGTCCCAGCACAGGAAGGACATGGACCTGCTGGAGCGAGTCCAGAGGAGGCTGCAAAAAGGATCAGAGGGCTGGAGCACCTTTCCAGTGATGACAGGCTGAGAGAATTGAGGCTGTTCAGCCTGGAGAAGAGATGGCTCCAAGGAGACCCATTGCCACCCTTCCAGTTCCTAAAGGGGGCTTATAAGAAAGATGGGGACAGGGTTTTTATCTGTCCCTGTAGTGGTAGGACAAGGGGTTTTAAAATAAAGGAGGATAGATTCAGACTAGATATCAGGAAGAAACTTTTTACAGTGAGAGTGGTGGAATACTGGAACAGGTTGCCCAGAGAGTTGGTGGATGCCCCATCACTGGAAACATTCAAGGTCAGGTTGGACAGGGCTTTGAGAAACCTTCTAGTGGAAGGTGTCCCTGCACACTGCAGGGGGATTGGACTAGAGGATCTTTAAATGTCCCATCCAACTCAAATGAGTCCATGGTTCTATGATACATCCATGATGTACAAACTCACTAAAGTTTGTACTTGGGTTTGTAGTAAAAATGTACGTAGGGATAGTGTACCTTTTCAGGGAGCTTTGAGAGATAGCCTTTTCCCATAGTTAATTTTTATTTTCTTTGTCATTTCTGGTCTTTATTCACACAATTAGAGCAGCACCAATTTTGATCCTGATGCTCCTGGAAGAACTGGGGGCTTGTAACAAGAAAAACAGAATCACAGAATATTCTGAGTTGGAAGGAACCTACAAAGATCATTGAGTCCAACTTTTAAGTGAATCCTCACAAACTTTGCATTATTAAAAACCTGACCAGTGGAAGATGTTGCTGTCCATGGCAGGGAGGTTGGACCTAGGTGACCTTTAAGGTCCCTTCCAACCCAAACCATTCTATGATTCTATGATTTTCAACTTGCGCAATTAATATTGCAGTTGTTCTCACTGATCTGTTCATTTACTGGGAGGGGGTAGAGGGTGCTTTCTACGATTAAGACATGTCTGGTCAGAGGGGAGGCATGGAATTTTCAGCATGAGTGTGGTTGGGTGATCTCCAAGCCGACATTGTCCAGCAGCTCTGAAGAAGTGGAATTTGGGGCTGTAGTCAACATTTAAATGTTTCTGAAAGGACAGTCCTGGTCCTTGGAAAACTGAAAGGGGCTGTACCCACTATAGCCTTGAGCTCAGCTGGTTCCATTGGAAATGAACACAGTTCAAAAGCCTCTTCAACATGCATGTGTGAAGATTTTGAAGCCTGTGACTGGCACTTCTGGGCCTCTTATTCTTGGTTTTTTACATCCAATTTTGCTTAGGCATGCATACATTTGATATAGATTGCCATTTCTGTATGAAGTATGATCCTCTACAGTCTTGGAAGTGTCTTGTGTGTTGTGCTGTGTTCAAAACAAGCTCATCAGAGGTTTGGCAAATAATGTATTATGTCATTCAATACTGTGCTGGATAATGTGAAGCTTAGCTGAATTACTTGGTAAAAAATGAGAGTAATAATCAGCTATCATTGCACAGAGCTTTGCTGTGCTCAAACAAATCAGTTGCCAGTTTCTGCCAGACTCCATGAGGAGTACCACAGATTATCAGCAGCTCCTTGCAGTTCTGTCTCCTGCATTTTGAAACAAATGAAGCAATTTCTAAACATGTGTCCTGTTTTCTGAATTCATGCAGGGCCAGACAAGTATGTGTCTTCTTGGGGTTTTTTTGTTTGTTTGATTGTTGGCTTTTGTTGTCACTGGGTTGGGTTTTTTTTTGCATAAAAACCCCCTTATAATCTTTTCTGTCCATTGTTTTCTTAAAAATTAACATTTTCTGAAGCCAATAAATCAATTTTAGCCATGCTCATTATCCACACAGAACAGCTTTTCCACCCCCAAATTAATAAATGTTGCAGGGAGCTTTTTGTTCATATGCAGACTGGCCTGATGACCTGTTTTCTTAGAAGTTTCATTTGTTTCATCTTTCTCTCATGACTTCTGCTGACTGTTATAATATCATGTGTCTCTGTTATCAAGTCTCCCTCCCCTTTAGCATTATATGAGAAAGAATCTGTTACAAGACACTTTTTCTTCTTTTTTTTATTAATGTTTCATAACTATGAGATCATGTACTGAAATTTAGCTGGTAAAGGAGCCAGACTTCACCAAAGGATATTCCCAGGAGATTTGATACCTATTGCCATCATTACTACTTTGGTGTTGTGCACATGTTGATCAAACTTCTGGCTTCCAGGGTCAAAGGAAAATAATCCCCCTTTGGTCCAAGCATGATATTCTTTTTTTTGTTTGGATTTGTTCCCCACTGAAAAAATTTTGCCTCAGCAGCTCTTTGTGAAGGCAGTCACTGAAGTGCTGTTTTTGTAATAAGTAGATATGCTGTGAGGCTGGCTGCCTCTTCCATGTTTGACACTGATATCCCAGAAGTGTCCTTTTTCAGTTCTTTCAGGGAGTTGGGATTTTTGCCACTTTCACATGAGCTGGATCTGGCCCTATTCCTTCATTTCCTAAAAGGTGGCCAAGACTGCTTTCTACATATTGAACTACTCTCTGCTGAAGTCTCCTCTGAGCTCACTCTGTCTGCAGTTTGGGACAAGCGCCTCCAGGCTTTATTGTACTTCTTTTTTGTGCTGCTAGCTGCTAGAACGTCACCAGGTGACCTCACCTCTTGTCAGCTTGTCTGGAGAGCTGTGTCCAGTTCTGGGCTCCTCAGGACAAGATAGACATGGAGCTTCTGGAGTGGGTCCAGCAGAGGGCTACGAAGATGATGAAGGGACTGGACCATCTCTCTTATAAGGAAAGGCTGATGGAGCTGGGGCTGTTCAGCCTTGAGAAGAGATGGCTGAGAGGGGACCTCATCAATGTTTATAAGTATCTAAAGGATGGGTGCCAAGAGATGGAGCCAGGCTCTTCTCAGTGATGGCAAGCAATACGACAAGAGGCAATGGGTAGAAATTGATGCACAGAACTTCCACCTGAACATGAGAAGGAACTTTGCAGTGCGGGTGACTGAGCACTGGAACAGGTTGCCTGGAGAAGTTGTGGAGTCTCCCTCACTGGAGATATTCAAGAGCAGTTTGGATGCAATCCTGTGCAATATACTTTATGATGACCTTGCTTGAACAGGGAGATTGGACCAGATAAGCCCACTGTCATCCCTTCCAACCTTACCCAGTCTGTGATTCTGTCTTTACCAAAAAAAAAATCTGAAAAACACAATCACCATAAATTACTTGTGATCGTTTGTGTGTGTCAGCTGTTGGATGGTAGGAGCCCATAAGTATGTTCTCATCTCATGACATGTCAAGGTAAATTCCAGACCCTGTTTTTCCCTTTACTGGCAGCAACCAACCTCCCATACCTCCCATTTGCTGAGAATGGGACTATCTACAATGTTCCTGGTGCTGAGGCAGTGCAGGTGTGGATGTTGACAGAGCTGACCAGAGAACTTCAAGTTCATTTATTCTTTTTTCCTTTGGTTTGGTTTTGTTTGTGTAGTTGTTTTTTCCAGGAAGGTCTTCTCTCAGAGCAGGAGGGTCTCTGAGCACCCTTCCTCCCTTACTTTCCCTCAGGTAATTTCCTATGCTATCTTCAGTCTCTTCACCTCTAGTTTACGCTCCCCTGGCACCCTCCTTCCACCGCCCTGGGGTGTGCTGACATGCCGGGTGGCTTCTTTGCTCCCCACCTTGGGCAAGCTGCATGCTGCTGCCTGGCTGTGCTGAGCATTTTGCCACAAGTGCAGCTTTACCCGCTCCTCATTTCACCACGTCTTGCATATTTAATCACTTTTGCTAGTGTAGAAGTTACTGGTGGGTCTCTGGTGGCCAGTCCCTGTGGAGCAGAGACAATCGTCAGCCAGCCCTTCGCCTCCGCCCCTTGGCCGCCTGGTAACTGCTGATAGTGTTTAATGCTCACAGGCTGCTTGATTATGTAGGGTTCCTTCTAATAAAATTAACAGGGCCACATCTTTTTTCTGCTTTTTTTCTTTGAGTACTCACAAAAGTAGAAATGTTACCTAAAAGGCAAAGTATGAAGGGTTTTCATGCAGGGGGAACAGAGCTGTTGTTTTCAGTGTGGACAGACTGTAAGGTTCCCAAGTGCTTGAAAGTGTGTCTGTCTTCAGACTTCATAGAACTAAGCAAATGCTGCCCTTCATGCTTTTTTTTTTTTTTTCCCTAAAAAGACTCTCGAGACTAATACCTTTTAATTTTAATTTAGAAGTCTTTATTTACTTCCTGGTTATTGATAACTATTTGGAACTCAAATGTGTTTTCATACATTGATACTTCAGTGTGTTTTTGAGTTAAAGGCTTTTCAATTTTTTAAAGTCTAGAGATGGAAAATTGGAGAAAAAAGTAAGTCTATCAACTACTTTGCGGAAGATGACTTCCTGATGTTGACCCCAGGGCTACAAATAGATTTAAGGAGAAAAAACCATATTGCAATGCTTTAAGCCTCACATGCAAACGACGTAGACCAAGACTATGCCATATTCTTCTCAATTTCTAAAAAATGTTTAGCTTTTAACAATTTTCCCCGCATTTGGCCCCACTCCCAAGGAGCATATATGGTGTTTATCATGTTATCCAATATCTAGTCATGTTATTGCACAAGGTAAGAGCTAAATTATAAATAACTAAGATTTTAAAAGGTTTTGAATTGGCTTTAAATTTGGTAAATAATCTAGCCAGCACTTTGTTAAGAATGTCCAATTTTTTTTTTTATTTGGCCTGTACATGTCCTACATACTAATGTCTAAATCAATTGAAGAGGTTCTCAAAGAAAGTAAAGTAATCACAGCTGCAATTCCATTAGCAAGAATATATCCATGGCAGACAATATTTTCAGTTCTGTGTATGGAGGTTTTAGGCTCTGATTTATTTGTAAGACCTTAGGAAGTCACTCAGTCATCATTTGTAGCTCAGTGAAGATCTCTGGCTAGCACAGCATGTAGCTTAAATGCTGCATCTTACATTGATACAACCACGCTGGCATTTCAGATGTAAGGAGCAGCTACCTGCCTTAGTTTCGAACTTCCAGTACACCATAAGCACAAGAAAGGTTCTTAAGTGGGTTTAGCAGCCCAGATTGAAAGTTTGGTTTGATCTAGTTTGGTAGTTTAGAAGTACCTGTGGTACCTACCTAGGTTATTCCTGCTGCAAGGTACAAACACCTCATTCTTAGTGAATGGAAAATGAATGGGTGGTGCCCATCATGAAGTGATGAAGTGATATCCTCTTGATATCAGAGGAAGGTGGAGGGCTTCGCCATGGTGCATAACTACAGGTAAGATGAAGGACAAAGGAGAAATAATAAAAGTTAAAAACAAATGACAGGAAAATGAATACAGAATGTAATACTTCAGAGGCTTTCCAACTAGAGAGACTTTTGAAAGGTAATGAGAGCTTACAAAGAGAAAGGTTATGTGTTGGACAAATGTAAGATATTCAAACCATCTTCAGAAAGAACGGAGTGACCTTGAGGACTCCAATAATTGGAAGTGACTGAAATTTAACGGTACAAAATGAAAGGTCAGGTACTTGCTATCTAATAACAAAACCTTTATTACAAATTGGGATCTTAGCAGCTGTAAATGACAGAGAAGGAAAAGCTCCCAAAGGCACCAGCAGATCAGAGTTGCTGTAAGTATCCAAAATTCTGGGAAAAGGCTGTTCAACTAGGCTAGCTGTCTGTAGTGGTGGTAGGAGAATACCAATGTCATTCCATGAGGTGTGCCAGCAATACTGATCCCAGCACTAGCATCCCAGGCTGCATTAGGCGAAGCATTGATCCCTCCCTCCTGCTCAGCCTTGGCAGACACCTGGAGTGCTGTGTCTGGTTCTGGGCTCCCCAGTACAAGAGAGACATACTGGACATACTGGAGCAAGTCTAATGAGGGACCATGAAGACGATTAAATGCTTGAAGTGTCTGATATATAGGGAAAGGCAGAGAGAGCTGGGACTGTTCAGCCTGAGGATAAGAAGAGGGATTTATTCAATGTATATATGATGAAGGGAGTAAAGAAGATGGACCCAGGCTTTTCTCAGCAGTGTCCTAGTGACGGGACAAGAGGCAATGGGCACAAACTGAAACATGAAATTCCATTTAAATGTGAGAAGAAACTTTTTTTTACTGTGATAATGACTGAGCTCTGAAACTCCACTGCCCAGAGAGGTTGTGGAGTCTCCATCCTTGGAGATATTCAAAACCAACCCAGGCATGGTTCTAAGTAACCCAGTCTAGGTAACCCTACTTTGAGCAGGGGATTGGACTAGCTGACCTCTGTAAAGGCTTTCCCACCTCAGCTGATCTGTGCTTGAGTGATTCATAGGAGATGGATTCAGAGTGTAGAGAGGGGTCACAGGGATGAGAGGGGCCCTAAAGTGCCAATCCTGAATGGTAGGCAGAAAGTTCTATCTAAAAATTGCATGCAGTGCATGAAGGGGAGATTTAAGCACCACAGAGAAAGGGGGACTATTTATTGCAAAAGGCCATGGTCACACAATAATAGCTGGGTTTATGCTTGCCATAAATAACTGGAGAGTTGAAGTCAAAAGGGGTTATTTATACATCTGAGCAATCACATTTGCTATCAACTTTCCAGGCAGCAGGGACAAAAAAAAAAAAGAAAAGGTAGCAAAATCTAACTTTTTTTAAAGAGCTGCTGGAAATCATTGGAAAAGAAATGCTATAATGCAATATCTTCATGAAGTGGGGGTCCTTCAGCCCTCAGTGAGGAGCACTCAAATATAGAGGTCCCATTTGGGTTACTCCAGTTTATGTTTCCTTGCAGAACAAGTGAATGCCAAGAAGTGAAGTTGTTGATCTCTGAACTCACATCTGTATGACATTACTAAAAAGGGATTGTGAGGACAAAGAGAAAAAGAGGACCCAAATGCATAAGTACATACAGATCTTCTGTATTTTAACGGGCTTAGCCGCAGTAGAAACTTGAGCAAAATCAGTCATAGGTATTGTAACATTGCTGCTCTGGTGGGACTCAATGGGGTAAGAGGCCTGGACACAGTGCTTTAAAAATATAAAATGAGTTTAATTTAGCTTTAAACTGACCCTTTCTTTTCTTTCTTTAGAGTCCCATTTAACATATTAGAATGGAAGATAAATGGTTTAGGTTCTTTTCCAAATGCCTTGCTGATAATCTCTAACTCCAGCTCCAGAAAGTTGTGTTGAAAAGTGCTCTTTCATGCCTTAGAATGAAAATTTCAGCTAAAATTCTTCTTGTGCTGTCACTTTCTTTAAAGATAGAAACTGGCTGTGGCATTTTTGGCCTCCGTTGATTGTCTGTTACGTGAGAATGTTATGATGATAAGCTACAGGGTTTTTTTCTCTCCATTGTTGCCTGCCTCTAGAAAGTATTTTCTAGCACCTCTTCTTTCAGATTCCCCCAGAAAATTCAGTTTGGTTCCAAAGCTCCAAGTCAAATGGAATAAAGTGCATCCATATAACTTATCCTTCAAGCATAATCTCTACACCCACGCTTCCATGATGTACAGATCATTCAAGCTATGTGGACAACTGGACAGGGCAGAAATCTCATGAAATTGACAACAATTACACTTCACACAATTGTTAAAGCAAATTACTCTCTTCACAATACATAATTACTATAATTTATATTGAAACATCTGTGGGAAAATAGAAGGCAAAGAGAAGCACTATAGAAAAATTTTGTGAAGCTGTAAAACAAATAAGTAGATAAATAGCTCCAATCCCTTGAGTATTGATCAACGCCCAGGGAGCATGCAGCATCTAGGGCTTACTCTCCATGGTAGTGGTTGCTTATAGCCCTTGCTTCACAGTTCTCAGTGATAAGTTTGATGAGTACAATTGCTGATCATTTGGCTTTGGCTCCTGTATTGCCGCTGGTGCACTTCTCTTTTTAGAACAAGAAAATATCTTACGTGTCAGGGTTATCTATAGTACAAAATTTTGGGTACCTGCTGATGAAACATCCTCTGTCACCTGAGACTGGCTTGGCATTGATGCAACCCCTATGAAGTAAAGCTGCTGGAGAGCTGCTGAGATGGGCTCACTGCTGCTGTTGGGAGCTGCTCTCCTTGCTCACCCTCATGCAGGCACAGCTCAGTGCCTGGCATTTTTCAGCTTTGCTCTTGACGGCCGGTTCCTCAGCTGAGTGTGCTTGAGACACACCAGGTCTTTCTTCCTTGTTCTTTTGATGCATTCAGATTCATCCCTTGGCCAAAACCAGGAACAGCAAAGGTGACTTTTGTGTCCTCTCAAATAGTCTGGGAAGATCTTTGCACATCTGCAAGATCTGCAGCTGTTTACTGCAGCACGTGTGCCAAAGCTGTTTGCAGGCAGTGCAGGGATGTCTGACATTGTGCCTCATCTCCCTTCCCGTTCACTTGCCCTCTTATGCCTACCAGAGTGTGGTGGTGTTCCTGCCCAGGGAACACTCAATTCCCACCGCAGACAAGCTTCAGTCTTCCCCATATCTTTGATGACTCAAGCTTCTGCCACCAAGTTCTCTTAGATTCTTCATCACACTACAAAAGGAAGGACACGTGCAGTGTTATAAAGCTTTCACCAGCTTACAGGCAAGTCCTGAGGAGTGTCTGTGGATGTGCAGTGACTCACATCAGCTGAGATACTGATGTCTTCTAGTTATATTTGCAGGCTCATCCAGACATCAATGCTTTATCACAGCTTTGTTCTCTACTGTCAGAACCATTGCACTGCAAATCTTCCAGCATGCCTAGCATGTAAATCTTCATCTGTGTGGCTTCAAATTTAGTTAGTATCTCCAAAATTACTCAGTATCTCATGCTGGGAGAGAAACATCAGCAGGTTTGAGCACGCATCGAGCCTCGGATTGAATAGAGAGGGACTCAGAAAAATTTGGCAATGTGAACTTTGCTGCAGGTAGATAACACAGGCCTGATATCCAGCAGCTGAATACATTTGCCATCAATTTTATCTTACTATATAACATTAAGATGCAGGCTGCATCTTAATTCCTGTTAGAGAAGGGTTTTGCTCTGTGTCCTACTTGAGTCCCTTCAATAGGTAGCACTGCAGGAAGCAGGAGCCACCTGAGCCAGCTGTTCTGTGAGCTGAGGATTGGCCTTCTTTTCCAGAGGAAACTTCTTGGCATATTGACTGATCCAAGTGCAATGCTAGCAGTACTGCAGGTATGTAAAAGGGAATATTCCCCTATTTCCAGTGGAGAGATGGTAAGATTCATTGCAAGGGCTTGTTCTGAATGTGTCTGGGACCACTTGTGCAGCTCTGCCATTGAACTGGAAAAAGTCAGAATTACTGTGGGTAACAAGAGAAGGAAGAGCTTGTAATATCAGAAAAAACTAAAAGAGCTTCTCTTGTTTAGCTTAGCTAAATGAAGGCTGGAGGCGATGCAGCTGCTGTCTGTAAAAATGCTAGTGGGAAGAATAGGGATGTTCTGAAAACCGACAAAATCATGTGAGAGTGGAAGATATATAAATGGGCCAGAAGCAAAATCAAGCTAAAAAAGGAAAGGTGTCTCCCCATCATTACAGCAGACAAGGAAGAACCTTCCAAACAATACACAGTTCTTGCTTCCAAAATGAAGCTTGTTGTGGCTATGAAACAGTTTTATACCAGTATGATGCCAGTGGCAGACATCTATCAAGAGGAGTTCTATTCCTTTATATATCTGGTTGCTAAAATTGCTCTAAGTGCCAGTTTTTTTCCCGCCCAAGGGAAGATAGCCACCTTGAGAAAGCATGGCACACATGCAAAGCGTGCATCAGCAAAGTGTCAAGGGGTCCATTAGCCTTTTTTGTAAGGGTGTTCAACGGCTTGCTGAGGTCCCTGCTCATCTGGCCACTTAATTGTAATATGTACGCAGATTACAGGCAGAATTAAAATGACACAGGGAAACAAAATCAAGCTAGCAAGCAACCAACAGAAAATCAGTGCATTGAAATCTAGTCCTTTGTACTTGGGGACTGGTGGTGTCACAGTCTCCAGGGCTCTGCTTCCTCTTGGGAAGTGCAGTAGTGAAGAGGCATCCTGTGAATAATGACATGCTGTGAAATACGGGTTTAAATTTCACAGAACAGAGATCTGTTGCAAAACTCTTGTTTGTTCAAGGTTTGCTCTTTATTTCTTCCATTGTCTAGAGGAATTTAGATATGGGAATATTAATATTTCATGTCCATTCACAGACAGGTCTTTTTTCACTCAGGTCCCTGCTAGCAGATGTTCCTTATCTCTTGCCTTTTAGAGGATTGCTATTACCCTCCAGCTGTCCCTGTTTCCCTTCCGTTAGGGATCCAGATGCAGACCTTAATAAAGAGAATTTCCTTTCACATCTTGTTGTACTTTTAAAAATAATTTGATTATCCCTTAGACCTCAAGGATTCTCCACATGTTACATTTGGATGGACTTGTGGCTAACGGTCAGCTCTAATGAAGGTGACCTTTCCTGTTCCCACTTCCTCTAACATACTTTTGTCCCCTATCATTCCCTATTTTCTCAAACTACAATGCAGGCCTGTCTGCCATCTTTAGCTTCTTTCTGAGGCTATTTTCATCATTCCTGTTCTGGTTATTAACCTAGCAAGGTATCATCAGTGTTGTTTTAACTGTGGTACCTTATGTATTCTGACGGTACCATGGGTGAAAAGGAAGTTTCTGCTTCTTTCAGGTTAATGTTGGAACAATGATGACTGCTTTTTCCTTTTCCTTTCTTTTGTTTGTTTCTAAGCAGCTGGCACTTTAAGATGCCAAAAACTTTCAGATATTCTTCTTTTTTATTCTGATAAATGCACTTCAAAAAAATATTTATATGCAAGAGAAAACACTCCAGAACTCAGAGCTTGTACAGCCCTGCACAGTTCTCTTTCAGTTCTCTTTTCAAAACTTTTACTGTAGCCCTCCTCCTCCCCAGAGGATCCATATTTTTTGAATAAGAACATTACCTTATGCCTGAAGCCTGCCTGAAGTCAAGGAAAGGTCATAAACTGACTGCAGCAGGTACTGGATTTAGGTGTCTCTCAGAGTCCTCTGGCAGGTTAAGCAAACTTGGGTAACTAGAAAGTATTTTTCTCGGTAGAGTATTTTATTCTGAGAAATATTTTATTTTATACCTTTTGGGTTGAAAGGGAACTAGAAAATGGCCTGGAAATAGGACATTAGGTGAGGACAGCTGATTGTCCATGTTAAATGCAGACATGGTCTGTCCTCTTTTACTTTCCCTACTTAAATGAATTTGTCATGCTTTGTTAGTAAGAAGTTAATGAAATAGTTTGTTCATCACAGGAGGTTAAGTGCATGTAATTTCAGCAAATCAAACCAGGGCCTGAAGTGTTAACATACAGTAACTGGGCCCATTCTGTAAAAATGATTAATTCTTCATTTTAGCTGCAACATTCTGGTCCCCTTCTTTCAGACTTTTTCTTTACATTCCCTGCTGTAATTGCTGAAATTAAGTATCATAAAGTATGATGTTCTGGGACTAGATGGGTAATCATCTTTAACTATTAGTGAACACTGGTCTGTATCCAGCTTACTTCTGTGGCAAGGCATAGTTCTTAATTTTGTCAAATTTTTGTCCTGTCGTAATCAGCCAAATGAACGGTGCCCTTTAACAAAAGTGTGAGACCTCTGTGCTCTCTAGCAGCCAGTGTCCACATGCCCCTTCTCCTGTTGCTGGGGTAAGCTGGGTGCAGAAGGACCCTCTGGCGTGTGCAAGGCTGTTGGAGTCTGGAGTGTCCCGTGGGGAAGACACAAGCAGGTCAGCAGAGCAGGCTGTCGAGCTGACTGCACTCACAGAGGATTGTGAGTCAGGAGGGTGGAATCAAAGGGCATTTCGTTTGTGAAGCACCTTCTAGCTGTTTATCTCACTGAGAAAAATCAAGCCCTGTACAGTCCTGTACCATTCCATAGCCCTAATCAGTCACTCTTTGGAGCAGGAAAGTGGACTGAATTTGTAGCAGTGCTAGCAATGTTTTAACAGAGAGCAAATTTCATCTTGTGAATGCACATTCACACAGCTCCAATAAAAGGAAGATCATCTCTAAACTGCTTCTTGGCTGTACCTACTGACTGGTTTTGCTATTACTTAGCAAAGGACCTGAGATCTGGATGCCTTTCAAATGGTCAAGGAGAGAAAGGGTTGCTCTCTTTCTCAAATAACTCATGAAAAAATGTTTGGATGACACTGTAATCTGTGCTTCCTGTGGGTAATCTCAGTCCTTCTCTGTAACAGGCCCTTTCCATGTACACAGTGTCCCATCCCAGATGTTACCAAAGCAATGGCTTTGCTGCCTCAGGACCATCTTGCCCAGGACACTGTCTCTACCAAGAGCCAGCAATGCGTGCTTGGGTGAAGCAGGAAAGAATGATCACTGCCCTTGAGTAATACCTCCGATCCTAGCACTCAGTGGTTTAGGGACTTTCTGGATATGGTCCTGTCCACATGGCATGGTAAGGTCCCATCCATACTGCTGAGTTTAATGGTCACGAATGACTGATCAGCCCGGAATTCTTAAACTTGCTCAGCCCTTCAGCCTTCACAATGTTCTGTGCCAGTGAGTTCCACAGTGACATCATGAATATTGCGGAAAAGGGGTTTGATTTTGCTTCTTTAGGTAGTGAGGTGATGTGGGTTATGATTCATAGTTTATACTTCAGGATGACAAGGAGACCATGGCTGCAGAGTTTGCTGGCATGATGCAGAATTACTGCTTGCCAGCTAAGCCCCCCAGCCATGGCAGCACAAAGCTGAGGGCCTACTAGCACTGCATTTGGGGGCCCAGCCTGATATAGTCTATTTTCACACCTCTCCAATGACCACTGTCTATCACTGTAGCAACTCATGCAGCATGAGCTCTGACCACCAAGCTGGGAATAGACATACCCTTCTCTTCCTTGAAGAAGGGATGGAGCCACAAGTCAGGCTTCTCTGTGGGGAAAGCATGATCAGATGATATTCAGCCTGAATTAGGTGAAATTAAAATTTCTTGTGGACAAAAATAGAAAAAAAAATTATATAAGTGAGGGAACGACTCAGAGTCAGTTTTTCTATTAAAGCAAAAATCACTAAATGGAAGGCAAGATGAGTCCTGGGCTCTTCTGGATGAAAAACTGAACAGGCCCCATCCATTTTTCTACCTGTTCTTATCTACACAATTGTCACTTGTTTTTAGATGCAAGCAGTGCTGCAGTGATCCAGGCTGTGCCCTTTGAGTTTCAGCCCTTGCAAAGTGCTCCGCCTGGGGAATGAAGCAGCTGTTTCCCAACTCAGCTGTGCTTTCCTCAGGGGACTTGGCAGCATTTATGCTCTTGAATCTTCCTGGCTTTCAGTTTGGTTCTGGATGAAGTTCAAGGGGTTGATTTTCAACTTAAGATAGTTTCCATCTTGGTGGTGAACTTGCTTCTCACAGTATGATGTTGAGGGATCTGGGGTAAATGCCTTTGTACATGGAAAATGAATGATATTCGTGGTGGGGACCGCATCACCAAAATTATCACTGTCTTTTGTTTTACCCTGAATGGCTTCTATTATGTTTACTTTCGAACCTCATCTATTTTTCTATGGAAAACCCAGGGGTTATGTCTGTGTTAGGAAATGAAACATGCCTGAAACTTGTCCCAGTAGGGGGTGGTCCACATCCATGGCATTAAATTCTCACTCCTCCAGCACAGGGTGGCCAGTTGCTGACTGTACTTCTTAGTTATGATACTTCCTGTAGCAGGGAATATTTGGGAAGTTTCTAGATGATCTGGAGCAAAACTGTCTCAAGGATCACAGTAACGAATTAACAGTCCAAGTGATTCAGTTCCAGTGGCTGGGAACATTTCCTGGCACTACTTAAAAGGGATGACTGATTGATTGCCAACAACTAGAGTAAGGTTTGCAGAAGAACTAATGATTTTGAGTTCTCGGTAAGGTACTGCTGAAAATGCTGATATTTCTGATTATTGGCTTTGAGACATCTGGGAAAAACTTTGGCACAAATAGGCAGCCTCAGGTAAAAGAAATGTGACTCCCCAGAGCAAGAATTGTGGTCCTTGGGCATTTGGTCTGGGTGATGACAAAAGAGGTGGGAGAGGATTATTTCAGGATGTTGATACATATCTGTGATACCTCACAATTTGTTTGGCTGCACCCTGTGGGGTCCAGCAAGGAACGCTGGACTGCCATGAGCAATGGCAAGTTTAGAAAGGCTGGGGAGTCACTGGAGCAAGAAGATCGAGGTGATTTGGAGGAACTAGTTCTGAAAAAGCAGTGAGGTGGAACAAGACTGTGCCTCTGTGGCATATAGTTAGTGCTCTTTCTGAGAGCTTAAGTCAGGTAAGTCCAATACCTATGCTGTCTGATCAGGACTGGATTTGACTCCAGGACTGAAACTTCAGGAGCAACATGACAAATATAAAATATTAGAGGTCAGGAGAGATGCCATTTCAATTTATTTCAGGCATCCATCAGGAGTTCTTGTTGGTGTTGTTGTTATGCTTCCATAAAGCTTACCTGGGATTCTGTGCCCCAATCAGCTCCATTCAGGTTTAGAAGAGCAAGGCTGAGGGAGCTCTGGCTGTTGAGAGAATGGGGGAAGATGATATAAAAGTGGTCATTTAGATGTGCAGGTGTTTGGCAAAAGAGAACTTTAAGGATTAAATTCTACTGGGAAATAAACCAGCAGCCAGCACAACTCAATGCCTCATGCTCCTGACAGTGGTGTCTGCCTCCAGCAGCAAATTCCCAGTAGCTTTGCACACAGCCAATAGTTATATGGTAATAATTCCAAAGTTTCTTTAAAAAGAAAACTTTTCTTCTTGCCTAAGGGCAAGAACTGACTTGTCTTGTGGGCTTCATTAGTAACTAATACATTTTGGTTCTACTGTAACATAAAGTAAATTCCAGAAATTTAGGTTAAAGCCTGAGTTTTATTAGTCTAGATGTTATAAAGAATATCAAGTACCAAACAGCTTTCTCTTCCCTAGCCTTGTGGAAGGCTAGGGTATGTTCTGTATTTTAGGTAATGCAGGATGCCTCTCAAGATTTCATTAATCTGAGGTTTGCTTCATAAAAAAATATGATACTGTCTTGGGATCTTGAACACAGTCATACTGAGCTTTCCTGAACACCACTGCACCCTGCATTTCAAATCTATATCTGGGTGACGTTTCCTAAAACCACTTCAGATTCTTAAACTGGGAAGAACAGAGTTAAGTTGAGCATGATCTTACTTTTGCTGATTAAAGGTCAGAGGGAAAATGTTATTAAGAAGAGCTCAGAAGGGTCATTCTGTATATTGCAGCAGGATAAAAAATACTTGAAAATCTCTGGACACAGCTTTAGGAGTTCCAGAGCATATTGGCAGTTGGGATAATAACAATCATAGTCTGTGATTGATGGCAGATTAGGGAAAGTCTTGACTGGGAATATTATTACCAGTCTTATTATTAAGATATTAATATTACCGTATTATTATTATGGGCCCCCCACTAGTTAGCAGGTTTTTTTGTGCTGTATCTGGACCATCCTCTTGGAGTCAATTTGGCTGCTGGTTTGTGAATTAGGAGAGTAAAATGCAGCCTTAGCTTTTTTACTCTCTGGAATTGACATGTAGTTCAATGTGATCTGGGGTTTTTTGTTTCTTCACGGGTGGTTTTCGTTTGTTTTTTTATCTTAGTAGGGATTACAGACTTTTTGATTGTAGTGTCCTGAAAATATTTAGGAAGTGATTAATTTTTCCTTTTCTTTTTTCTCTCCTTGCTTGGATCAGCTAGTAAAAAAAACCAAAATAATTATCATTGAATCCCTGAGTAAATAGAAATTCTTTATATTCAGATGTATTCAATAGTGTTGTTAGGCCTGGGAATGTTCCTCATGCACCTCTGTATTTATTGCAGGCTGTGTGGATCATCAGAAGGTGCACAAGTGTTTTGTAAAGATATGGAGAGAGTATGACACACAGCCAGCTCCTGAATTATGAACTGAACTGGGGTTTTACAGGAACACAAAACACAGTTTAAAAAGATCCAAAAGGGAAAACTTTATTAGGCAGAATTCGTGTACTCCTTTTGGGCTCTGAGCAATGCAACTACCACAGAGTGATACCGCATATTTAAGAAAGAGGAGACTTTAATTAGAACATTACTTTTATCTCTCCTCTTGGAAAGAGGCACAGCTCATGTCATGATGTTAAAACTAATGTACTTTTTAAAGAAACTGGGTTTTAATTGCGGGTCTCAACCTGAATGCATGTACTGCTGCTTAGCTTATCACATGCTGCAAGTATATAGCCTGTGGGAGTGGAACAGCAGGACTTGCATTGATTTCAAAGCTTCTCTGTATTAGAGTTATAAACTTTGTAGGACAGCTTAGGTAGTCGCCTATCAATATTCACATTTGACATCTTGTCTCTCAGCAGCACAAACAGAAGTCAAGGGATGAGGGAGCTGTAACAGATCACTTTGTGCCAGGTTACTGCCTGCTTGGTCTTTTAGATGCTCTTCTTTTTTTCGTGCAGAACATTTTATAACAGAATGAGAAATTAGGTAAATACCACATGGCATTTCAGATGTGTATGTGGAGATTTGTATTCAAACTGTAGAAGCAGTAGGTCAGAGACTGCTGTTTACAGCAGTGTTTGATTAGAGGGAAAGACTTTTTTTCAGAACTCATCCAACAAAATGTAGCTCTGTGGTACTGTCATCCCTTGAAGCGAGGAATCAGCCCTAATCCTTTCATACCAAACTGACAGCAATTTACAAAATGCAGCCCTGTTAGTGCGATGTTTGCAAAGTTTTCCTCCTTTCATCTGTTCAGTAAGCTTTAGATATTCATTTTTCTGTAACTTGCATTTGATTCTGGGGCTTCAGCTTACATCAGTAACAGACTTTCAAACTCTGTGTCTTTAGTCCCCTTTTGATGACTTGTACTGGAGGCCAACGGCCTGGATCAACCATGGTGTGGCCAGCAGGACCAGGGCAGTGACCATCCCCCTGTACTCGGCACTGCTGAGGCCACACCTCAAATCCTGTGTTCAGTTCTGGGCCCCTCACTGCAAGAAGGACATTGAGGGGCTGGAGCGTGTCCAGAGAAGGGCAACGGAGCTGGGGAAGGGTCTGGAGCACAAGTCCTGTGAGGAGCAGCTGAGGGAGCTGGGGGTGTTTAGCCTGGAGAAAAGGAGGCTCAGGGGGACCTTATCCCTCTCTACCACTGCCTGACAGGAGGGTGTAGCCAGGTGGGGATCGGGCTCTTCTTCCAGGCAACAAGATGAGAGGAAATGACCTGAAGTTGTGCCAGGAGAGGTTTAGACTGGACATCAGGAAAAGTTTCTTCATGAAAAATGTTGTCAAGAACTGGAATAGGCTGCTGAAGGAAGTGGCGGAGTCACATCCCTGGAGGTACTTAAAAAATGTGTAGATGTTGCACCTGGTAGTATCAGATTTATGATTTCAGTTGGACTCAATGATCTTAGAGGTCTTTTCCAAGCTAAATCATTCTATGATTCTATGATCACTCGAAAATGTGATAGGAACCAGTCTCTTTTCTCAGATAGATGAGATTAATGAAGCAGTGTTAATTAGCTATGGTCCATATTCTGCAGCTCTCTGTGAATGCTGTCTTTTCTATGCACACAGAAATAGCAGAATACAGCCCTGCCTTGAGGGCAATTTTTGAAGCCTGGTATGGAGATTTAACCACACAGTTGCAGTTCAAGCCAGTAACAATTGCACCTCTAAGCATTCAAACCCAGCTCATTGCTCTGAAAAAAACCCATCTAGACACATCTGACTCTGAAGGGAATAACAACAGAAACGTTTGGCACTTCTGAAGCAGTTAACATCTGCTCATGTATTAGTTAATTAACAGAGCAATATTAAGCTTTGGAGAACCCTTATCTTTCATCAGATGTAAAAAATAAAAGGAGATAGCACTACTGACACAAGATTTGCTCAGGCTGCACACCATTGCTCACTAAACTGCATTTTGAAGCCTCCCATTGACTTACTCCATCTGGCTAAGGGCTCAAGTGTGACTTGTTTGCATTAGTCACACTCTGTTTGGTTTTAGATAAGATTCAGCTTCTCTTGACCCCTTTTAAATGACATCACGGAAGTAGGAGTACAGCTGTTCCACCTCACACCAAAACTTGCATATATTGGCTTTGCATATGTGTATTTGATGAAGTATTCACCCTCAGTTGTTCAGAATTAGTTAGAAATGATGGGACTTCAGCTAATAGTCATTGTAAGGTAAATGTCATGAACTTCTTCAGCAGTAGTACAGCTCTTCCAATACTAAACATTTTTGTCTAACAACACTTCTGTCAGAAAGGGACAGTGTGTTGTCACCATCTCACTGACATGGAGCTGAGGTACCTGAGTCGAATTCCAGCTCCAGATTCAAACACGTGCATTCAGATATTGCCATGTCTGGAGGGTATCTCCTATTATAGTTGATGGATATCTTGTTCATCAGCCCCATAGAGCCTGGAGAGGAGTTATCTTCATGCTAAAGTAGATAACTACTGGCTCTTCAATGAATCATGAAATGTTTGAGGTTGAATGAACCTCCAAAAGTCATCTAGTCCAACCCCCGCTGCTCAAGCAGGGACACCTAAAGCTGGTTGCCCAAGATCATGTCAGCTAGCTTTTTTTATGTCCTCAAGGATGGAGACTCCACAACCTCCCTGGACAGCCTGTGCCGGTGCTTGTTCACCCTCACAGTAAAAATGTGTTTCCCTACTTGGAAATAAGATTCCATGTGAAAATGGGAATCACTCAGAGAAAGCGTGACAGGACACTTCAGCCACACCTTCAGCTGTTTAGCACAGCGTGATGCAGCAACAGAGGTCTGTGAGTAGAGGACAATTGTTACTCTGGGCCAGCTCTGGAGGTTTGCTTTAGGAATTACCTTGATCAAAGACCAGTCAATCAAGGATGTCTGCATCATATGCTCTTGGGCAGGGCAGATAAAGCCACAGAATTGTTTTGGCAGTGCCAATAACTGAACTCACTTCTCTGAAAGACCACTTTTCTTACTGCTGTAATCAGTGAACTATTAGTCCTCTTTATTCAACTAGAAATGAAATGCAAAAGAAGAGCAAAAATGTCTGTACACGTTCATTCTGTAATCCCAAAGTTATGTCACTTGGTGGGTGACGGAGAATAAAACATTCATAAGGCACAGAGGCCTAACTTGTGCGATTGGTATCAAATTGTTCAATAAAACACACACAGATAGGGAAGTCTGCAAATATCACTGTATTGATATAACATGCCCACTGGGCCCTGTGATTGAAATGGCAACCAAGCTATAGAGAGCATACCTGCCCAGAGTTTAGAGAGAGAAATGAACAGAGAGACAACCGTGAGCAGCTAATACTCAATAAAGACAAATGTTAGAGAGGCTGTTTAGATAAGAGAAAAGGAAAAAGTGTCTCCTTTCCTGAAAGAGAGGTGTCTTTATTACATTAGATCTGGAAGGGCACTTTATGGTCATTAGGAAATCTCTTGTTTTCAGATAAGTGAGGGAAGATAGAATTAAGAAATAGATCTCTGAATCTTCCTGCAAAAATTACCAGAGGTCTTACAGAGATTAAGGTAGTTTTAAAGAAAAGAAATCCAACCACCCCAGATTTCTGAAATCAGGCTGAATATGGAAATAGATGAGAAAAATAAAAGAACATATATTTGCCTCAGTGGTTTTCAGTTCTGCATCTAGGCACCAACATAATTTAGAATCATGGAATCCTTAATGTTGGAAAACACCTTTAAGATCATCAAGTCCACTCATCAGTCAAGCACCATCATTATATCCACCATTAAACCATGGCCTCAAGTGCTATATCCACACATTTTTTGAACACCTCCAGGGATGGAGACTCCACCAATTCCCTGGGAAGTTTGTAACAATGTTTCACAACCCTTTCCATGAAAAAAAATTCTAATATCTAATCTAAACCTAGCCTGGCATACCTTGAGACCATTTCCTCTTGTCCTGTCAAATCTGATGTGCTAAAATAGAAAGGAAAAACAGCCAAACTTTCTCAACTGGACTCAGATAAATTTTTCAAAAACAGGTGTTGCTGAAAAACCAGTTGGCAAACCTGTCCTCTGTTTTATGTCCTCTTTTTGAGAGTACCTGGTCATCTATCTTTTAAAAAAAAAAAAAAAAAAAAAAATTAGGTTCATCTATTTTCCTACTGTTGCTTGATACACTGGAACCTAAATCGTGTTGCTGCCTAAATCCAGCTAAGAAGCTGGAATTTCTGTGCTAGGTTCCAGTGATAAGAAAATCATGTACTGTAAACATGCTTCTGTGCAGTGTGTTGGAGGATTTGCAAAGAGATGTTTTTTCCATATTTTGTCCTCTGTGCTGCGGCACAGAGTGAGTGAGCTCAGCAAAACCATGCTCAGTTATTTTTATGCTTACTCTGTGGTATTTCTCTGAAGCAGCAATTTACAGGGGTAGCAAGCTGTGGCTCTTGCACTGGTATTTTGGTTGTTTATTTACTGATGATAATGTTTAGCCAGTTTCGCTTTCTGCAGTACTGGACCCTATAGCTGCAAGGATCCACAGAGTAATTTGTAACTAGCCCATGGTTCTTTTTCTGGGTCATGATACTTTATGGCATCTTGGTCTTTGAACATCCCAGGCAGTAGTGAAAATGCTACGTAAGATCTTCTACTTATATGTAGCCACCTCTATTTTTTCTGTACAGATGGACTGCTGAAGTTAATGCTGAGGTTAAGTGACTACAGATGTTTTAGGCCATCACAAGGCCCCATTGGTTTAATTTATCAGGAAGCCAAGTGAACCTCTGGCCCGTAACAGTAATATCTGTCTAGCCAGAGGCAAATGCATGACACTGTACTGCATCTGATGGTCAATGCATGACATCTATTCCAGCTCTCTCCTTTCATGCCACAGAACCAGGCAATTCTCCCTCAACTCATCCCGGAGTTGCAGTCTTACGTAGATCAACCCATGATTACCTCACTAGGTCAAACTTACATTCAAATGTACAATTCTTTTTCATCACAGGCAACAGTAGCAGTTATGTGACCAAATAACATCCTTAAAGCTTTGTATTTGTTGTTTCAGACAAATGTATTTTCAGAAAAGAGTATCTTCAGGAAGACAAAGCACTCTGAATGCATATCTCATCCCTTCCCGATTACTCCCATTCCTTGTATTGTGGAAAGTTCATTTTGCTCAATCCTGAATGCCTGTCCAACTCACCAAGATCTCTGCTAGCTTTTGAACTTCTATCCTTTTTTGGTGTACACTTCCTGTCTTGACCAGAAGAAAGGTTGAAGATCTATGAGGAATGACAGAAATGTTTGGTCTGGCCAAGTCTCACAACTATTTTAAAGCAAAGATATGAAACTATTTTTATATGGAGTATAAACAGAACGTATTGCTGCATTAACAGAACACATTAATCACCATGTAAAATGTTATTTCTCTGACACCAAAGAGCCTCTCCCTCTCCTCCCCTCTTTCTCCCCAGTCAGACTTCCAGACCCCAAGCATGTGCTGCCCCTGCTGTTGCCTCCACTTCTCCTGCCCCAGCAGGGCTGGGGAGACGCCACTGGAGTGGATACTTTTGCCATCTTGGTGTGGCAATGCAGGGGTGCCACATACAGCAGAAGAAATGGGGTGCCTCTGGTGCTGAAATGAGGTGGACTGAGAAGGCCCTCAGGTGGCCCTTGTGAAGTGCAGTAGGGAACATCTCTGAGTGATGGACACTTGCAGAATACGTCAGGGTGCCTGAATGCTTCCAATTTTGCCTGAAATGAAGACTTCAACCATATGGTCTGCAATACTACATTGGCTGTTAATTAAATTTGTTTGCCATTGGGTTTCTAATTATTTTTTCTTCCCCTTTTTTTTTGTCATTTGCAGCAGGTACTTGTTCTTTTATGACACTATTGCACATGTGCTTGAGTGTTCTGGCTTGTGCAGAGGCTTTTTCTGCACTTGCTTATTCTGTGATTTTTCTTTATAGAGCTGCAAGTTCACATTAACATCAGTGAGTATCCTGACATATTTGCATTTTGTGATTTGAACATGACTGAACAGATCCTTTTACTGATGTGCTCAGAGATATCGGTGAGGGGTGTGGTATAGCAATCTGGGTGATGAAGATTTGTTATGACATTCTTCCTAAATTATTGAATCTATCTTGTTCTATGCTAATTAGATCTCTCTGTTTGGTGATAAAACCAGACCTGGCAGAAAATGGGAACTTAATTGCTTTCATGAAACATTTAGACAATAATAGACCTATGAACAAGTAGTTACATGGATTTACAATGCAGAAGACTTACAATCTCCTTTTTTTTAAGCAGTTGTAAAATTAGTTAATAAATGAGCAATAAATGCAATATATTTGGATTTAAATAATTTCATGCAGCATGTTCTGGATTTTTGCCCTTAAAAAGTAGTTTGGATTAACTTTATTATGAAGATAATTGGAATAATGTGAAAATAAAAATGTGTGCTCTAATGAATCAAAATGGATTAAATTACTGAGAAGCTTGTATGGGATTTTATTTGATCCAGTTTCATTGAATATTTTCCTTACTGGTCTTAAAGAGAGAGGAAGCTGCATGATAATGAAAGTAGCAGTGTTACTTAGACCAGAGAATAAATGGAGATAATAAATGCTAGAAAGGGATCTAGACCTACCAGAAATTTGAGCAGAGAATAACAAACTGAAATAAAACATCAGAGAAGCTAAGTAGTAAATGCAAAGTCCAGGGATCTGCAAGAGCATGAACTCTGTATCAATTGAAGAGAATTCAGAAAAGAAGGGGAAAATATATTTGATTGCTGCAGAGATGAATGCAGAGAAAAGATTAAAAGGGCAATTCACCCACCCTTCTTTGTGTTGGAAAGGTTTAGGGTTGAGGGTGTTATATTCTTACGTGTTGGTTCATATGAAATCTGTGTCACAGTTCAGAAACCAAGCTTTACCAGGATAATGTGGGAGCTGTGAGTCTTGCCTGCTGACACATTTCTGCAAACAGGTTCTGCTCAAATGCTCCAGATGCACCACACTTCGGTACAAGCCTTGAATGCAAGGTGTCTTGGGAGGCAGAGCAGGCCTTTGTCTGTGAAAGTTTGAAAGGTATGAGCTGAAAGGATCAAATGCATCACTAGCAAGACCAAATTCCAGCCTGTCAGATTCAGCTCAGTAGTTTCAGAGCATTGTAAGGAGCAAACAAAAAAGAGATCCAAACTAAAACGTCAAATGTAAATGGTCCACATCTGTTTGGATTCATGTACAGACTATATGATCACTTTCTCTGTAAGGAAAGAAGCTACACACTGGATGTGAACACCCCCCAGGTGGTGGCAAAGACGTCTTCTTGATTTTTCCCCATCTTATAATCCCAGGATCTCTTTTGAATAATGTTGGGTTTTATCCTCTTTTTTCTGCACTGTCTTCACAAGTCCAGTTCTCTTCCACTCCTCCAGTTGGCCAAGGTCATCTCAGCAGGAAGGCAAACCCACTTCTCAGAGGAATATGGATGAGCACACTGGCAATGTGCCATTGTAGGGTATTAGGTCTGGCTTCAACCTGGACCATAAAGGAGCATTAGCAGAGGAGAAGCTCTTTTTCTACTCTGTCAGAATGTCATTGCATGGTTTTTGACTTTCATTTCCAAATCATTGAAGTAGGGTGTTTCTGACATTACTTCAGTCAAGATACGGTGATAAACTGGTATTGTTTGTTTGCATCTCCTTTTACCCATCACTTTGCAGGCATGGTACTATGTCTGCTTAGTCTCCATATGCTGAAGTTCATCTCCAGAAGGTACCAGGTAAGGACAGCCTCAGAGCTGTTTCAAATACCCACCAGTGCAGTGGAGATGTCTGTTTGCTCTGCACAAAAAATGCAAGGATTTACATTAATCCTTAAAACCTTTTCTTTATATAGAAGTTAAAAGCAATTGCAACATGATTCACAGTAGCAGTTAGCCACCTTATCCTTGTGTGAGGAAAAAGGAGTGGAAATAAAGAATAGTTGTCAGATTTTCAGTCCCTGGCCTGGTATTCAAGTGTAGCAGGCAATGTGTGACCCTGTGTGAGACCTTTCAGTGCCTGGTGTATGGGCTTGAAGTACAACACCAGAGGGGAGTGCTTCAGCCTTCTATGTACCAAGGGCTGCCTTTAGTAGCTGCTGGTAACCTGTGGTCCAAGCATGGGCAGCAGTTGTCCCCACTGCCCCAAGGCAGAGCCAGGGCCTGGCTGTGCTGGCTGATGCACAGATGCAACTCCTCGTCACCCTTTTGAACCCAGATGCCAGTGTCTATTTTAGATGCTATAATGAGTGGATCAAATCTTTATTTCTGTGTCTCTGACAAGGTGATTTCCTTGCTTGCTTCTAGGCTGAGGGTTGTCCTCTGCTGCTTCCCAGAGTGATGCCCCATACTTATTAGGAACAGTATATATAATAGTAATAAAAAGTGTAATAAAAAAACTTGCAGCATGCCCTACATAAAAGACCTTTTTACATTATTTTATTTCATCTTGGGAGAGTGGTGTCTCCCAGAAAGCAGCTCAGAGATTGACTGTGCCCTCATGCCCTGCTGTCATTGCATGTAAATCTAATTAAATTAAAGGTTCAGATTAACCAACACAAAGGTCTCGTCTGTAGGGCTCAGTCCCACGCTTCCTGTTGTATCTCATTCCATCAATTTATTCAGCGTCACGTCTCATTACTCTGCATCACTCACTACACCCTGAACAATGGGATGCAAGTTTTTCCTGTGGTGCCCTGGCACTGCCACAGCAAACAGCACTTGAGGGCATCAGCAGCTCACTCCCAGGACTGCAATGGCACCTCTGCAAAAAATTAACATCAGGACTGTTTGCTGGGATTACACGACAGAATTTGCTAATACACTTCTCTAGGAAGACATTTATTACAGAACAGAACTGGAAGTGTGAGAACATTGCCTAATGCTTTTTTTTCTCTATAATAAGATGACTGAGCTAAAATTTTACTACCCTGGAAAATGCACTGCACATTCACTTTTTGTTTTACCTTGTCTGAAAATTGCCATTTTAGGGAATGGACATTGGCTATGCATACTTTTTCACTTAAAATAATTACTGGTTATTTTCAAGCAGCAATTCCTGCTATTTTTGAGCTGGACTGAGAGGATAATAAATGCAGGATGGTTCCTGCTCTTTCACCAGCTTACATGATTGCCCCATCATATTATCTGTAATTTTTTTGTTCCATTTTTTACTCACTTGTGTATTGTGCTGTCAGTTGTAGGCCAGTCTGAATCTTCCATTCCTTAAGCAGACTTCCAGTTCTTTCAGTGAACAGTGTTTCAGTAGCTCTTGTATATGAGGCTTATGCATGCAGATTTCTGCAACTTGATAACCTGAATATTTCAGTTCTTCTGATTGCCTGTGCTTTAGGAATTCCTTTAATGATGTCAGGTGAGATGTATCTGATAAGAAAGTTCTATAATATCACTTTGTGCGTTGAGGAAGGGAGGCTGGGCTATATGTTCTTAGGTGTATACACATGGATTTCTATCCAAAACCAGATTAGAATGATCCTGTGCAAGAGCAACTTGTGAAGAAAGCTGATAAGCTGCGTTCCTGCAATCAATCAATCAATCAATCAATCAATCTAAACTTAATTGAGTGGAAAAATATTATATTGTTGTTGAAACGACAAGAAAATAGCCCACACCAGACAATGACATATGAACAGAATGACATAGGGCATATGAAAAAAATCTTTGCTCAGCTCCATTGACATGTCTGGTGCAGCACTGCGTCCTATTTCAAGTACCATTCTACAAGTTCAGACCAGAGCAGCTGCAAAGAAGTCATGGGAGAGTAATAAAATGCCTGAAATTGAAACCCATGAATTCTGAGGGAAGGCTGGAAGAACTGTGTTGGACATAAGGAATTCTAGAAGTTACTGAAGTGAGACCAAATAATCTTCAAATATGTAAATCAGGACTGCACTGAAGACAGTTGAATGCAATCCGTATCCATTACAAAGATGAAGTAATTACCTGAAATTCCAACAAGGGATATTCAACTGAAAGTTAGACTGCATTTGCTACCCATGTGGCTGGCTGCACTCTGGAGAAGGCTGCTGAGGGGCCTGGGCTTCTTCATCACTGGAGGTTTTCAGGAACAGACAAGCATATGCCAGGCTGGCAGAGATAGAGCCAATCCTGCTTTGTGGATCATGATGAGCTGAACGACCTCTAAATCTCTTCCAGTCTGGCTTATTTCAGTCCCAAGGAAAATTCTGAAAATGTTCACGGCTGTCTAATAAGGACAGCAGCAAAAACCATTCCTCAGTGATTTGCCTGGGATGCTTTTACTGCAAAAGTTAGCAACTTTTACTTTCAGGTTTGTACTTTTGTATTTTTATGGGTGAGAGAGAAAGTGGGCACAGATAGAGGATGGGCTACAGTTTACTTAGTTGTGCAGTCTCTTAGTTACCTTGTCTAGCTAACACTGTAAAAATGTCATTTCAGGTTTCAGCTCTGTGATTTCTCTCAATCAGAAATTAAACATGCTTCTGCCAGCTGCATCCCTTCCTTTGACTGATAAAACACCACTGCGCTGTTCATCATTTTTGTTTGCTGGCCAGCCCAGAGATGAAGCTCATTGAAATTCTCATGGTTATTTTGTGAGAAATGCTATAGAATTGCAAATCATTGTTGCTGGTTAATCAAATACCTTTCAGCAAGTAACAATATCTTTTGGCTACCAAATGTCTCTTTGGTTGTTTCATTTTATTTCCAGTTTAAAAAAAAAAAAAAAAAAAAAAAAAGGTTTTTTTNGCAATTTATTCTGTTATTATAGCAGAACAAAAGTTGTCAACAGTGAATGCAGAGTTTTTTTTTGTTTTTTTTTTTTTTTTTCATTTAAAAAAAAAAAAAAAAAAAAAAAAAAGGAGTTTTTTACAGTTCTTTTTCCTTTTGCTGACTTTTTAGTACTGTCTTCTGTTGTTTGCCAGATGCTGAAGCTGAATAAATTATTTACTGGGAATATAAAATCTGACGAATGTGCTAGCTCCTATTTGAAAATAGTTTTGAATCAGCAGGGATTTCTGCAAATGTGGTTGGTATTTATAAGTGGTTGGTAGTCTGGAGGAACCTGCTGATGTCTGGTAAACCTCAACAATTCATTATTCATATAGTGTAACTGAGCTGTTATGCCACAGTGTTTCTACTGCCTGACTAGAGAACTGAAAGTTTTTAAGTGGGTAAATGGTGAATAACAAGTGAAGAGTAATAGTCCTGTGTGCAGAAGAACCTTTTGTTATAAAGGGAAACACAACAGCTTTCATCCTATAAGCAAAATCCCGTTTGTGTGCACATTTGCAGACATTCATATACATTCATCCTATAGCAGCTGTTTTGCATTCATGTGCCAGCTGCCCTGAGTCTGAGCCAGAGGCAGCAGAGCAGGGCCCATTCGCCCCCTCCAGATTCCCTCCTACTCCCTCTTGGCCTCAGAGGGGCTGATGAAGCTGAGATGCATATGGCAGGCTTTAGAGCATGGTAGCCCTTCTCTTACCATGGGTGAATGTATCAGGGCTATCAAGGCTGCTTCAGAGCCTACAAAAAGTGCATATTGGTTCGCAGCCATTCAGAGTAATTTCCCTCAGTTTGCTCAAAACATCTGCATGGGCTCCGCAGATGTCATGGATACCCATCCCTGGAAGTGTTCAAGGCCAGATTGGAGGGAGATTTGAGCAACCTGGTCTAGTGGAATGTGTCCCCTGTACGTGGCAGGGAAGTTGTAAATAGATGATCTTTAAGGTCCCTTCCAATCAGTGCCCATAGCGATGGGAAATGCTGTGACTGGACTACTGAAGTGTGCTTTGGGTGTCTGGGGAACTGTAGGGTGTGCATCCTACAGTGTGTCTTGGCAATTCACAAGCTCAGAGCTTGCTTGAGTGATCTTTGCCAGCTCCTGCAACAAAGCAGCCAGCAAAACTTTGATCAGCACTTGCTAGTCAAATTCCATTTACCCACAACTGAGCACCAGTGCTATCTTGGCTAAACTTTTAGAAATCTCCTTGTCTCATTAGTAACTCTGCATACTGGTGCTGCTCCACTCAGCATCTGTTACATCCTTCTGGCAACTTTGCTTCCTCAGCATCTTCTGGTTTCCTAGTGCTTAGATTGTGTCTTTGATTGATATAACCAGAAATGTGGATCTTTTTATAGTGTTTTCTAATACAGTTTGCATTTCTACGCTAGTATTTGTAATATTTCTATCACAAGCAATCATTGTCCTTTCCCTCTAGGAGATGAAGGATTCTTTGTCTTTGCCACAGTGCAAAAACTTCAATTTTCTAACTGTCTGCACCACTGATTTCCCACAATTCATATCCTCTAGTTGTTATGGAAAAAATGAGGCTTTCAGTATCTTTGCGTATTTTGGGATACTGCAAGATTTTCCAGACTTCCATGAAGGAGGACAGAGTTCCCTCATCTTTTCCTAGTTTCTCTGGATTAGCTTAATTTCTGAAAGAAATATAACTGCTGTTTCTGAATTATTCAATGAAACTATAGCCCTTACCTTTTGTCTATTATTATATTTGCTTGCATCTTGTTTGTAATTATTGAGTTATTTAGTTCGCTACATTTGGAAATAGCTTATATCTCTCAGTAAATTTTTGTACTGATTATACCATTGCACTCTTTGTAAAAGCAATCAGAGCCAAGAATGACCTGCCATTAGTGAACTGAAGGTCACTTAGGATGTTCTGCCACAGAAAATCAAATCCTCCCCTGGCAAGCTTTACAAGATTATGAGAACACTGGGAGATGTTTCGGTCTTTTTTTGTCGTAGGATTGGTGAAATAAAGAGTTGGCCATGTGCTAGCTTACCCTGGCCATCAGGAAGTGCAAGCATCAGCATTGTTGGCCCTAATTTTTAATCTTGGCCGTGTAGAAAGTCCTTGATTTTCATTTTTGCAAACCTGCATTTTTTCCCACGTGACCAGAGATGTATCACATACGGAACAACAGCTCTCAGGCACTGTGGTTGAGTTTTTCACCATTGTAGTCCATACGGGCTATCCCAGAACAGTATCTGGAGCTGACCCTGTGATGGCATCTGAGGGTTTGAATATTTCAGGCCAAAGTGAACATGGTCTCTGGTCTCCAGTACCCCAATTGATGAGCTGTTTTCCCATAGGGAATGTCATTGCCTCCGTCTAGTTTGGGTCTTGTAGGTTGTCATACCTGATCTCCCGTACATCACTCAGGGTACAAGGATGGAGTCTCATCTCTGAAGAAAAATACCATAACTTGTGCTCTGCAATCCTTTGGTGGATTTTTGCATCCAGAATGTCAGGTGCTGGCTCATGGTAGTCCCTTGGAGTCTCCTCCACTTCCTCCGTTGGTGCTTGAGAGCTCAGTGTTTGCCACTCCTGACTGCAGCTGCCTCATATTTAGGTGTGACAAACAGGAATGTGGCAGTGACAAAGACCTTCTGTGGAAATAGCTCCTAGCACTTATGTGAGTTTAGTTAATTACTGAGGGTTTGTTTGGGGTTTTTCTTTTCATGTGGATTAATTAAAGTATATTATAGTTTTAATGTTTGTGTCCATGTTAATTTGTACATGTTCAGTTTTTATTTTGCATCCACTTCCCATAAAGCCAGTAGAAAGTGGAAGCAGCTTTCTCCCAGCCATACTGAATTTCAAATGTTTCCATATAATTTGTCACTGCTCTTCAGAATGATTCAGATTTAAAAAAAAATGTGGCTGTAAATTTTAAAAAAATTTATGGCTGTTTTCTGCAGGTGGTCTAGGTGAACTTGAATAGAAGAAAGCACTTAAATCTTGTATTTGACTCTTGGAAATAAAATCGTAATTATCAAATTGGGAAAGAAATGGCAAATTGCTCTCAGTGGTGACGCACTCTCAGCGTGAAATAACCTGCTCTGAGGGAACCTTCAGCCTTGCTGGAACACAGCTCCTCTGATGAACTGGGCCGCCAGCACCCGACACACACAACAAACAAATGGAAGTAACTGAATGGTAGATGACCTTGGTTTCAGGCTTAGATGCCGTTATATCATCTGATTCCATCATGAAACAAATGGCTTTGTAATCACATGCCTCATCCAAGGATCAACACTTACCACTGACAAACCTTGATTTCCATCCCTAACCTTGCCGTTTGAGTACTTTGTTAGATTAAAACCCTATTTCTTTTAGGAAAAAGAAGGAAAAAAGCTCATATTATGCCAAGATTATACGTAAAAAGGGAAAGGTGAGGTGCAATCTGCAGCGGGAATGCTGTTTTTATTAACACTGCCTCTCTGACTGTAACCTGTAAATACAAAATTGGGGCTGCAGTGACTATACTGTGCTTTTTTTTTTTCCTTTATTTTTTGATAGAACATGTAGGTGAAAAAAGCAAGCAAACAAATCACAGGAGCAGGCAACTGAATATGAATAAACTGGTTCCTGTGGGTGAATTTGATGGGCTCTAACCAATGCCTTCAGCTTGTCACTATTCCCTGTCTGTAGATACAAGACACAGAGCTGCCATTCCAGCATGATTTCTGTCATTAGTAGGGAATTTGATCTATTTCACTTCTGCCAATTAGGATTTTGACTTCGATGTGCTGGGCAATCCTGTCTTCATGTATTTCCTAGAAATGATTCCCTGCTTTGGGTTGTAACATAATTCTTAACACCTGGGGGAATTGTAGCACTCTGTAAGCTGTTAGACTTACATTTCCCTCTGTAATGTGCTAAACAATAGCCAAGAAAACAGAATCACTGTTTTTTCCTTCATGCTTTTAGTTTCCTAGCTATCCAGGCTTTGCCCAGCTCAGTGCACACAGCTGTATTTAATTTAAATACAATGCAAATGCAGATGAACATAAAAGATCAGCAGAATTAATTATGTTCGGAGTGCTGGGAGAGCCATTGGGAAGCTTCTTGTCAGCATCTCCTACCCACTCCACTCGGTCTGTAAGCTCTGGATGACATCTGACTCAAGCACTCCTTTAATTTATAACACTGGCAATTAAATGGCAGTTCTCCAGCCTCTGCCCTAGGGAATAGAGCTATAATAGGCTTTAGAGGTAAAGCTACTATATTGCAGGATGAATTTTGTGTAAAACGCTAATGTTATCATGTTGATGCCCTTCAGCAAATACAGTTATTCCATAAATTAAACATTTTTATGATATTCTCCTTGACATTTAAAAGCATACTTTAATAAGTTAATGTATCTCTGCAAATTTTTTTTCTGCTGGCACCTAGCAATCTGGAGTAGTTCTAATTTGCAGGTGTTATTTGCTGTGCTTGCGATGAACTAATAAAATAATTCAATCAAAGTCTGCCAACACACTGGAGGTTTGAATACTTCTTTGATTTCTCTAATCATTTATTTTAATTGCTGATGAACCAGAGCTGAAACAACATTTGGTTTTAATGTAGAAAGTGTAGATTATACACTTCTTTTGTTGGTGCTTTGTTTGCTGCCGTTCTTCATGCTGGTCTGTAGTTTAGCTAAGTCACTGGGGCCAAATCACCCATTACTCTCAAAGTCCTTTAAAATTTAGTAGAGTGAAACATGTAGCAGAACTGTTACATGATTCTATATCTGATAATGGAACGAGAAGGATGTAAGACAGAGGGATATTCCTAGGAGAGTACCTCAAGTTCTCCCAAGGTGTTTAACAGAAAGGAAGCCTTGGTTCAAGTTTGTATATATTTATTTGGGAGGAGGGTTGGAGGTGTGAAAGAAAAGTAGCAGCTGGGACCTTATTCTTCATTGCTTTATTAAGATAAGAGTGTGAGCAAATAGTGGTGTTTGGTTGCAGATGGCAAGGTGGAGGAGGAAAAAGCTGCTGCTGCAGCCACATGGTTCTGTGCTGGAGAGAAGGGGTTTAGGTTCTCCCTGTGAAGCCCACTGCTGGTGTTTGCATCACACAAGCTCTGCATATTACTTCGCTGCTTTATTTTAAGCTGTTTCTGCCTTGCAGTCAGAGTGTAACTTGTTTCGGATTGCACTGCAGTGGTGAAGTTTATGCTGATTTCTTTTGAAAGACATCAGCTCTAAAATAGGTGTTTGTCACTTAACTCATGATACATGTCACTGCATGGCTTCTGGGTGTCAACAGGTTGGGTAAGCTGTCTCCAGGGTGCTCTGTCCCCCAGCACCGGTGTGATCTTTAATAGGGAACATCAATGAGACTGAATCGTACTTTATAATGGCTGAAGACAAGAACCAGAAGGAAGAGGTAAAAGGATTTTTCCTTTGCGCTTTTCCTGTCCTTTGATCTGGCACATAACTGATAGAAGGTTCTTGACAGAGTCAGAGGGGCTACTCTTTAAGACACTGGGCTCCCGCGGTCTGGGTATGTTTGCAGCTGGAATTGGGGCGTGTGTGGTCTGACTGACATTTCTTTGGCATCTTTCTGTTTAACTCCCGCACACTGTACTTTGATCACACCACACACTTCCTGTTCAAATTATATTGCATCGAACATCACTTGTGCCAGCCCTGAGCCACACCTGCATAAAACTACTGTTGTGGGAGGGGGCCAATGCCTTTAATAAAGATTTCCTATTCTAGGGGTCTGAAGAGAAGTCTGCTTCATCCTGAGGTCCAGCCTTCCCTGCTAGATTTAAGCAGCAGTAACTCCTCTTTGAGCTATGCAAATGGGCCAAAAGACCTTTCTGAGGATTTTATCAATTTCTGTTTTAACTATTGATTTTTACAATCAAATCTCATATGTTGCCTTTTGCCAAGTCAGCACTGCCCGACAATTAAGTCTTTCATGAAAATTCATTGTTGCAATGCCAAAAAATGAATTACATGCGTTTTTTTATCTGAAGTCAAGCATTTTTGCGATATAACCATCCTGGTCAAATTAATTGTTCCTGTTGGAGACAGCAGGAATGGGTGCCAACACTTTGAGTCTATTTCAATTTGCTTTAATTGGGTGTATAATTATTTTTCTACAACTAATCAATCCCCATGCTATAATTGCAATTATCAAATAATGGAAAGACTCTTTAGAAATTTCGTAAAGCAAGATCTTGTTAAGATTCTGTTAAAGAAAAATCTGTGAACTATTTCAATTTATTTTCATTTCACCTCAGAGGATTTTTTTTCCCCCACCATCCTAAGTCAAAGGGCAAAGTGCACAAAGGCAGTTGGCAAAGACAAATATCTTCAGGCTGATTCATACCATCCAGGGAAAGGCATATTCTTGTCTAATTCAAAATATTCCCCAGTGTCTTTTTCTTCTGGAGTAAGCGCAGGCTTGTAAACTGTGACTGCACCTGGCACAGCATAAAGAGGGGAAATTTGCTGATTTATCAGCAGTGGATAGGGAAGGTGCAGAAGCCAGAGGGAAGTAGACACCTGAGACCAGTTTCAGATAACGTGAGGAGATGCAAATGTAAGTCATCTCCATGGGGACATTAAATCTGATGGAAAGTGTGATACTCTTATTCCTTGGAACATTGCTTTCATGTCCAGACAAATTTGAGCACAGACCTCAGGCTCTAATGGCCTGACCAAGAAAACACTGACAATGAGAACCTAAAGAAGTGGTGCTCAGCATTCTACTTGATGCAGTAAGATCCCACAGAGACAAACAGGGATGCTGACACTCCTGGGCCTGCTGTGGTAGAGGGGCTCAGATTAAAGGCCTTGCATCCTTCACACTTGCTTTGCGACCAGGAGTTGTCATAAGTATACCAACATGACAGCAGAGCTTCCGGGCGGTCATGTCACACTAGGAACTTCCCAGAGATGGATGTGACCAAGAGGGAATAGGACAGGTACAGATGAGATAAGGGATAAGACAGCAGAGGATCAGCCGGGCATTTCCACGCACCCACAGAAGTGCTGCGTAAAAGAGCTGATAACTTATTTTTGGCCTCAGACTGGGTACCATGTGGCTAGAGCTTCTACATGTCTTTGGTGTGAAGTTGTAGAGTATATCAACCGATCCTCTTGTAAAATGATCCCAACTGACTGAACAGGAGGATGTCAAAACATTTGGCCTGCTGCAGCTGGAATATAAGAAAGGCCCAGTAAAGAAAAATCAGGTGATATGAAGTGTGATAATGCTGGTGTTTTCTGCGTGATAATACTAACAGTCTAGATCATAATCCTGCCAGCACCATCTCTATTTGAAGTGGAATATTTAAGATATAAATAGAGAAAAATCTTGTCCATACATTTTGTGACACAGCCAGCAACTCAGCTCAGAACTTCTGCCTCCATGGCTTGATCACTGTGCAATATATTTGTTAAAAGCTAGATCCCAGTCTGCATTTCTTGCTGCTAAAAAAGGACATTATTTTCCCTATTTCCCCATGGATGCTGTACTTCCAAACATATCCCAACAAAACAGCAATTAACATCAGCATAGGCTGACTAACACATGCCAAAAATTGCCAGAAGGATAACCTGAATCCAAATGGGTAGGTAATAAAACCATCACCACGGTAATCCTAAACTCGAACGAGAGTTTTCTTATTCACAGTCATGAAGACTAGAGGGACAGTCTTAAAAACCACGTCATCTGCATGGCAGAACAGAAAGATTAAAGAGCAGTTAAATGAAGTTCTGCCTGTGGAGCAGCAAAGCCAGTTATCCATAACAATCTCATTGCCTGCAAGATGCAAATGCAGGATTTGTGATGGTGTGAAATAATAACGAACAAGATGGGAGTGAAGGCAGAGTCTGGAAAAGACAAATCCTGCCAGACTGTGACTATGAAGTGGAACTAGGGAAAATGATGAATGGGAGGAAAGAAAATCATCTGTGAAGCCAGCAGCAAATAATGGCCACAAAAAGCTGCAAATGCTGGAAATGAACTTGAATGCAATTACTGAAGTAAATTAAGTGACACTTGTCAATGGACTGAGAGCTTTTACAGAGAGGGAATGGGAGGAAAAATCTTAGACATAAGATTGAACTTTTAATTTGAATGTTTTCAAGTACAAGGTTTAGGTGTTTCTTCAGAGCTTTGCATCTGGATTTGTCTTGATTTGGCCCTTTCCCTGGGCACTGGCTAGCCTTGCTGCTCGGTGAAGTGGTGATGCATTTGGGCTGGGGAGCTGCACAGATGTTTGACATCTCTATCAATCCTCTTTGTAGTGTGACTAAATGCAAGTGTGAAAATGCGAGAGATGCTCCTAAACAGCATGGCCTTATGGCAGCGTGGTGCCCCAGTGGCTACCTTCAGGTGCTGGAGACTCCAGGGATTTTGCCGGGCTAGCAGGCCCTTGGGCCCCATAAACCTCTGCTAGTCATCGTACATATCTAAGCACCATCACACAATGCCAGTTCCTTCTGGTTTCAGCACCAATTGAAACATCATAAAAATATTTATTACCAAAAAGTACTTCATACTTTGGGTGGATGTCTACTGTACCAAGGGAATATGTTTTTTTGCTTTAATCTGTTTAGCCCCCCATCAAGGTGTGTACATTAGACCTCCCTAGCCCAGGCCATGGCTCAGCTTGCTGTGTCCCCTGGGAGGTGTGATGGGGATGTCTGCCAGCTGTGTAGTGGGGGGAAGAATCCTGCTGGCTGTCAGCAGTGCTCCAGCTCTGGAACATGACATAGTCCCTTGCCTGATCATATAGAATGAGTATCCAGGGAGGCTGCAGCCTCTGTGTCTGTGCTCTGCTCACACCTTGTGACCACCTCTTTTGCTTTGGGACCCATGCCTTTTCCCTGTGTTCAAACCTTTTTCTTCAGGTTTCCACTCTAAGGAAAAATTTGGTTCAAAACAGCAGCCCACGTACTGAGGAATTAATCTAATCAAAACCAAGACACCAGTGCTGCACAGACCTAAGGTGTCTCCCTGTTAGTTTCCTGGTGCTTACAGTTTGGTTTCACCTTTGCAATAAACCCTAAGTGGCCTACAGGCTGCCTACCAGCAGTGCCCATGTCCTTGAGTCACCTGTGGCAGCAGCACTCCCCAGAAGATCTTGATACTGTTAATTTCTCCTCAAGAGAAATTAAAAAGTCCTAAAACCTTTCCTTAACTCTAATCCTTTTGTTATCTTTCTGTCATTCAGTTCATTTTCTGTGTGATTTTCAAGCTAGAGTTGACCAGAGCTGAAAATAGTTTATAATGAAAACATGCTCCAGTTGTTTATTTAATGGCATTAGGTTACAGAGACCATAGAGCATATGTCTTATTTTCACTGATGATCAGAACTGCAAAACCAAATTAAAAAAAAAAGTCTACATGAAGCAATCATAACATTTTCCCCCCTTGTGCTGCAGCTAGGCTATTAACAACCTAGAAATCTGCCCTGTCCTGTATCTCAATTGCTTTGAAATATGGTGGAAAACAAGTTTCCAGTATTGCTAATTGTGCATAACATTTTAGCAGCTGCTGTGTTTCATCATAAATCTATGTATTTGGGGGAAGAAGCTAAGAGCTGGTGTGTGCAGAGAAATCACAAAAGCTCTGGGTTTTTAAAATATTGTCAGGGTTAGAGGGGTGAAATATGCCAAGAATAAAGAAAAAGCTATTGTGGCTTTAAAAAGTTATTTTGCAAAGCGGTTTTTCAGTTTTGCTTTCAAGAAGTTGCTGTGCAAACTATAGAGAGGAAGGTCTGCTTCTGCCAGACCTGCTCATCCAAACCAAGCAGCCACCAAGGTGGAAATGTGCAACCCCCATGGCAGTGGCCAGGTAAGGGAAAGGGCTAGAGACAGCCTGGCTGTAGTGGGAGGGAGCATCGGTCCTCAGCACCAGGCACCAGTCCCCAGCTTGGCTAGACTTGAGAGGGTTTCTGCTTTCCTTCTCTAGCCTTGCTGACTACAATGGGACTATGCCAGCCTTCACCCTGCACATCTGCTGCACATGGACAGTGATATCTACCTGCCATGGATATTTTATGGAGACAAAACACTGATTCCTGTCCTTCCTGAGTCAGTCAGTAGACCTTCCACAAAGAATCCTGAGCAGCCAGCATCTGTGGTGCATGCTGAAAAGGAAAACCAGAATTCTTCAAGTTTATTTGCTCTTGTTGTATTATCCCAAGGCAGAACAGCAGAGAATCAGTCCCTTTCCAAACCATGCTGGAGGTAGGAATGAAATTATCATTGCCTTCAGTGCTGAAAAGCTGCTAAAAGCTCTTCCATTTTTGGGAACAATGGTCTGTGAATCTCTCTAGACTGAAGATTAATGCACCTCCTTCTGCATCCCTGTCACTTGATTCAGTCATCTCTCTCTCCTGGAATGTGTGTGTTTGCCACTGTAAGCACACCAGAACTCCAGGAGCAGGCAGCCCTTACCTGGCACAGGCTGCAGAGGCACCTCCAGTATATGTAAACTCCTGGGGAGGACTTGCTCAAAACTGGTCACTTTGGGGATAAAGCTAAGATTTTTTTCTTAGAAATTTGACTGAGTGACATGTATTATCCTTGTATGAGGAAATCTCAGAGTTAAGTGGAGTTTGAGCTTTATGGTGGCTGCAAAAGTACAGGTTTTAATGCATAAGAAAACTGATTTTCTTGCTGACTGATTTTCTCAGAAAAATTCAAGGCAAAACCCATAAAACCCTTGGTATTTTGTGCATCTGATCACATTATCACACCGTTCATCTGCAAATCTCATTTTGATCAGCTTATATTGTCTTTTTCAGTATCTTGCTGCTGGCATCTGCTTCACATGGATTTGTTTGGTCTCTAGTAGCCTTCTTGTGCTGTCCTTCAGAGTTTTTATTTCATAGAATCATAGCATTGCTTGCATTGGAAGGGACCTTAAAGATAACCTAGTTCCAACTCCCCTGCAGTGGACAGCAACACCTTCCACTAGCTGACGTTGCTCAGAGCTCCATCCAACCTGGCCTTGAACACTTCCAGGGATGGGGCATCCACAGCTTCTCTGGGCAACCTGTTCCAGTGCCTCACCACTCTCACAGGGAAGAATTTCTTCCTAATACCTAATCTAAACCTACCCTCCTTCTCCTGTCACTACATGCCCTTGGAAATAGTCTCTCTCCATCTTTCTTGTAGGCTGTCTTCAGGTACTGGAAGGCCAAATTAAGTCACCCCAAAGCCTTCTCTTCTCCAGGCTGAATGATCCCAATTCTCTTACCCTTTCCTCACAGAAGAGGTGCCAAAATGTTTACTAACACAACTGCCTTCTGTCTGAGCAGTTATGCTTTATGAATAGAGAGAATAAAATTGGTATTTTTTTCTTGAAACTATTCATTACATGTTAATGAAAGCTGTAACCAGGCCTCTCATGTGGGAGGTGTGTTATTTCTGAACAAAATGGCTGCAGCTCTGTGCTTAGGTCAAAAAGCTTGGGAACAGACAGGCATTGAAAGCTTCACAGCATTCCTGGGCACCAGTCACCCCACAGGCATTTGACATGTAAATGACAGTATAATTCTGTCCGTGAGAGACAGAGGAAAATACACTACTGCTAATTTTCTCTACATGAAGCCAGGTAATTGACTGGATTTTAAAAAAGTTGTGCACAGTATAGTAAAGGCAATTTACTGTGCAACTGATACTTATTTTACAGGGCACCTCATACATACGAGAGAAACTAGGGGAATTTGGGTTCTGTTATATGTATAAAATGATCTCTTAGGAAGAGGCCCACAAAGTGAAATCTGTCTCAGGATTAAATGAAATGCCTCACACAGAAAATCTGTCCCTCTTTTCTTCTGCCCCACCATACTCTGTGATCTGCAGTGTCTTCTCAGGCATTGCTCCCAGGGATGGAAACCTGCTCAGCAGAGTGGTAAATAAGTGAGTTTTTGAATTTTTGAACATGACAACCTACTTTCAGCTGCTTGACCTAGCACAGAGAAAGGAAAATGCAGAGTGCAAAATTCAGCATCCCAGAACTGCTTCTTACCTACTTTTTCACACCCTTCCTCTGCGTGCAAATAAAACACAGTAGTCATGCAACCAGCAAAAGCCTGCAGATACCAGCCAGAGTAATCCTGCTCAAGGCAGTGGACCTTAATCATGAGCTGTCTGTTCATTAGGTGGAATTCTCTCAGCTGAATTAAGCATTCCACATAAGCACAGGCACAGTACAGTGTCATCATCTAATGCTGGTGCTGGTGTGGGTCGTGTCCTGCTGGTTCTGATGGCCACTGGGAGCAAAGTGATTGCTCTGCAGGCTGTTCCAGCATCCCAAGCTGAGAGGCCCACATAGCTCCTAAACCCATGTGGCTCCTAGACTCCTAAGTAGCACCTAAACTAATTTTCTCCAATCTTTTTTCCTTTTGCTTTGCCCACAGTCAACTGCTTTTCCAGGTCACAGACAGCATCAGGAAGATGTTGGGTTTGTGCAGGGTGCCTTGATCTTAACATTTTTCTTAGAAATGTCACTCTGTTGTCACTTTCATAATTTCTGCAGTTTTTTTCTTTTGGCAGACATTAGCAATTGTTTTATCTCATACTCCTGTTCCTCCATGTCTTCCTTGAGAAAGGATCTGTTACAGGAATTTTCTCCCCCCAAGGAATTGTACCGTTGTAAGAACAAGCAGTGAAGTTTTCATGGTGCAGAATTTTGCCTAGGATACTCCCAGGAGATTTGAAGCCTGCTTTGCTTATTACCATGAGATTGCATACGTGCTGATTAAGCTCACCTTTTTCATTTTCCAAATGAAAATATTTCCTTTTTACTCTGAGCTTGATTTTCCAGTGTATTGGTTTGTTTCACAGCAGATCTGCTTCTTACATCAAGTTTGATCTAAATGCTGTGGAAGAAGCTTGTGGAAGCATCTTTTGATCTACTATTTCTCTGATTTCAGTGCAACCTTTAACTCCCTTTTTGCGAGTCATGGTGTCCTTCACATTTTCAAAGTACTCATTCAGATCAAAACTTTGGAATCATCCATAATGCTTTTGCTCAGTCCTTGGAGAAATGCTGTGATTTTTTTGGTAGTATGAACATAGTTCTTGACAGGCAGGTCACCAACCAATTTTTCAGAGGTTTATACTTCTATTTTATTAAGCACACTTACAGGGACAGTTTGGTCTGGTGACTCTTTTTTCTGAGATGTGATTAAACCCAGTTGGTTTTGCATTTGCATTTTGCATTTTATGTTTGTTTGCATTTTATATTGCTCAGTTGTACCTTTTACTCCCATTTCTTCTGAGAACTGACCTGACTTGAAAATAGCTTATGGATAGTCAAAAATTGCAATTCTTAGCGAATTTGCTATTTGACACAAAACTGTCTCCTCACTCTTCTGAAAACCACTTCTTTGCCTCAGGTCTTGCAAACCATCAACTCTATTAATGCCTTGCACTTACCTGTGTCTCTGCCTGTCTCTCGTTCCGAGACACTGTATATCACTTACTCCAATACTCGGTATGTTTACACAGCCCACGGGAATGAAAAAGCCGAAGACCTCGTAAACTAAATAGTTTCCTAATTAACACATTTAATGCAAAACAGCCCAGCAACTTAGCTTGAGGAGGAGAAAGGAGGAGAAATGTGCTATCCTTGAGAACACTCTTCCTGTGCTTATCTTGAAGGCACAATTATACACCTCTGGAAGGTTGCTCTAACATACACCTCTAGCCCTCTGCAGTACTTGGAAGTGTGTCCTGCTGTACTCATATGCCTTTCAGCCACAGCTCCTTCCCTTTTACACTGCGCTTTGTTGCTTTCTTTTCAGCCATTTGAGACCAAGTGCTATTGTCCTCTGCTGCTGCTGCTGAAGCACAGCAAGACTTTGAAACAGTCTCCATGACAATCAGAGATGTGCAGTCTGGATCCCAATGGGGGTGATACATGACTGTGATTGTATCCTGCGGAGCAAGGTACGTATCTGCAGCTGCTGGAAGGTGTGGGTTAAAAACTGCTGGTTCCTCCCTCCTTTTATGACCATGCATGGTGCTACGGGGGAAACCTCTTTGCTCTGTATTTGCCACAATATCTCCTTTTCTGGAGATGTTCCCCAGGGGCTGGTTTTATCTGGTGTGAGGTTTGGAAAGGGGTGAGAAATATTAACGGCTGAATGATTATAATGCCTTAGAAAATGGAGCTGAAAGTGCAGTGCATAGAGATCAAAATGAAACACAGTATCTGGCTGTGAGATTTTTGAATTACGTCAAAAGGGAATTTATTCCTGCTTTTTAACTTCTTGTTACCTGCAGAGCTGAATTCTTAAAACATCAGTTCCTGCCTATTATGGCAGTATGCTATGTTCTGTCCAGTGTCTTCATGTAAAATAAAGTTTTAAAATACAAAAAGATGTGCTAGTTTTCGGTACATCAGCCATTCATATGGAACAAAATACTAAAATGCTATGATTTATAAAGTACTGGATGACAGTAGACTGGTTTTTTTTTCTTGGCCTTAAGATGTACAAATAAGGACAAATGCTGTGGAATGAAAATGAACATGAATTCCCTCTGATGAGCAGGATGTAACCTGTTTTCTGATTGTCTGTGCTGATGTCTTTGCCCATTGTTTAAATGTGATAAAACAGCTTTATGCTGATGCTGCTTTAGTTATCATAAAATTCCTTCTTCAGGGCAAACTTCAGTCACATTAGTTTGATATTCTTTCATTACCACGTTCTTTGTATCCCATTTGAGCCAAGAAACATAATCAAAAGGTATCCTGAATACTGAAATACTAGATATTTGTATGTGTTTTTAATGGACTATGTGCAAACAGCTATATAAAGTTGGAGAAGGTGAGAACTGTATAGCATGACATATGGTGAATAAAATTGATAATATTGGAACAGTAATGAGAGCTATGTGATGCTTATGTATCTATTAATATCTGTATCCACATACACCCCCATGTATTCTAAATATATGTACAGTAGCTCTAACTTTCAGCAAGTAAAATGAGAATTCATAATGCAGTAGAATGGATGAGCATGAAAATGAAAACAAAGGCAAAGCCACAATAAAACTGAAGCAGTGAGGAGGAACAAAAGAAAAAAGATACCTATTAAAATTCATTCTATAAAAGGAGGATTGTGGATGTAGAGACCGATCTCCAGTGAAAAAATGTTTGAGAGAAGCTTCTCTGGGTTTTTTTGCAGCAGAAATCTCTGACCCTTCATGTGACCATAAGGACTGTGTCTTAAGAGAGGGAGTAAGATAAGACAATGTTTGGATATTTTAGGATGAACGAAACGCATTCTATTCATCTTTCTTAACATGATCTACCAATGTTGTACCGAACCCTTTTGAAAATTCTCTGTGTCTGCTTTAACCTTGGCTCCACCTAGATGCTTTGGTCATCTTTTCTAGTGTGTCAGCCTTTATGTTTACTGACTTGTGACAAACATTCCATAGGCTTCCTCTTCATGGACAATTTCCCTTTTACCACAGCACATTCTCTGACAGATTTTAATACCATTCCGAGGTTTCACCCATTTCTTTTCACCAGACCCCATTCCTTATTTCATTAGGAACACAATTTTACCCGCAAATTCTGCATCTCCTTTCATGCTGGAAATAGTCTTGGAAGAATCTCAATTAGGTCTACATGAGAAATATCCAGATAAATCTCTTGAGATCTCAAAATAATACCAATGCAGAAATCACTGTAAGTACTATGTTGCTAGGAGGGAAATAGACCCTGTGGAAATACGTCCTGATGGGAGTGAGGTCTGACCTCCATGTTATAAGATAGCATCTCAAACAAAGAATAGGCACATCTGGCCCAATGCCAAGAGAGACCTGATCGGGAACAAGGCCAGGGCAATCAGAGCAAGAGCCAGGACACTGAGAACTGAGCCCAAGGTACAACCAAAAGGGTAAGGGAAATAAGAAGTCTCAGCACACTGAGTCTGGCATGGATCTCTAGCCAAGCCCAGGCTGTGTAGCTGTTGTCTGTTACACCTATCATGACGTCAGTCCAGAGATAAAAGCCCTCTGGGTCTCTCTTGCAAACCTGTTCTTGCTGACTTTTTGTTCCTATTCCTGCCTCTACTTCTATTCTTTGCTTGCTTGCTTTTCAATGTTAATATCACATACTTGGTAGCTGCTCAATCTATGCATTTCTAATTTAATCACTCCTTGGGCACCAGCTCCTCTCAGTGCTCTTATTTGTGCTGTGGTTCTTTAAACTGCCCCATAGTCTGTGAAAATCTCACTAGAAATGAAGGAATATTCCTGGCACATTTCATCTCAGTCTTGCAGAGAATGATCCTTGCTTCTCGGTGCTGCTGCATCTTTGCATACGCACGCACAAACGACATTGACCTTTTCTACTACCATATTTCTTAGACGCTTGCAAGTAACTTGCTGGGGTTTATTCTCTTAGTCCTTACAACGTTTCAGTCATCAAAGAACCTTCCTCTAATAGAAATTATCCTCCAAGCTAATTTTCCTTTCTCTAGTGCTTGTCCTTTGTGGTATTTTTCCAAGGTGATTCTTGTTCTTTTACTTTTGGCCTGTGTTACTAATTAATCCTCCTGTCCCATGTCTTTGTTTTTCTTGTCTATTCTCAATTTAGTATATCACCTGTGAATTTCATTAATATGTTGTTTACTCCTCTTTCTAGCTCATTCCAACTCAGATTATTCTGTAACTCTGTGATTACTGGAAGTATTAAATAGGGCAAAACCAAAGACTGATCCTTAAATATTTACCTGTTCTCCCTATAAAACGGTGTTCTTCTCTTTGTCTATTAGCCTTGTTTTAGTCCTTCATTCCAGACTTCAGACCAAATGAGATTTTTTTTTTTGCACAAGCAGGTTCAGTCGAGCTTTTTAAGGATGTTTTTGGGAAACATAGGAGGCAACCTTCCATTCTCATGCCAGTTTTATGTCAGTGTAGCTGCCTGGCTTTGAGGCAGAGGATGATCAGACCAATTGTTTAAAAAAAATGGCTTAAATCCAAGAGTATTACATTTATTCTGTTCCACTCATCCATTAATTTGGTAATTCCATAAAAAAAGTATTATCTTTGTCAGGCAAGATTTATTCTTTATAAACCCTGCCTCTTATTGCTCATCATTGCATTATTCTCTGCAAATGAAGTGACTATTTCTTAAGAAGACTTTTTCTATCGTTTTTATCTTTTTCCAGGGTTAGAAGCTAAATGTAAATCATTGTAATTAGTAAGAACTTTCTTCATTCTTTTATGAATGCTGAGACAGTGCCACATTTGCTTTTCTGTTCAGCATTGGCAGAAGGAGGATGGATAAAGGCATAGCTGTTTCCTTCCCCTCTTAGCACCTCCACACACCTGTGGTGTGTGATTCTAACCACTTGATGGTGCAGGAGATGTGGCAGAATGTGGCCATCACTGCTGTTTCTAAATCTCAAGACTTTGCAAGATAATTTATGATGAATGTTACAGTAGCTTTCAGAGAATCCAGGAAGAATGAGTTGTATCATATGTTTGCTTTCTTAGTTTTTTTTGTTTCCGTTTCTCATGGCCAATTGATTTTTGTCAGGAACTATTAAGGGTCCCCAAAGGATGTGCTACCAGAGTGTGACTATCTTATGCCTATGTGCCTGTATCAGAAGATGATCAGGGTATATTTGGCTTAAACACTGCTAGATTTGCCCCATAATTTCTTCCTGACTTATTTTGCAGCAGTGTCCAAACTTGAAAGGTATATCAAGCAATGCTTCTGAAAGTACTTCGAGTTTTATGTCCACGAGGGCAATACTACTGAGCTTTCATTTCCTCTGCTGTCCTGTGCATTTGGCCACTACCAAATATCAGCAAACATAACCTCATTTCTGGTGTAAGATATTAGCCAGACATTTAAGAAAGTAAAGTTAGGCTGCCTTGAGGTAGGGAGGTGAAGTTATCTAAGAGGTACAGTTGACTTCCTCGACTGGTTTGAACTTCAGTGCATGAAGAAGTACACCGTTCTCCTATCCTAAGAGAAATAAATATTAGAAGGCCTGGAGAGCAAGTTCATCCAGAGCTACGTGTCCTAGAATCCTAGTGTGAGATATTATACACTCATCTGTGTACTCACCTGAAAAATCAAGGTTTATTTTGGAAAACAAGGTTTTTAGCTAATTCACTGACTTGCAGCATAAGTAACATTGAAATCTATGTTGTTGCTGTTCTTGCTCCATGGTGCTGAGCAGAGCTTCGCACTGGTGCCCACAGCTGTGCAAGCTGCAGCTGGGAAAGGACAAGGGTTTTGCTGGGGTTCTGTGTCTGTGAATATGTCGTATTTTGGTTTGAGTTCTAGACATGGCAGATGTTCTCTGAAGTATGGCTTCTCATTTACCTCACCATCCAATCAGGAGAACATTGTTGTATTCCTAAATTATTTTTTTCTTTCTAGTGTTCCACAAAATAAGAACTATAACAGCAAAAAATGCAGTCAGCCACTACCGAGCTCACTGAAAATTCCAGGCTGAGAAGCCACATTTAGCAGTGGCTTCATCTAGGACGGAGAAGGGGATGGCTTTACTTCACATTAAAAAGTTTGATCTCCCACAAGTGAATTTACATCTTGCTCAGTTGTGCCCTCATGCTGGAAAGATGAGGTATACAACAAACGAAAGAACCCACTGCAATAATATTCTCTAAATATACCACTGACCATGAACCAAGGCAGAGTAGAACCCTGGATTTCAAAAATATTAGAACATATCCCTTTTTTCATGTCCACGGTCTTTCAAATTATTTATGTTTATTTCCACTTACACCTATATGTGTGTGTATATATATGTATACACATTTATATATATATATTTATCTGAACTGAACTGCTTATTAATTAGAATCAATACAATGTGCTGTCCACCTCCTGTTCATTGTGTCTGTTTCCTTGTTCTGCAGTCAAACCCTAAATGCAAGCAAGTTCCTTTTTCTTGGGAAGCGTATGATCAAAGGAAGATCAAAGCAGAATCTGAGTTCAGGGTGTATAATTTTTGGCTGATCAAACACAGATATGTTCCCCTGTGTTGAAATGAAGGTTGGAGGAAGTTAACTAACTGGCTATAACATTTCCTTTGCATTATCAATTGGCAGTTCAAAGGGCTCCTTCCGAATCAGAAATAAACTTTCTTTGGTACCATAGGGCACATTATCCACAGACATCCTTGCAAAATAATCTCACAGGCAGAAGTAGAGAGGTATGCACAGACCCCACCTCAGTCTGCTTGGGAGTTTTTTCTAGCCCATATTTGTCCACTTAGCGGACATCCAGCTAAGTGGATTGTACTGCAGAGTAGAGGGCCAAATGCAGCAAGACCAGTGATGCCTTAGGTTTTAAGTTTTATATTTTTCAAATTCTGTTTCGCTTAGTGTGTAGCTCTGCAGTTTCTTGTAGCTTGCTAGCTGCTCTCCTGGGCCAGACAGACACAACAAAGCTTCTGTGAGCTTGCTATTCAAGGACACTCAGACTGTCCTAGACCCAAAGGTGTAAACCAGGGCCTCAAGAGAGCTGGAGAAATTGAAGAAGTTACATCATTAGCTAAAGTTTTAATTGGTGAATTTACGCTGATATGCAAATGGACCAAACCTATAAAAGTGTGAAGAACTCTTGACTTGTCGTCCATCTTGGGGTCCATTTTTGGAAGTAACCTCTGACTCCCCCGGGTATACCTTTGAAGGCCTTTCAAATAAATATCCACCTTTATTCCCTTATTCCTGTCTAGTCTCTGTTTCTACGTAGCCCGTCAAGGCATCACCAGAAGTTGCTCACATTGCGTCTGTGTTTTTGCATGTATTGTTTTCTCCAAAGAGGTAGCTGGATGCTAACAAAAGCTGGGAAGACGTGACTCAGATATCAGCATTATGAGCTATGCAGTGGGCAGATTATATGGCCCACACTTTTGGTATCATTCTAATCTCTGAAAGCTAGATTGTTTTAAGGCATGACATTTAACATCCCCCCTGCTAATGTCATTAGCATTAACTGTTACAGCCTTGGCTACACCTGTTTTGCAAATAAGAATCTGATTCTTCCTTTGATCTTGCTAAGTTGCTTAGAGCCCAACAGATGTCAGTAATCCTAGCATCATAAAACAACATGTATTTTATCATCAGGAAGAAATGCATTTTGGTCAGCAAATATATTGAAGTTTCAGCTTCCAAAGAGGTTATAAACAGCAGTGCATAAAACAGGATATGTTTTAAGATGAGTGTGTAACAGCAGCTTATAAAATTAACATTTGGAGATAACTTCCAAATTATATTCAGAAGTGGAAACAAAAGTGGTAAAAATATTTCAGGCTCCACAAACATGGACACTGATTCAAACAATTAAGAAAACAGCTAGAGCATTGTGAGATAATACACAGCCTCCAGAAGTTGCTTTAAATGTAGATAACTGAGATCACATGTGTACATGTGTAGAGGAAGATCCCAAAAATTCTTTAGGAAAAATCAGGTAGCATGGTCTTCTGACATGACCGTATTTCGTAATAAATCCCATCAAATCTCTGAAATCTAATAGAGGCTGGTGACTAGAACAAGGACAAAAGGTTTCAGGTAAAATTGCTATCAGAACATGGACCAGAGTATCACCAGGTGAGTAACATTACTCCCAGAACAAGGAAGGTGAAAATCCTGTAGCAGGGTATGGTCCACAGCTCAAGCTTGCTGGAGATGCAGGTCTGAGTGGAGCTGGTGCTTGTTCAATGCTTTGTCCCTCTGGTGTATCTGGAGGTGGTGCTTAGGCTCTGCTCTGAGCGGACAGGTCTCACACTGAGAGGCCTGAAACCAAGTTTGTCTCCGGGAATGTCAGACTTGGAGAGGCCAAAAAAAATGTCCCCCTGCCTCACTCTGCCATGGGGTATGGTCTGACTTGCTTTCCCATCATGAAGAAGATCCTGTTTCCAATATATTCTGTGGGCATTCAAAACGTGTTCACTCAAAATGTTTCCCAAGCAGTTTCCTCCAGACTTGCTGGGGGAGCAGGTGCAGAGAAGGAGGGTTCCTGTGCTATCCTGTTCTCTCTTACTGGGAGAAATTAAGTGCTCACCTACGATAAGAAAAAACATGTAATCTAAGTAAATGTGTTTATCGACACATAGTGAATGTGTTCTGTAATTCCATTATAGACAATCGCCCGTGGAATCTCTGACATTTGCAGACAGAAAAAACAAACCTGTTCTGTTCCTGTCGCCTTGGCATCACAGTCAAGCACAGACTGTGACACTTCAGAGAGGTGTTCTTCCAGTACCCAAAGGTAAAAGGTTTTACTAAGAAAGTGGTATGAGAAAAGTATATTTAAACCAAAGCACAATAGAAGATTCATGCTGTCTGCTATGTGTGCTTCAAGAAGCCCGTGGTGGTAAAAATCTATGAAGACTGAAGGATTAGAAACACAGCCAGACTCAAACAAAACTCCAAGAGGGCACTTTGGTACAGACCTTAAATTTCCCAGTGGAAATAGAGGAGATAGTCTGCTTATAAAATACAGGCACTAACTGAAAGTGATTGGGTCCTGCCACTTAATAAATACCATTCGTATGCTGAGGCTTTTTAAGTGTGTGGGTGCCTGCTCTTAGCCCTTCCTGGATGTAAGAGAGAAAATGTGTTAACTTAAACTACCTTCACAGAACCAAAGCTGGTGCATGTTGGATTTCAGGTCAGCAATGAGCGTGTGTATGCTCAGTAACAAGTAGTACCTGTTAAAGTTCACAGATCTCAGATGATGCAGTGATAGGTGTACTAGAAGCCGAAGACACAGAAAACTTATACTGGGCTAAAAATTGTGTAGCTGTATTGATCTGATGCCAGGTGAAGATTAAGCCAATTGCACTTGGAGAACAGATCTCTACTTTGGCTTCTGAAATTTAAGAAAAAAAATGCAAAAGAAGTGATAACTACAGAATCTTTTTCTGGCTTTTGTTCTAAGACTCAGCAAAACTGGTGAGGGGCAAATATCAAACACTTGGACAGACACAATTTAGTTAGAGACTCTCAGCACAGGCAGAAAAAAAGAAGTTCAAACTTGAGATGTTGGCTCAACTCGCCCAAGTGAAGAAAATGAGAATGGAACAGGGTGAATGTGTGGGCATCCTTCACGAGGACTTCTGGATAGCTTTCAGTGCCCGCTGGGAGAGTAATCTGTAAGGTCAACAAATGAACGCTGGTGATGAAATGCTCAGTTGGTTTGCTAGCAGAAAGCAGAGATGGCAAATGGGACAGAGGGGTAGGGAGAGACAGTAGGATGAGAGTGACGAGTGGCAATATGTTGAGCCTGTTCTGTTTCTGCTATATATAGGAGGTAGCGGTTATCTTACAGAAGGAAATGTAGAACAAGATGTGCAGATTTGGAGATGATGTGGAACTGACAACCTGAGAAATACCATCCGTAAAGGAAGTAATCGAAAATGCTGAGAAATCTGCCTTATGCATAGGATATGAGGGGTGAGCAGGCAGTGCAAACCAAAGATGGAGAAACCAGAATACAGTGGTGCGAACTGTGTTCATTTGCTCATTTGAAGTCTTGATACTGTTGCAGGGCAATGACTCAGAAGCCAGAGGGGGTCACTGAGGGACGAAAGCCCAGGCCAGAATAGATCATCAGGATACATTGCGAAGAGCTAAAATTAGGAGAAATACCTTAGTTTTCGCACAATAAAGAAAGTTGCTAGATTTGAAGAATAAATGTGTGAACATTCCTGGAGTCCTCAGTCACTTAAGCGGTAATACGCCAAATAGTTTTTCCATGGTGGCAATGGTAATTAAAAGTGCAAGAGCAGCACTGGAGGCTCAGCAGCCCCCCAGGGAGCTGGCATTGATACCCGACAAGAAGCTAAGAATGTATTTCAGCCAGCCACCACGGGAATCTGAAATCGTGTGGCCAATGCTTTCAATGCTTCTTCTTGAACTTTAGGACATTTTTCACCTACAGCAAACCATATATAAAATACCATGTATGCATTGTTCAGCTGTAGAAATTCTCTTGAGTGCATATATGCTATTTACAGGAATTGTGTTCCCCACATCCTGACTCCACTGTCTTGAAATCACAGACCTTGTTCCTCTACAGCTCAAACCTGAAGTGTATCCTAGGCTTCACATACAAAATTTTCAGAATGGAGAGATTACCACTGAAGTGTGTGTGAGATCCAGTGATGGACACGTGACGCATGCAGCCTACAAAGCTTTCCCATTCACATTACAGGGACTCAGGATCAGACACAGGGCCTGGAAACTCCTGGGGAGACTCAGCAGTGATGCTGAAAAGAGGATGGAAGCAGTCAGGCCAGCTGCCTACTGAGGACGCTAGGAAGAATGTGAATGAAGCTTGAAGCCAAATGAATATGAAGAAAGTGAATGAAGCTTGAAGCAAGACAAGTATTAATGACTGAGCTGTGATAAGGCAAAAGGAGAGCACCAGCCTGGATAGAAAGAAGAGGCAGTGAATCTTCTGTAAGGCTTTTTTTCATATAATATTGACTATGCTCATTTGGATGCTGCCCAGCCACCCTCACAAATGAACACTCTCCATTGACACTCACACTTCTGTGCCTCCTACTCAGCTTTCCTCAGGAGGGTCATGGCAAAATGAGGCTGAAAAATAGGAAATCCAGCATTTTCTCAGCTATAAAGAGCAGTGCCAGGATCAATACAGCACGAAACAACCATTGGACATGGCCTAACCACAGTCTCTAAAGCCTTCATTGCTACTCTTCTTTGTGGTTCTGGATTATCTCTGGAAGCGAAGAAACAATTTTCTTCTTATTGCAAGCAATGCCCATCAAAGATATTTTAATGTAAAAAAACAAAAGTGGCAAAGGGGTTCTGAGGAGCAAATGATACAAACCCTTATCCCGGGTACAAATCAGTTGCTCTTATCACTGTGGATTTGGGGTCTTCCTGTGTTCCCATAGTCCTCGGTGTTCCATGGCCAAAATTCCTGGCAAACATTGTGTTTAGTACAACAGCACAAACGGCTCTTTTCCATCCACAGAAGTTTTGTGTTTCACATTTCATGTTTTATGTCAGTTCTATCTGGATTTATCATACATGCTGTCCTCAGAAATCTCTCCCACCATCCTGCTCCCCAGTAATGTCACTAACAAATCAGAGACACTCCGTACTTTCTGCCCAATTAAGAACAGAAGAACAACCCTCATGCATGCAATATCTAGGCTGTTGCTGAGAATGATGCTGAGCATTTCATGTAGATGTTCCAGAAATACTATAAGGCAGCTACAGAACAGAATTTTCATGATATGCATTTCCTCCCAATCTTTCTTACTCAGTGACACATGATCATTGCCCAATAGCATTTAGATTTATTCAATTTTTTTTTTTTTTGAGAGTAAAGCTGCAGCATTCTATGTTTTTTCTCTTCCACAGAAATGTGAGCATTTTTTGGACTCTTTGTCACAAAATAAACTCTTTCAGCAGTGAAAAATCTTGCAACACTAAGTGACATGCTTGGTGCCCATCCTGTTCTTTCTTCCCTGTAACTCTTCTTGGAACCCTGTGGTTATTCCTGTCACTAGCTAACTGTTCTCCAACTCTGGAATAGTAAATAACAAAATGGAGATGTGAAACAAGGAGGATGCCACTCCAGAGACCTGGCTAAACAGACATAAGTGGGGCAATGAAAGCTAACATTGCAGGGCAGCTAGATTGGATGCAAGATATTTACAACTTTATAAACTCTTCAAGGTTTGCAATGGCCTATCAATTTATGCTGGAAGCATTGTCTTTATGCTCCATATGTACATACAAATGCTGCAAGCCAGGGGCTGCTCTTCTTCTGCCACTGACCCTTTCTGTGGCCCTAGCTAAATTGCTCGCTGGTTCTTTAATCAAATTGTGCTCTTGTAAAGTATGATCCCTCTTTATTATCTCAGCATCATGACACTGACTTGATGGAGACTTCTAACATTGTAACCTAATTAATGATAATAAAACATAACTAGCTGAGAAGAATCAAACCATTTTCTTATAGCCTTTACTTAGAACACTTTCCACTTCATGACAGTCTGAGAGATTTCCATGTTTTGGGGGGAAAGAGAAATGGATTTGTAATGTCATGCACTGGAATATCTTCCAGAAAAATGTATACTTAAAAATACCCCTTTAGTATCACTTCATGTTCCTGTAGTCTGCCAGCCTTACACAAATCCAGTCCTGTACATTTTTTTCCTACAAAACAAGCTATTAAAAGATGTTTTTGCTGCTCCTCTGCACTAATAATTTGTTTGCACACAAAGATTATGTACAGACTGTTCTTTTTTTAGCTGGTTAAGTTTGTTAAAAACATCTAATAGATTATATAAGAAAAAGAGACCAATGTACCTTTGCAGATGCCTTTGACTTGTTTTACAGAGTGATACTGTGCTCTGGTCTACAAAGTTCTATAATCTATACATTTGCTTCTCATTATTATTCTAACTTTCGTTGCATATATTATCTTTCCAAAGGTACTGTTTGATTTTCCTTTCAGCAAGTGAGACTTCACCTTTCCAAAGTATCTCATCCACAATTTTACTAGGTTTCTGTTCTAATGCAACCCACTATTTTCAAAGGCTTTTAACAACAGAAGAATATCACTGTGCTGAGAGCAGATGTCTGAGCTGGTCAGGAAAATGATTGCTGAGGTTGTGTTTGACCATTTTCAGAAACTTCAGCAGCATGGATTTATAGTATAAGAAAATCTCCAAGCTCACCTATGCCTCAGGCACTCAGCATTCACTAAGGCACTGAAGCTCGTCTCCTGGTTCATGTGCTCATGTTCTCCTGTCTTTCATATAAATGCATTGTTACACATATCTAAAAAGAAGAGAATACAACAAGACAAGCTGTAGCCAGTAGTCACAGTGATGAGATTGTTTTGAACTGCCTTTAAAGTTTCTTGTGTTAATGACTGGCAAATAGTTAGGTCCTCTTAAAGGCCTGGGTCCAATACAGTGTAATGGCAGCTGTGAAACATAATTTCCCAAATAAGCACTTACAACAGAGGACTCATGGTATCTCAGATTATACAGAGTTCACCTACCTTTACTTCTAAAACCCCAAAGAATTTAAAAATTGTGTAAGCTTGCAGTCCCTTGTTAATTATAATCTGTGTTTATATAGCAGCTCCATCTCAAAGCTCTTTTCAAACATTAAGACTCCTAGCACTTCTTTTATGTAGGCATTATTATCCCTGTCATTATCATTATCACATCTTCCATTTTATAGGTGGCAAATGAGTAAAATCACACTGTGAGTCAGTAGCTGAATTGGGAAGAGAATATTGTAGCCCTGACTTTGTCCCTTGATTTAATTACTCACTAACATGATTGTTATTTCTGGGTTGAAGTGATTTTGTTCAGTGTAAGATCTCAGCAAATAAGTGCGATTCTTTTGATTTGCAAGGTTTTTGTTTGTATAACTTTCATGCTGATATTTTTCAGCTGTTGGTCTCGGTTTAAGTAGCTAATAAGAGATGCTGTCATCTTCCAATTAAATACATATCAATAAATTTTAATATGATACAATTTGCATAATAGACTGGAAGAGCTCAAATGAAGCTTAGTCTATCAAGCAATGAAGTATTTAGGTATTGATGTTGTGTCCTAATCTAGTCATAGTAAAAACCATGATGGAAATCTATGGAGAAATGTACTTTTGTAAAGTAGCTGGGTTTTAAATGACAGTTGTTATTAATTAGTCTTTTCTTTTAATGTGAAAATACCATATGTAATTACTAAATTAAGTTAAAGCCACTTGTCTATTTTTTTTTAATCAGAACAAATTTTATTTGGTACGAAATACACAAATGTGTTCAGTTGAAACTAGTTAACCTCATTTTCTCCTTTTCCAGGACTGTTTTAATCTGGAAAGGCAATCTAACCATTTCATTGGCTCAAACATAGGTAGCTTAGCTTCAAAACATCTCACTGACAGCATCCCACTCCTTTGTTTCTCTGTCATCAAATGTTGTAAGAAATAGAATAAAAAATAAACATTGTCATGAGTGGTTGTCTCAGAAGACCACAAGGTGCAGTCCTGTGAAACTGAAGATGCCCTGAGAAGTGAAAGCATGGTCCTCCCATAAAAGAATTGTAAGACACTCAATATTACAACATGATTGTTTAGAAATAGTGGATTGCCTTTTTTCTTCATTGTTCATTATCCTTCTCCTTTTCCTCCTCCTCCTTCCTTTAAATATCAAGTTTCAGGATATCTTTGTCATTCCTTTAACTACACTATAAAAGCCTTGTCCTCTGTCAGCGGTCTGCTTGCCTACAGGTGCAAAACTTGGTTCTTGGTGAATTATTGTAGAAATCCATACTGCCTTAAAGGTCTATCTTTCCAAGGAAATAGAAACCTCAAATAAAAGTACAAAGCCCACTTTACTCCCTTCTACTTGTCCTAACTATAAAACAAAAAAATGCTTGTTGGTTTCAACAAACAAGATCTCTTTCAAGGGGATTTGGAATGCTGTATTTTGTGGATGCAGCAGTCACGTCCACAGTCTTTATACATCTGACAACTGTGGAGAAGAAAACCTAGTTGTGCAATTTGTTTCATAGTTTCCTGTACTAATGAGGTTACAATTCCCAACATTTGTTCTGTGCCATGCCGGCACTTTACACTCTGATCTTTAATTCATTCTTCTCTAATGACCTATTCATTTGCTCATAAACCAGACCTCCAGGTCTCCCAATCACTTCATTAGACAAGTTAGAGTGTATCCCTTCCCTGAACCTTCCCTGAACCTTCCCTTCCCTTCCCCTATTATTCTTTTCCTAAAAGACTTCAAGTAATACAACTTCCTATCCTATCTCAGCTGTGTTTCTACATCTCCCCTCATCAGGAAGACATCCTATTCTCCTAGTACCTGAGAGTTTATGCCCTACTTTAACACACACTTTGTGGTAAATGTCCAACTCTTTCTCAGACTTGTGACAGAAATAGGACTGAAAGTGGCAGATGATACCTGTCTACCTATCTGAGAAATACTATAACATTTCTCTGTTTTTTCATGCTATCACAGTTTATAGAATTTTTAAATGGGTATTCTTATAAGAATTATTACATATTTCTCTAACAAGAGCAGCTGAAATCACATATAGAACTATGTCTGTATAGGCCTGTGATTGAAATGGCAAATGATATTTTAATGTTGTATAATTTTCAGTTACGTAATTCCAATTTCTTGAAATCGCTCTTCTCACTGTTACATGTTGCTCCCCAAATAATAGCTATATGATTGTCACATCTACACTGTACATCCTATGTTCCACCTGCACTTCTTAGTTCTACAAAACACATTCTTCTATAAAAATGCTACATTTTGTCAATTTTTTCCCTGTTCTGTAAACTCAGTCTTCCCTTTGCTTTCCAAGCTTTTCCTTTTCACACTGATGCTACTCCAGTGTGACCCACAAAGGTGGTGAGAGGTAGATTAGCTAAACTTTACTTCTGGGCTCCCCAAGGCGAGGAAAAATATTTGTATCATAGCAATGATTTAGAGACCTAATTTTAACTGCTGAAATGTGAAGGTCAGAAGAGGTAGGAAACAGGATTCCTTGGCATAGTCTTACCTAAGCATACAAAGAAAAGTTATGGTATCAATACTTTCTTTGAGTACAAAACAGCTAATCAGCCTCCTGCTATCATGCAAGGACATTACTACATCCAAACGTTCCTGTAGAGCTTTAAAAAAACTGGCCAATTTTGTTGAGTGTTTATTGCATTGGTATTTTCTCCTTATTTCCAGAAGCAGCAGTTGGTTTTATTTTATTTTGGAGAGAGTTTTATGTTCTCTCAGAGCATCTCTTGATAAAAATCAAATAATTCAGTTGCTTTCCCAAAGTGTTTTCAGTCTAATTTCAAACATGACATGGCAAAGAGCATAATAAAACTTAGCAGAAAGCTACACAGAGAAAACCAAAGAGCCCAGTAATAAGAGATTTCATGGTTCTCCAGTACGCTCTAATACACATGGTGGTGAAGTAAGTTTAAAATGAAACAACAGTAAACAACTGCTTTCTTGCTGATATCACTGGTAAAATAAGCACTTCTGAAACAATGTTATTTTTGTACAAAAGGATTATTCACAAGCACATCCTGCATGATATCAGGTAAATGCCAGGAATAATGAAGGGAAAACCTTGAGCTCATTTGTCTGTCAGAACTTTTTTTGTTTTAAAAGCTGATCATACAGCTCATAAGATGGAGGGCTCTTGCCATGGAAGAGACCATCGGCTTTGCAGCTTGGGCAGCTCCGTTTACCACATGGGTTTTTGGGAAAGGGGGAAAGAAGCGCCTGTGAGGGGCTGTTGCTGCAAGGTGTTTGATCCAATCCAACAGGCAGTTAATGGCACACTTGGTTTTACCTTTCCTGTGAGCAGGTGCTTGTATCCTGGGTTGGATTTGACTACAGGGCACAGCACCTCATAGAATAAGATCTTCACATTTCTAGTCCTGGTTTAGAAAATATGGGCATAAAAAAATTTTGTGCTTACGAAGTTTTGGGATGATACTCTAACTAGAAATTTATATTCTCACCCCCCACTCCAAACAACAGCCTCAGAAGAAAAAAAGTTGAAGTGCTACAAGGCTAGTAAAAATTAGTTTTATTTTAAAATAAAATTTCTAAAATTAATTCAAATTTCTGTAAGAGAAGTGGTTAAAATCCTGGCTACAATCAGGGTGACAGACAAATTGAAACAACAAGGCTGTCTACAAAGACTTTCAGCTATGCAATAATACAAGAAAAATGCATTTCCAGCATCTGGTATCAGGATTTCTTTTACTATTGCAATAGTGGAAAAGTGAGGATGAAACCAGGGTCCCTTGGATGTTCAGGGCCCAGGAGATAACAGCAGAGCAGACTAATAATGAGTGCTGCTAACTTCCTTCACCACACAGTAGTTGATTTTAAAAAAAAAAAAAAAAAAAAAGGATTATAAAAGGCCCTGGGCAAAATTTGAGCTATGTACTTTGCTGATGAACAGCACAGTGAGCTGGAGTTGACTTAGCATGGATTTTTTCTAGTAGAGCTACAGGTAAATGGCTTTGTCATCCATTACACTTTCCCAGCTTTCTTAGATTTCCTCCCTGGAACAAAGCCAGGACATTACGGGGAGCGGGAGGGTTGTTATGTGCATGGAATGAACAAGAAAATCTCCTGTCTCAGGCTGAGACATGTGCTGCCTGGAGCTGAAAGACCCAAATTCAAGTCCCTTCTCCACCAGCCTCCTGCCTGCAGACAGCAGCTGCCAGACTGTTATCCTAAGTGTCCCTTTCATAGTGTTCCTGTTCTACTTTGTGTGAATATACAGACGGATCACATGAGCATACGTGAGGACTACTCTGCCTTTGGCGCATGGGATGACCTAAGGAAAGTGTGGTTGTTTCTTTCTCTCACTTGGAGGTTTCCCCCTTATCACCCACTGGTGGGATGGGAGAGTGCCCTGGGTCACACAAAAGGGATGCAGCATTGAGGCTGCACGAGCCCACCGTCCTCCAGGGCTGGATCTGACCCTGTCACAGAGTTTGACTGAACAAGTGCTTTATTCCATAGTCAAAGCTGGAGTGCCTGTTGTGCAGAACTGGCTCTGAAATGCATTCAAACTGTGTTAGGGGAAGCATGTGAGGGTCTGTTAACATGAAATCAGGTTTAAATTGTGGATCATTATGCTTACTCACTCCAAACCTCACTCCGGTCTAGCTAAGCAGTAAAAATTTCTTTTTTCTCTCTTGGTGATACCCACTGGTACAGTTAGTTGATGTTTCACCAACCACTAGCCACGTTCTCTATTTAAAAATACAATCAAAGTCTGCTCCTCCAAATTCCCTAAAAACTCTGTAAACTATTAAGAAAAGAAAATGATTAAATGTGGAAGGTCTTTTCTCTGATCCTGCCTTTCTAAAATGTATTTGCTAATGAACAAAGTAAATAGCATTTTCAGTGTATAGTTACAGTTAAAATACTGTCCTTCTTTCCTCCCTTTGCAATAATTTTACCCAGATCCACTTTGCATTAGTAGATGTACGCATATGCAGCTTTAGAATTTTGATGTTATAATTAAGATCTGCATACTTAGTCAGGCAAACTCAAGGTTGTCTAGTTATTTCTTCATAGTCTGGACCTATGTTCTACTCCTAGTACCATTTAACATCCTGTTGAATTCAGCAAAAGCCTAGTAACCTTCCTCAGTCGGCATCATATGGATCCTTTTTTTCCTTTTTTAAATTCTCACCATCCCATGTGGGAGGTTTCTTTTTTACCAGAACAAGAAAAGAATATTTTTCAGAAGTAAGAATAGAAAATGAATATGTAAAATTGTCCTTAAGCTTCATAAAGAATCATCTCCTGAAACTGAATTAATTGTGAGTCCATATCACCCAGACTATCTTCTTCTAGAAGGTGTGGGGGAAAGAGAGAAAAAGAATATCTGCTTCTGAGCTGGATATGCTGGGAAGCAGAATTGTCAGCCATAGTAAAGCTATTCCAGCTCAGAATCTCTGAAGGACACTTCTAGTATCTTTGCAGGATTTTAGCTGACCTACCAGTGCATATGAAACAAAAATTTATTTTATTTTGGTTGTAAAATCCATTCTGTCTACAGTACTAGGTTTTCAAACCACGTTTAAATCACTGGGTTTCACCTATTGTAGTGAGAGTATGTAAAGTCCTAAAAGACTTCTACACAGATGGCCTTAATCCCGTGGGGAGGTAGCAGATTAACACCAGGTTTATTGGCATTCATGGAGTGCTTGGGCTGGCTGGCAAATGATTACATCAATCTTGGTGAAAAAGGGATCATGCATTATTCTATATGCAATCAAGTGCTAAATTTAAACACTGGTGGGACAATAAATTTTTTTGCAAGGAGGGTCATTAATAGGCAAGGGCCTGAACCATCAAACGTTAGCTTACATGAACAGCCTTTGCTCACACGGGTTATCCCATTAGGCAACTGCCTTAGCGAAAAAGGGCCTCGTAATACAGGGATTGAGGAATTAGTACCTGAAAGAACAACTTTTCTAATTATAGACTAAAAAAAATCCACGTACGAAAGTCCATTTGTGGGATTTGGAAGTATGTATGCTGTCTGCTTCTTAACAATGTGAATCCAGAGAAAACTGGGAGTTATCAAGGTTCTAATAAGTACAAACCTTGTTGTAAAATTCAAAAACTATCCCCTTAATATAATGTCCTCTGTCACACAGTGACCAATCCTGCTTGAGCAAGAAACTTAATCCCCATAAATGTCATACTGTTTATATAGTATGGTTGAATTCACTATAACTAATGACCAATTTATTCTTGCAAGACGGCACTCTTGAAGATATCCTGTCCTTTATTTTCATACCAGACAAAGGAAGGGTTTTCATGACCACATTATCTATTTTTTTATATTTATAGTCAAATATAATTATAACAGTTAATCAGAGCAAAGGAATAATGCACAATAAGAACACAGATTTTTTTCCCCCTGATTTCTGAAACTCCCTGTATTCTGATCATGGGTATTTGAATCCATTCGGTTAGCTGGCAGCCAGCATGAACCAGAATGCCAAGATATGTGTAATCACAGCAGACTTACTTCCCTTTTAATTCACAATGCTTCTCTTCTGACTCTTGCATTAAACATTGTAAAATTAGTTGCCAGAAAGAGCAAGAACAACCTCTGCTTTTCACTTATTTTAGCTAAAGCAGAAATATTGCAAAATTGTACATGAACACAGAGAAGAGGCTGTGACAGTAGGGAAGGAGTTAAACATTTGCTGAGGTCACTACCATTATCCACTCACTGAACTCATTTTTCATTCTCTATTGTTTAGGAAAAACTTTATACTTGGAATAATTATCATACTAATACACAAGACACATTTTCATTATTTTCTAATCCTAAAAGCAAGGTATAATGTGAGTAACTGATGGCAAAGGACAACAGGTAAAATTAATACACAAAGGATTTAAAATTTATTTAAGGTAATTTAATTAGCTTTGTGTTGCCTCTCTCAACAAGTAAAACATGAAGACATAGTCGCATATTCTAGTGCAATAAGTAAGTAGTCCTAGCTACTCATTTTTGCAATAAACACTTCTTGAGTTACTAAATTCTTTGGTTTTGAACTTTATTCAATCCCCAACTTGGTTATTTCTGCCATAAACAGGGCTAACATTCTAAGGTACCTTCATACCTAGATTATATCTCTTAATACTGTTTTCTGCGCAAAAGGCCATTCTTATGGTGTTGAGTTTTTGAAATAAATTATTTCTAATCATCTGGTAACTTCTGAACGGCAGTCTCAGATCAACTGCTGCAACTTCACAAACTCACACATGCTTTTGAGATTAAATGGTATCCTTTTCCCACTTTCAGTTTAGGCTAAAGGATTCAGTGGAGCCTGGTCAGGGAGAACAGCTGGTTTATACCTTGGTTGCTTCTGCGTGGGATCAGAAATGTTATCCAGTGGCACAGGCCATGACGAATGGTCCCCATGCCCATCACCCTGTTTTGAAGCCCCCCATTCAGATGCTGCTTTGTAGAGAATAGTGGCAGGAAAGAGGGAATGGCCTGAGGATTGATGTGCTGTTTCAGCCTGTGGTGGTTGTTTTCTCCTCTAAGGCAGCGAGTATAGAACACTGATTAATGCAGACCTCACGTTGGAGGAAGGTTTGGAGGAAGAAAAAAAGTGCAGGCAGAATGCCAGTGAGGCTATGGAGACGTGTGTGTGTGAGAGGGGTTGGACACGTGTACAAGAAATGCTAGGCCGAGAATCATAGAATCATATAATAATTTGGATTGGAAGGGACTTTTAACAGTCACCTAGTCCAACCCCACTCCATGGGGAGGTGTGTTTCGGGCAACGACACTGGGTATGCACCTGAAGGAGCTGAGTGAGAGGAGCAGTGGGCAAATGAGCGGGCAAGGGCTTGTTTCTCAGTACTGGACTGAACTTCTTTCCTCTCTGTGCAGCAGCCCTCCAGCATCAGGCTGCATTGTTCTGGGGAGGGGAAGGAGTAATGGGAATCCCTATTCCTCCAGTTTTAGAGGAACCATTACGTTGGAGTCCCTTTTGCAAATGATTGGGACTATCCCTACCGTCTTGAATGTAGTTCATCCCCTGCAGTGTCAATCTTTCTCCAGAACAATCACAGAGTTAATAGTGTCTGGCCAAATTTCACAAGCTGTGGTGCATTTATTCATCAGAGACAAAGATAGTACAGAAGAAATCTGCCTTTAAACAACAAAGCGCTTAAATGCTCAGCTTGCCAGCTCCTGTCCACCTCTGTGAAAGGTTCTTGGCTATCAGGGTCAGCAGATCTAGCAGATCTAACAGATCTTTGTTCTTGACTGAAGATTTTTCCAACTCACGTCACAGCCCATCCTGTACAGATTTTCCTCCAGGCTTTTTAGCCACGAGAAAGGATGTATATTTTCTATTTTTCCTTAAAGTTCTGTTACTTACATCAGAGCTTTATAGCAACTCTCCTTCCAGCACACGGGATTAGTCTAGAGCACACAAGATGGGACTGATGGAACCTCCTGGCCATTGGATCTTGTCCTATGTTGCCAGACACTACCACATCAGTTTGCTCCTTTTGGAAATGCGAAGAGCTCCATCCTAATGGTAATTATTATTTCTGCCCTGTTAGCTCTTCTGAAAGTACTTGTCAAATAACAGATTTTCTTATGTCTAGAAATCATCTGATTTTTAGCTTAAGTGTATTAGTGGGCAGCTCATACCTGTTTGTTCTTGAAGAAAACGCCTGCGATGCACTTAGCCTTGGTAAGGCAAGTTTTCACACATATTCCCACCAAGGGTCCCTGGCATTGCTTCGCTCCCACAGATTCACACCAGCCTCCCCGGGCAAGGACGGGTGCGCTGGCTGCTTGGAGGGACGCGGTTTCGGTACCGGCGGGAGCTCGGCACCCGCGTGTGGTACGGTGCGAACGTGGCTTGCGGGTGGGTGCACACGGCAGCCGCGGGGTGAAGGTGCCGGGGGTGGCTCGGTGCGGGCGCTCTCGCCGCGGCGCGTCGGCGTGGCTGGGGCCAGGAGCGAAGGGGCTGGCTGCAGTCCGTGGGTATGGCGGTACGGCCGCGCCTTTTGGGGAAGGGGCTACGGGCCGCTCTCAAGGAGCGTGGGGGCGGAGGTGGGCAGGAGGGGTGGGGGTGGG
>VZTE01006369.1:3267582-3415270 GCA_013397775.1 Eulacestoma nigropectus | reverse complement strand
TCGGCTCCGGCAGCCTGGAGCCGCCGCGGCGCGGGGCTCTGGCACCCGGCCGCCGCTCCCTCGCTTCCTTTGCCGCGGCAACTAGTTGGGGGAGCGGCCGGGCAGTGCTGCCCGGGGTGCCGAGGAATTCGCGAAGTCGGAGTGGCGGAGCGGTGCCCCGTCCCGGCACCCTTCGCCTTCTCCGGCAGGGAGCCGGGGCCGCTCGGAGCGGGGCCGTGGCGGGGCGCAGGGCGGAGGCTGCCGCAGCCGGGTTTGGGGCGGGGGGAGCTGCGCAGGGTGGGTGCCTCGGGGCGCTGATGTGTCCGGCTCCCTTTGCAGGCTGCTCGGGTGCTTCAGAGCCAGCGGGAGGCTGAGCCGGCAGCATCCCGGGCATTTCCAGGAAGCGCCCGCCAGCAGCCCGATACCGACTGAAATTTAGACGTCTTCAGAGAGGGGAGGAAGATCCTCGTCTTCCGTAGCCTCCTCAATGAGTGCCAAGGTCTCCAAAGAGTTGAGGCTGTCCCTGCCGCCTTGTCTTCTGAACAGGACATCTGCCACCTTAAATACCAGCAGCACCTGCATCACGCAAGTGGGTCAGCTCTTTCAGTCCTTCTCATCCACCCTGGTTTTAATTGTCTTGGTCACCCTCATCTTCTGCCTGATCCTCCTCTCCCTCACCACCTTTCACATCCACAAGAGGAAGATGAAGAAGCGGAAAATGCAAAAGGCTCAGGAGGAGTATGAACGGGACCACTGTGCCCGCAGCAGCAATAGCAGCAGCCAGCACCCCGGGACAGTGGTGCAGGGAGAGGCACCCCAAGGAAGAGACAGCCGACTGGGAAGACCCCTCCAGGACTCGGAGATCCAGCGTTCCTCTCCCTCGGCAGCTCCCACGTCTCAGCAAGCACAGGCTTGTTTGGACACAGCTGGCGCGGGGCTCCTGCAGACGGTGATTTTGTCATGATGGTTTGGGGGAGACCTCGTGAAGGCACTGATTGATGTTTGTAAATATCTGAGTGGTTATTCTAGTCCACGAAGGAGAAGAAAACATTGCTAATTCAAATGAACGAACAAGCCCATGATCCAAGCGCATGACAGATCACATTGCGTTTCTCATTGACTGTGTGAGGAAAGGATGCATCTTTTTACTGGAGAAGGAGCTGCACACAGCTACTAAATATCAAGTCATCCAGCTGCACGAGAGGGCCAGGGGTAGGGGTCCCTTTTCCCTGGACGTTATTACCCCAAGGACAGGGATGTTCCCGCTCTTGGGATTCCCACTGCACCCTGTGTCATTGTTACATGGTGTGGGTTGGGGTGTGGGTGGGTGGTGTGGGGGGAGAGGCAGGTCTGGTGGGTGCCTTGGGACCCTTCTGTCGTCTGGGAGCAGAGTGGCGGTACACTGTGGTATCTCCTTTTGTGCTGGGACCTATGCCCTTGTCCCCCCCCTCTCACTCCTTTCCAGGACTGGATATTGCTTTGTGTAGAAATGGCCATCCCTAGTTGGGCTTAACTGCAAGCACCCTCTGACCCACGGCCCTGTGCCACCAGCTGCGGCACTGAGTGACCCACTATCTGGGGGATGGAGTCAGCTGTCTGCATAGAGTGGTGCCTGAGGTCTCCTCTCCCATCAGCTCGCTTCATCTTGAAAAGCCCCCTCTTCCCTATGCCATGAACCATGAAACCCAAACCCAGTACCGTTCTGTGTGGAAGGGAGAGGTAATGTGCAGTAACTTGCCTGTCCTCTCCCAGGGGAGGTTGTCTTTGTACCTCCTGTTGGTCCTGAAACAGTCCAGTTCTGCACCAGGCACCCTGCACTGAACGCCTGCGTTTACAGCTTTGTCTCCCGTCAAGGAATCCTGCAGCAGTACAGATCTTGCTTCTACTTTTTTAGGCTGATACGTATTTTCAACCTTCCTAATCTTGTAGACAATTAGGGACAGACAACACTTCATTTTCTCCCATGTCCTCTCTTTGGAAACAAAATACAGTTGTGCAAAGTGTCCACTCCTAAACCCTGGCAGGTATTTATTTTAGAAGTGGCTGCTTAGAAGTGGTGTAGTTTATCCCTAGCTAGCACCGAGAGTTTTGTTATCTCTGGATGGTGGATGTGAGTGGCTGCTGGTACTGTGTGTGTTGGAGGATGCAGTGTCGTTTACAGAAAATGCGTCTTTGCTTAGTGATTAAATCAATGACCATTACTTGAAGGTGCCTTAACAGCGTGCCGTATCCAAACTTTGAAACATCTAGTGTGGTATCATAGCAGAGGCAGCCCTCTACTGTGCATACTAACATCTAAAAATTACAGCAAAGAAAAAGTGATCCTGAGGGATTTATTGTTTTTTTTTTCTTTCTATTCCATCGTTTAAAGTGATTTGAGGATATAATAATAGTCCACAGTTTTTAGTATTCTGTATCCTTTGTATTTCTTCTCTGACATGCTCTGTCTCCCAGGCTGGCTGACTAGAAAAATCCCAGACACATAGACCAGGAGGTCTGGGTCCGTAATCTGTGAGTGAATGTCATTAACCAATTTAAAACTGGGAAAGGGGGTGGCAGAAGTCCTCCATAGTCCTCTAATACACCCAAAATGCAGAGATTTCAGGGCAGTATTTCTGTTACCCAGTTTTATCGCTTCCTGATCTCTCCTGGTCTGATGGGAAATGGCTGTTAAGTTTGGATCCGTGCCTCCAGCGTTTCGGGCAGGAGCTGTACCAGGGAGCCCAAGGAGCCGCTCCACCCCTGAGGTTAGTGTGGCGAGCTGCCGTGCGTGCGACTGAGCGAGGAGTGTTTGCACATCGCTGTTCGACGGGATCCACGGCTGGCTTTTGCTGCCGGCCGCTGTGATCGGATGATAACGGGTACTTCATTGTTACTGGGCGAGGAAATTTGCTTGTTTTGTTTCCCCTAATAAAGGATGCATGAACTTTTGTGTTTAACCTCCTTATGCAACTGCGGCACAGTATTGCACCACAGGGAATAGATTTAGGACAATGAGGAATGTTCAGTGAGCAGTAATTGAGTTTCCTGACCGTTGATCTCCACTAAATAGAGAAGTATTACTTTCCCCTTTATTTTGTGCCTTTAAATCGCATCCCCCTACCCCCCCCATCCCAAACCAACAGTGTATAATTTCGAGTTTTATAAAAGCAATAAGATGTTCCAAATCACTCCAGTGCATTTCTGGTTGATGATTCCACTTCTTTAGTGTCTGAAGTCAGATACTCTTCCTTCTGCCTTATGCACTCAAGGCATGCAATAATTCCCCAGAAGTGTACTGCTTGTCACATCTCATTGCAGTTATAAAATTGCCCTATTTTTGAAGAAAAAAAGAAGGATGGAGAGAGAGAGAGATATATATATATCTTTATATATATATTATGGATATACAGGTATATGTATTGTTTATATAATCTCATGCCACTGAAAGTAGTTGCGAAAGTGTGACTAGAGTTAAAATGTTATCATGTAAAACTCTATCCTCTGTTAATTAGCTTTGATTTAATATTTTAATATCTCTGTATTTATGTAAATCTGTGTAAATTATATGGTCTATTAGTAAAATTTCATACTGACTTTAATTTTTGTGGAACTGTGAGCTTCTTGTGGTGTCATTTAAGGTTTTTTATTTCTAAAGTTAAATTATACAAGTTATGAGAAGTTGTAAATTCCTATTATCATACAGAATTACTGCAGTAAGGTTCATGCATGTTCCCAGTACACAGCCCTGTCTTGAGATGTTGCAAGCTTGAGGTTCAATTGAACAGTCTCAGGAGATCTAGCTGATACAAGCAGGACACGTAGGTTTTCATTTTCATGAAACAATAAGCAATCTAGGGAATAGATGTGGATTTTTAAAACAGAGTTTATGCTTGGAGGTTCTGTCAAATCAATTGCTTCAAAACCCTACAGCTACAGCTAAACTTCTGCACTTAGCATTCAGTATTAATAAGGCTGATGCTTCTTTCCCCTCCCCCTCCTACTTAAACTAGAAAAGAGTAGGAAATTGTTCATATTTCTGAAGCATACATTTTCAGCTAGATGTGAAACTGCCCAAAGGGTTTTGAATATACATATTTTATGCAAGTGTAATATCTATGTATCTGTATCCATATATTTAAATATTTTTGTGCAACCTTTTCTACGATATTTGATAGAGATGCTGGGTAAATGCTTGTACCATTCTTGAACATGAGGAAGGATTTTTACCCTCTCAATGCGGACATTCTTTTTCCTGTGAATTTGCACTGGTTTCGAAAAGTGACAATGTTGACTGTGCAGCTGAGTGCTGACTGATGGAAGCACAGACTCTGTTTGCTCTGTTAAGGGGCACATCCTCCGGCTGGATTTTCCTGCTTCTGAATTGGAGCGGGTTGGCCACTAGCATTGTGCATGGGTAAGAATAAGAAGTGCTGTGGTGCTCAATAGTTCCTGTCTGGTCCAGCTGTCATTCCGAGGAAGAAGCACGACAGCAGAGACTCCTTTTGTAGAGCCTAGTGAGAACAGAGCTGATGGGCAATGTGATGGCCGTGCTGGGACTGCGTTGGAGAATCACTGACGACTCGTCCTGCACTCCTGTCCTCAGAGCTTGCCACTGCCCTGGGGATTCATCCAGCTCCCGCTGGCATCAACAGGAGTGGCTTGCACTGTCTGCCAAGGGACTGGGGTCCCATCTGAAGTCCACACGGAGGGTGACAGCTTTTCACATCACCACCAGTCACCCTGCTCTGCACCTGTCCTATCAGTCTCCACGGGGACAGAAACCGCTGCCTCCCACAAGGGCTAGAGTGCTTCAGCCTGGTGGCACCGGGGAACCTGCACTGCTGCCGTTAGCTCTGCTTCTGTGGACTGAGGCACTTAAATTTCTACATGGATCATGGACAGGGAATGTCATTTCATTCATATATATCATTCTGGCATTTTTTTTCTGTGGGGGTTTGTCTACTGCAAATGTAATTTCAGATGAAATTTGCTGGGCTCTCCATCCAGACATGTTTTAACTTTTGGTACATCTCTCTCGGATGTATATCTGTAAATTTATAGATATATATCTCAAAAGAAATGCTAGACAAAAAGCAAAGAACAGAGACTTCACGTTATTGACATAACTGTCCTATGACAAAAAAATGCTTTTTTTTTTTTCTTTTATTTAAAATTAAGTTTAGAGGCTGCATCTTTAATGTAAATAGCAAGTTACTCTGTGATTAATGTTTTCCATAGCATTTCTGAGTAATTGCTATCTTGTTTCTGGAAAGCCGTGTCCAGCGTTATGAAGCAACTCTGCTTTTTTTCTTCTATTGTTATGAATATGAGTGCAATTTTTATGTAGGGAGGAAAAAAGAACAGAATTGGACTCTTTAGATAGGACTGAGTTATTTTAAATCCAGTTATAGGACTTGGTTGCTTTTTTTCCTTTCTTGTGGTTATTCTCTCTGCACGTTCGTATTTTTTCTATGGGTACTTGAAACCCTACATTTTAATAAGTATGCAAGATATGAAGGGAAACATGACAAATGATGTAGGAAATAGTATTTTTCCTGTTTTGTGTAAATAGCAAAATTTATAATGACTTAGATACCATTTCATTACATTTCTCATCTCTATAGAATTTGGCATGACACATATGCAGACCTTTAATAGCACTTTCATTTATGTTAAAAGTTAGAACTGCTTTTATCCAGGACTGACTTTCTCATCTCTTTCAGGTATCCAACATTTTTTCCCCTAAGCCAAGTTTTCCATCTGATTGCTAGATAAATTTCTAGTAGAACAGAGCCTCCTTCTGGTTTTAGTCTTTTACTTGTACGTCCCTGGTCTGAATCCAGCCAAACTCATTAGTGTAGAAAATGTGTTACGAACTTGCAAGAACTGGATGGTGTATGAGCCTTGAGGAGAGAGGTGACTGGCAAGCAAACAGGTGAAATGCCTGGCAATGGTAATAGTTGGCTTTCTTGTTTGGAGTTGTGGAAGGGAAGCTTCCCCTTCCACTGGAAGGACCTGGTTGAAGGGCGACCCATTCTAGCCACAGCAGAGACAAGTATTGATGTCCTTGCTGATACTGTTGCTCTAAAACATCATTTTCTATATGACAATAGATCTTATTTCTGTAAATTATATGTAATGTATTTCTTATTCAAGTCAAAGAGGTTATCATTGCTTCATCGGTACTATATGTTCTCTGTGGATAATTAGAAGAATTACTTTTCCAACCCTTTTAACCTGATACCTCTACAAGCATCAATTTTGTATAAGTTAGGAAATAAATAAATATTTGGATCAGAACCCTGTCAGTAAAAATTGCCTTTATTTATATGATTCGGTGTTCCAGTTGGCTTTTCTTTGTTGTTTCCTTCCTTGAAATGGAGCAATATAATCTATTCATTATTTTACTTTTCTAAGAGGACAAAGACTTTAAAGCAAATACTCCAAAATGCAGATAAACAAACAGGAAAAGTTTTCATGTTGTTCAGCAGAATGAAATCATGTAGGCTTTTTTTTTTTTCACAGTCATTCTTTGTCTTCTGTTTTTCATACCGCCTCTAATCAAGCAAAATTTTAACCTAAAATCTTTTGAAAGTACTTACAGAAACCACATTTCTTTTCTTTTATGGTTTTACCTTTCCTTACTACACAGTCAGTGACAAAGTACAGGTTAAAACTTTTCAAACAGTATCCTAGGGGATTATGAGTGCTGTAAACAAGGGGCAAGTATAGAAGGTTATAAGGTGAAAATATTAGCTGTACAATACAAAGCAGGAAGGGCTGTGGGATGAATTTAGGATTCTAAAGGAGTGCCTTTATTTTGTTCCTGGCTCTGTCACTCACACATTGCGAGGCTCTTGGCTTCCAGGCTATTTATAAAATAATGTAACTTATCTATTAAACAGACTTGGAGCCTGCAAATATACAGCCCTGAAATGAATAAGTTAAGCATCATCTACATGAAAAAATACTGGTAGCATTATACAAATTAAAAGAGTCTTTATGCTGTAATCACCTGGCTTGGATTTTTCAAGTGCTTACACTTGGCAATGAGATCCAAGTGGCACACTGCACAGCTGGGGGACGGATGGCTGGGCAAGATGCTTGAACAGTCACACCAAGAGGCTCAATTTAATTTTTAATTTGAAGTGGAATACGTATTGTGGAGGAGAGCCAAGAAAACGAATGTTTATTTACCATTTCATCACACATAGCACTTCTTTTTTCAGTGCAGAGAACAGCCCTGTATGGTTTTAAGCAGAGTGCTGAATAAGATCATGGGAAAAGACAGTTATTGGGAGTAAACCCATCACAAATCAAATTCATGGCACAACCTCCCTGAATGCAGTGGGGCTTCGGCTATGCCCAAGAGAATACCAGATCTCTCTCTCTGCTGACTGTCTATCTCTCCTGTGTCATCAGATCCTTGATTTCTGCAATTAGTATTTCTAGGTCACATGGATTTCGCCCGTCTTTTGGCTTGCCATCCACACAGTAAAGGATCACACGGAATTACCAACATGTGACATGCTTTTGCTCACTTTTCTTTAGCTTTTGTTGCATCCTGCTATCTGACTTTCCACTACAGAGCCTGTCTGTCTGGTCTTCCCACTAGGGCTAGACTATGTTGGCCAGGCTTGTCTCTTCCTCCTAACGAGTAATCTCAGCCCATCTCTGACATTAGGAAATTCCTCACTGTAAGTGATCAGTTGGTTTGATTTCTGCAAAGATTCTGTAGGACTTTGCTGTCATCTTGGTCCAGCTTGTCACACATTTACCCACAGCCCAACCACTCTGCAGCAAAACAGAAGTTTTTGAGAAAGTGCTGGACTTCAAAATAGCCTGAGAAATACCAGCACAATTCCCAGCATAGTCCACTGGCATTGGAACAGCATCACATTTCCTGATTAAGCTCTCAACCCAAGACCGCAGGCTGGAACTGCTGAGAAATCATCATTCTTTCATATCAGGAACACTACTGTAGGGAAAAACACCAGTTACTATAGAAAGGAGACTAAATAAGCAAGAGGATATGATTATAATATGAGTATAAATATACAAATATATATAAAACCTGTGAGACAGACAAGATCAACTGAATGTCTGGTGATGGCTAGTCACTCAGTCCACATTTTCTTCTTTTAAATCAGATTATCACAATCCATTCTATTACTTGTGGTCTTGAATGCTTTTAGACACGTCCTTTTACTTTGCTGCTCAGTCAGTGAGCCTGTATTTGTTTATGAACTCCAGTTAAACTGTTTAAAGTCTATTTGTTTTCATTATAGAAATAGAGTTTCTATTAAATCATCCTTTTAACAGGCCTCAGCAATAGCATGGGGGAGCCTTCACTTCCAGCACACCTTTTAGAGCTTGTTCAATCTGGTAAACATGATGTGTATAGGAGGGCAACGGTCCCGATGATCATATGGGGGTCACTGCAAAAATCTGTAAACAATGATTGCATTTAAACAGAAAGCAGGAAACCTATTAAATCCTGAGATGGCCATGACTTTTTACCTGTCTACAATGAAGCAAGTTCAAAACATCTCTGCTCATTGCTTGAGTTATTTTGGATTTATGTACTGCTGGAACTGAGCTGACTATGAGCCATTACCTATCTGACAGAGCTTCTCTGAAGTCAGTTCATCCTGAGATAAAGGGATGAGGATGAACCTAGTGTAGGAGTGGGAAAGGTGGGTGATATGCGACAGATGGGTGTTAGTAGGACTGTTTGCATAGCACCATAGCCATACTGCAGGTCTCAGGGCAGATTCCTTAGCCCCATATACTTGCAAGTGAGAAAACATAACAGCATTACACAGCTCTTGGTATCAGATCTGGATGTAATGTCTTTTGTAAGCAAAAACTTCTTACAGCTTCCAGAGAAGATCTTGAGATTGCTATGCTCCAATTAGACCTCATTTGTTTCTTCTCAAAGAATTTCTTCTAATGCTATGGAAACAGAAACTCAAAATATGTCAAAATAAAGTAAGCAACAGGATGCTGTGATCCTTGTGAGAAAAGTGTGCTTCTGAGAGACACTAGGCTGACAAATCTTTATGTCTTTATAGCCTGGACTTTGACACCAGAGAACTGTGTTTCTTCTCTGCTGCTGTGCACCAGTTGTTGCACTGGGGGGCCAGGAGAAGGAATTCAGATTTCCTCGGGCTGATGGAGCTGGTGAACTTGCGATGGCATGAGCTGTCAACAAGAAAATGAAGAGAAAACACTCACCTCCCATCGTGGACGGCATGGGAAAAAACGAATTTCAGAAAGAAAGATTTTTCTGGGTTAGAACTGGTGATTTGTTAAGGAATATCTCCAGGATTTACTTCACAGTACCTTGGCTCAAGTAACATCTCAGCACAAGGAGGTTTCCATTTGCCTCCGTCTCCTGCCCTCTTCTACTACTCTACCTTTACTAACTTATTTTACTATGAAGCAAGTTTTGGCACACCTGGTTGGATGTGTGGCAAATCAGCTAGTGAATCACAAGGCAGCAACAACCCCTGGGTGTGCTGTGGAGGAGACATCCAAAGGCATGGGAAAGGGTGCAGGGGCACTAAACCCTTCAGAACAGTTGTGTGAGGAAGGGCTTATGAGACCATGTGCTTTGATCCCTGTCATGGACATCTGGGATTAAAATATTGATAGCCTTCTGTGGCTGTGGTGCTCCAGCTGGCTCCTGGGCTCTGGCACACCCCACTGCCACAATGCGCACAATTTTCTTTACACCCTGTGGTATAAAGCTGCATTAGCTTGCCTCCTACTTCTACCCTTTGAATGAGATGCTTCATGTTTCCCCAAATACCCCCTTGCTCGTCTGTATGACCAGCTCCATACAAAGTCTACAGCTCCCACCCCCGACCTGCCTGGCTTGCACGTGGGATGTACGGAGCTGCACAGGTGAGGGCGGTTTGACCAGTGCAAACAAAGCCCCAGTTATCCCTGCCTTCCTCTCCTTGATCCCCAGCCCAGCCACACACCTATTTTGTAAGGAGCCAACTATGTTCAGCTCCCTGCTCTTGCCTCAAACATAGTTGAAATTAACCAATGGACCCAAAAACTGCTGGGGGAGGACAACTGACAGGCGGTTGGGCAGGGAATATGCCTGCACAATAATGCAGGCGTTAGTGAAAGAAGTTATTTTTCACATCTCATGAATTGTAAGTAAATTTCAAGACTTTTTTGGTGCCTGACTCAGAGTTTTGAAATGTTTGGATTTGGCAATGCTGCTCAACAATATCTTTGAAGCCCATCTGTGCTGTTTACACCCTCTTTCTTCAACCCCCCAGGCATTGTCTGTTTCCTTTGGTTTTCCAGACTGTAATCTTTTGAAGCAATAAATTAAGGGTTTGTTTGATAATTGTGATGTTTGTGTGAAAGTTGTTCAGAATGTGAATCATAGATTTCTGAGACTAAAATGGGATCTGGAGGCATACAGCTACAAAATTATCTACAGTCTGTCATAAACAGGATTTTAATCCAATAATTCACGTCTCCTGCCTGGCAGGTCCAGTGGCCCAGAAGTATTCATTTTTTAGGAGTTGTAGCTGATTTCCAGCTTGCAAGTGCTGGTGAATCCAATTTGTGCTTCCATAAGTTTTTTCAGTAATTAAAAAAGTAGCTGAAAAATACAAGTTTTGTCCCTTCAAGGCAATATTTTTATAATATACAGAATGAAGTTAGGATATGCAGTAGCTATTAGGACACTGTTAAAAACAGACATCTGGCAAGGAAGGTAAGCCATCTGTGAAAATACAGTTCCTATTACATACAATGACCCAAATGATGCCTCAGTTATAAATTCACAGCACTGGGAGTGCAAACAAAACTGTGTCCTGGGGGAAAAATATGAGGAAGTGTTATATATGCACCCATGTACCTACTCAGAAGGTGTCAGCTGAAATGAGATGTTTGTAGTCACTAAGGAATTTTGCCTCACAAGAAGTCCCCCACCCTGTTTTTAGATTTACCCTTCCCTCCCATCACTGTTTCTTCCTTACTCCAGTATCTCTCTTAAAAAAAAAAAAAAAAATCTTGTGCTGAGCCTCCAAATATTTCTCTGCTCAAACGTCTGCATCAGAGAGTTCCTTAGTGAGATGCATACAAAGACAGAGGCCAGATACGGTCCCCAGTTTTTTGTGTTTATATAAATATATAGATAGATATAGATACAGTTATATGTGTATGTATGTTCATAATCCACATAAAAATTCTCTCATACAGATTTTGGTCTGATGACTCCTCTTGAAGCCCAACACTTAACTTTCAAGTTAATGAGGTTTTCATAAAAGTTTGAGGTTATTTGTTCTTTTCTAACTGCTTCATTTGTGTTAGTAAAAAAAAAGAATCATCAGTTATTGAAACCTGTGGATGTTTATAAGAGTACAAGCAAGTGGCACCAAGACAATTATCTTCCAGCCTAGTCTCAGAAGAAATCTTCATTTTGATTTGCCCTAAGAGAAAGAGAATAGCATTCATGCTTATCAATGAGTATTTCCTAGGGTATGCAGATAGTAACAACGCTAAGTACTGAAGCAAGTTGGCTTTTTTTTTTTTCAGTTGATAAATAATTCACAAAACAGCCAGAGGATAGTGCAGAGAACATGCCTTCTAGTGAGAACCTAAAAAACTCAATCTGTTCTGCCTACCCAAGAAAAACCTGAAAGGTGATTTGTGCGCAATCCTACATGGGAAAGATGTTTTTCATGTGAACTAACTGGTCAGAATTGAATAGAATATTCTGACGTGACAGTGCAGAAGCTGATGCTATATAATATGGATAGTAGAGATAATTGAGCTGTGGCAGATTCTTATTGTTCAAACTGTTTAAATCCACACGTTATTCTGAAATGTCATTGCTTTTAAGGAAGTTATAAGGTTGATGCAAAGATTTTTGGTTAATGACATTCCTCAGATGGATTTCTACAGGAGATTGGACAAGATGATTTTATCACTTTCCTTTAGGCTTCAATCTATTGATCTGCAAAATAAATTTTTCACCATAAAATATATTTTTCCATAAAGGACAATATTTATTTTGCAGAAAAATTGCACAGAAACTGAAAATTGAAAGAAAACCATTTCCACACTTTTGTTACAAGGCTAGCATTTCCCAGAGGTGAGGGTTGCTCTTTGCTTTCTTATAGCACACCTTCACTACTGCATAACACATTTGACTGGTGAAGGACTTGAAATACACTTGACAAGAGCTGTTAGCTGCATAATGGTACAGGCTGCCTCAAACAGTACTTCAGTCTCCTCACCTGCATACTTCATTTCAAGAGATGCGCTGAAAGTTTAAGAAGTATGTAAAGAAGGCAATTTCGGGAAAGAGAATATCACTGGATTAACTCAGGGTTTTCAAGTATAATTAAGGTTGGTGATAAGCTGAAAATATTGTGGGATTCTCAAACAACATTTCTATAGATAAAAGACCAAACTTTACAAATTACTGGGTAGGAACAGGGTAGTACAAGTTGGCTAAGTCCTCTAGTGGCACTCTCTCTGTGTGCTTTTGGAAATCTCCCAGAGCAGCAGGATGTATACGTATAGAGCCTGAAGTTTTGATGCAATTGTCCCCATAATTATCTGAGCCCAAGGAATCTGCATTCTCCATTTACATGTTTGTTGTACAGAGAGAAAAAGATATTACCCAATGTCATATTGGAAGAAAATGGCCGTCTGTCCTAAAAAGTGACTTGTTAGTATGTATAGATTCATGGGAATGAAATTCAGTAGTCTGAAGAAAGGCATTAAGTACTCTTGTGATATTTGCTCCATCATGGATGGATACAGAAATTGCTTCCTAACTCCTGAGTGGTGCAGATCATATTCAAACAGCTAAAGCACTTGCATGTTGGAGGAAAGGAAGAAGTTACTAGAAGAGTCAAAGCCTTTGTGCAGTGGGGGTGTAGCAATAAGTAGAAAGGAAGCTGTGAAATGAACAATAAAAGCAAAAATGGTGGGGAAACTTCTTCCAGGCTTTGCTTTTCCTGATTAACTCTCTGAGTCACTGATAGTGTCTCATGGCTATGGGAAGAAAGAAGGAGCAGAAAACTCTGGGTAGTTGGGAAACCTAAGACGTCATCTTGATCCTTAAAGCTTGTCCAGGGTTAAGCAGCAACTGGGTGTGGGAATTCGGGTATGCGTTTGGGACCATTGCCTGCTTTAGCCACATAAATCCTTTGTTGGATGTAGCCCAACTAATGCACTAGGGGGCAAGACTTGAAAGTTGCAGTGTCCAGATCTTTTACTGGAACTAGCTTTATGTATCTCTAGAGCATTTGATCTAGTGAAAACCCTCTCCACCCCTATCCATTTCTGTATTACAGTTGATACACTTATTAAAAGACCAGTTGTATCCTTGCATAGCCTCATATCCTGTCCCAGATTCCATTGCAAAACAGATATATTCACTCCCTGTGGTTTTGTCTTGCTCTGCCTTCTTTTTAGATTCAAATCTATAACAAGCTTATGAAGATGTGGTCTCCTATCTGCACAATTTAAACTATCAGCTCCATGGGGTAGTGACTATGTTCACATGTACCAGACACAAAAATGGTGCTGTATAAACACAGAGGATATTCCTTTAATTAATAAAAGCTCTTTTCAATTATAAGGGCGACTGAAATATGAGAGAGGGTGTTCATAGAATAACTTAGTTTGGAAGGGATGTCTAACCTTAATTTAAAGCCCTCGTCACCAACTTGGCAAGCCTATGACCAAAAATGCTCTTCCCCTTCTCCAACAGATGGACCCCACCAGCCCCCAGGATCAGGTTTCTCAAAGTGAATCCCATGGTCTAAGTAGCTGAGCCCCTGGCTGTTGTAATACTCACCATTTGCTCTGAGAACTGTCTTCTATGTAATGCAAAGTGAGAAGATCATTCTAAGTGTATGAAATTGTTTGTGACATTAATTCAGTCCCAGATGTGTTGAATTGTTCTAATATGCTAGGCTGAGAAGCTGAAGACACTGAAAATGAATATGGTGTGTTGTTAATGTGCTTGATATAAGAGAATTAGAACACTTGTTGAAATAGTGTCAGCTGTGATTAATTTCCAGTGGATTTATTGAGCATGAATCTCATGTGTGATGATGTAGTGCTGTTAGCTTCATGGAAGAGGTTGTATTGTCCTGGATTTTGCTTTTCCAGCAGCACTGTATTTCCACTACAATATTACCACTATATGTGATATTTTCTGCTAACTAGAAACAGCAAAACACTTGTAAATGTCATCATCCATGGGACAGTGATGTGCTCTTTTAAAGGTTCCTCTCTATAATGAGAGCGACCTCAATTTTGTCACTGCTCACAAATGACACAGCTTACAAGCTGTATGTCTGCTTCAGAGTTTCCAGCAGTGGCAAAACTGTTCTGTACTTGGATGTAGAAACACATGGTATATTGTTCTCCAAGACACAGAGTAATGGTGAAATTGGTCTGTAGATCACTAAGAAATGTAAAAAACACTGCACATTTTAGTGTGAACTGAACACAGGTGATACATGCACAGCTCAGGAGACTGAAGTCCCTGGTCAGTTCACTTGGCTGCTGCAGATTTTAGCTGGAAACCAGCTGCCAGCACATCTAGTATTGTACCAGGAGACTCATTCGTGTGGTTGAAGAAAAAGGACAGATATTCTTCTTAAGGCCAGTTTGGGCTTCCAGATTTATGATTTGTCTCTGAGATTCACCTCCCAACAAGTCCTCTGCACCCACTGTTGCCCTGATCTTGAATCAGCTGTGGAGATTGAGTCCTCCATTGAGTCTTTGAGCTCTGATACTGCTGTATTCAGCCTCTTGCTTTAGCATTGGCCATCTGGCAGAATGGTGACATGCATGAGAATGGGTGCTGTATAAGCTGTTGGGCTGGATGAGATTTCCCAAGCTATCTAGTTGCAGTTAATAAGTAGATTTAAAGCTAGGTAAAATCAAGTATTTAACCCAAGCAGAAATCCTCGGGGACTTGATGACTGTTTGTGCCTGGGACTCACAAGCGTGGGCTTCTCCACAAATGTTGGAAGAGATTCATCAGCCTTGGACAGTGGAAAAGAATCCTCAGATGTTGGACAACTGAGTTTAGATTTTCCCCCAGTCTATTGTAATATCAACCCTCCAGCCAGCAAAATAACTATCATGTCAGCGCTATGCTGGGATGGGTTTTTGTCAGCTTTTTCTGACTGATGGTTCCTTATGTTGCATGGATTCATTTCGTATTTTCTGACCTGGAATGGAAATTCAAGCAGAATATTTTATTGTTGGCATGAGTCCTGCTCTCTTTTTCCGAGAGGTAATGGGTTATGTTAGATAGGTAGAATGTAGGGGGCTGTATTTACCTGTGCTGAAGTGGAGCATTGAGTGCCCCTTACAAGATGTCTGTTGGTAACCTCAGGTGGAGATGTTAATTATTAGTACAGCTCCCATAAGGCAGGTATGAAGTAAAAAATGAGGGACACTATCAGGTTTGTGAGACATTGCTGGAGATATTCTTCTGATCTAGTGGTTCTTGAGACATCTGAGGGATCTGAAACTGGCCTGATGGGCTCTGTGTTTGTAATACATTACTACTGTATCAATCAATGTTAAAACTTCTAACGCTTATCTGCACTCTATGACAACCACTAGGCTTCTCCTTTGATGAATATTTGGGCTTTTTTAAGAGTCTTTTTGTCTTTCTCTAATGCATTTGACATTGATCATAGCTATAAACAGGATTTATGTCCACGGGGAGCTGGTCTTCTGTGGCATTCTTTAGGCATACTGTGTCCTGCACCCATGAATAAAATGATTACCAGATTGGGGTCAGAGAGGAATTTTTTTCTAGGTGAGACCATCACATTGTCAGAGTTCCTTGTCCTTGTTCTATTCAGCACAGCTGTTAAAGCCTGACTGGCAGTTTTATTTAGCCACTAGCAAGCCTTTTGTGCCCCCCATTATTATATGTCACTGGTGGCATACTTGCTCTTCTGTGTAACTGCAGCTTAAGGCTGACAAAGTGATAGAGAGTGCTCTGGAATCTGTGCCATGGAGAGGAATTTGGTACATGCTTTTGACCTGGATAATTACTGTGTGGTTGTATGAGTTGAAGAGATGGGACCCGATGTGTCAAGGCCATATTTTTTTTACCCTGATCCTGTTTCCTTTGTTCCTTCCTACTTCATTTGGTCATCCACAGCAATTAGTGATTGAAGCCATGATAAGAAAGATTATATAATTACAGTTTCAGAGAACACCTTGCTCTTTTCATAGGTGAAACTTAACTTCTTTGACTTGCATATGCATTGCATTCTGGAGTCCTTGGGCAAGCTTTAGCTGTGTGGCATCTGTGCCACCATGAAATTGTGTGCCTGAAAGAAGAGGGAGAGGGGTGAAGATAGTCACAGTAGAGACGGGGATGGGAAGAAATGGAGGTAGGATGAGCAAATGGCCAACAAGTTTGTTCTAGCAAAGACAATGTAATTAAAACCAGAAGATGGTACAATAATAATGGTTTCTTATGTAACGCTAAATACTACTATTTTATTCTAATTTTGATGACAATTTTTCTGTTTCACTGATCACTGTGCTGAAAGCTTCTTACAAACAAGCTTTTAAGTGCATCATGAAAAATTTGAGCATGTCAGAATAATCTACTTGTTTCAAAGGATCCAGTGTACCGAGGCTTCTTTTTCCTAACTGCCCATGCGGTGCTTTGAATTGCTTATTAGAGAAGGTAGGCCTATAGAATATTAATAAGAAATAGCGTGCTTTTCTATTAAATTAACTGGACAGTTTAAAATTCAAATACTTATCTTTTTTGAATTGTGGGCAGTTAATGGAGGAAGCGTATTCAAGGAGATTTTTAGATCATTTTTACAGGAAAACTGATCTAAAAGGCAAGAACTTGAATTGCTGCATTTCAGTACCGTGTTAATGCAGCTACTGTTCTGGATTATCATAAAATTAACTTATTCATGTAGACAAACTGCAAAATTATGACACTAACTGCCAAATTTAAAATCTGAGTGATAAACAAGTTAACTTGTTTCAGGCACTTAAAAAAAAATGTTTTAAAAGGACAGCTGTAATGAGGGTGAGTGCTCATAGAATTTTTCTGTATGCATGAGTTTTCCATATCTGATAGGGTATTATAGCCATGCAATAACAGAAAACAGATCTGGAAGAAATATCATGAACTCATCAAGCCTGTGTCCCTGTCTTCTGCTGTACCAGAATGAAGAACCTGTCTTTCATTGGTGAGCAGTTCATCAATCACTGATCACATATCACACTTGGTCATTCTTGTATCACGTACAAGTTATTCAAAAATTAACGTGAGTAAACTGTAGTGCTTCATAAAAGCTTGAGGTCTATTTTCATGTGCCTTTTTCAAGGGCAATGCAATAACCCCTGTTTGCAAATGGCACTCAGCTTTAACAGAATTGTCCCTGGGGGACTGAAACCAATTTGAGGGTAAAGTGTTACAGGCTCTAGTCAGAGTCAGTCAACACAGCTGTAAGTCTTTCCTATTGTAGTCTGGGATCAGGGCAGCTCCTGATAGCCTGGAAGGGTTTAAAAATTATTTCTTGTTTCAGTTCCTGAATATACAAAGCCTGGACCACCATAAAAGTGAGAGATTTTGCATAGCTTTGGAGGGGAAGGGGAAGGAAAACTGGTGGTGTCATCTCGCTCTTGTAGATTATAAGAGGTAGGGACTGACATTCAGGAGGAAGACCTGAGGTCTCCAAAGCTGTTTACATTAAGACTGTTCAGATTTGAGGGGACTGGAAATTAGATTAGTGTTGCTTTAATGGGTAATAATAGAGATGTAAAGATTCTTTATATAAATGGAATTTCTCTGATTAGGTGTGATGCTTCAGTCTGTACATGACACACAAAGAGTACATGTGTGGTTTCTTAATATGTCCCATGCGGTTTCTTAATACAGCTCAGCATTAACTGAGTCTGAAAACTTCGTACAGCCACTCTTCATAAGTCCTCATTTCTTGACTTTTTCTTTGCAAATCTGTGGGTTTTCATCACTTTCCAATCATGTAACATAGGTTCCATCGGGACCTTATGAGATGCGCAATACATGCCCCTAATCCTCTACAGTACCTTTACCTGAAGCTTGCCTTGCTTCCAAGTCACCTTCGGGCCACAGAGGACTTTCAGTCTTGAGTGCCTTCCAACTCTTGTTCTGTTACTGTTGAGAACATTCCCAACCAATCCTCTTTGTCTACATCCTCTCGGGGAAGAGCCTTGGGAAAGGGCAATTCTTCTGAAGAACCCTGGTTCTCAGGACACAGATCTGTCTTGTCACATTTTATTATTGTCTAACACCACAGTCCTTGTAGCAGAAAGTTCATAATCTAAACAAACGGAAGAGTTAAAAGGTGGACAGGGGCACAGGACATAGAACTGGGAAGTCATCTGTCTGAGCTCACACGAATGATCAATGCTACGACTGGGAATAAAAGAATAAGATCCTGTCCCAGTGTGTAGGTGATGCTGAACGCCTGCCGGGTTTTTGCAGATGAGTAAACATCAAGTACATTTTAAAATGGATTTTTCCACTGGAAAAGAATTTCCCAGACCCCTCAGGTTCTTATACTTCCCCCAACCCAGACTTTCCCTTTTTATCATCAAATTGCAAGACCTGGTCTTCTTAGCACAAGCACACAAAACAAGAGCACAATGCTCTTGTAGTAGAGAATACCCACAGACACTGCTGCCTCCTCCCTAAGGAAGTGCTGCAGTGAGATGTCTGTTTTGATTCCTCTTAACCCAGGTTTTCTTTGTAGTTAATGGAAGGAGATAACCACCAGAAGGATGATTCAGGCTCAGATGGGAGGCAACTTAGGTAAATGTTACAATTTAGGAGAGGTAAATCTGGGCTCTGTCCTAAGAAGGATGTTTTGGATCTCTGCACCGTGAAAAGAGAGATGACCACTTCCAAAAACTAATAGATGCTTATCACAATAGAATGGAAAAGACTGGTAGAAATGAAATATATTCATTGGCATTCTATACAAGTAAGAGGAAAAAAGTTGAAGATTGATGACTTTTTTCCCCCCCTCAAGTTGTTGTCCTTTCTTAGTAGTATAAAACAAAAGGAAACAACTAACTAGTTCAGATCCACTTGGGCATAAAAAATTTTGTGAACTGGTCAGAGGACTCATCTACTGAAAGGATCCTATGTAGTTCCCTTTTGTTTTCTTAAAATGTTCAGCATTGTCATTTGATTTAAATGATGATAAAACTGTTTCTGAAGCCTTCAGCATATTGGCTACAAACCAGATGAAGTGCTGTCTTTTTGTTTCAGAAAATGGCTGTGTTTCAATGATAAACATAGCCAAAGGGGAACATTTTGGTTAAACTATTTAAAAACCCCCACAGTGTATTGTTTCCAATTAGTGGAAATCTGCTTTAATAGGACAAAGCTATTTTCTCACCAAAGTTTTCTTCAAGTTGTCATCTTTCTTTGTGACTTATGGGGGGGAGGGGGGGACTGAAGGACTCCTTCCATTATTGGGTGACCATTTAGAGTTTCAGTCAAAATATTGGCAAGCATTTTGAGCATATTCAAGTCAACATAGATAGAAGTATTTGGAGTGTGCTCTGGATTTGCCCTGAGTTTGTTCACAAATATGGCCTGTAGCTGGAGAATGCTGAGTATCCCCAGGCACAGAAGCTTGCAGGGCCTGGGTAAGAAGGGGTGAAGAGGTGGAAACTTAAGGGACATTTGTGGAAAAGGACAAAACCTCTATTACTTTTACAAGAGAAAGGAAGGTGGGGAGTGATGGGAAGCATGGATTATTTGAGAAGGGATGAAGACAGTGGCACCTCAGTGCTGATGGACTGAAGCAGGATAAGTGAGAGAATTGTTCCATCCCACCGACACAGCAGGAGGGAGAGCAGAGCAGGCAAAAGGAGCTCTTTACCATTCCATCCAAGGCAGAGGGCTACTTACTCCCAAGCCTCTGCCCCACTTCAACATGCAACCAGTGCCCCCCTTACTGCTGCTGTTAGCCAAGGTCGAGCCTGTGCTTCTGCTGAGAGTGCACAAGGGCACACTCCAGCATGGACTGCACGTGAGCTCTGGGCCACTCTTGGCAGGGAGAGCCCAAGCCCTCCGTGCAGAGTAAGGCTTTTGCTCAACCAACCCGTGTTGAACAGGCACAGCATAGCTAAGAGTCTTTCCATTTTTTTCTCCCCTAGCTGCCTCAAGTGCAGCTCTTCCAAAACAGAATGCAGGGGCATTGAACCTGAGGGTTCAGTTCCATAGTCCATTTGATGCGACTAAACCATCTGGCCGGTTGTTTCTTTTCTGTATTTTCAGTTAGGTAAATTCTCTCATCCAACTTTCTGTGCATCCACACAACATCTTGTGCTGGCACAAGTGAGAAAATGTGGCTGGGACCAGAGAGCAGAAGGTAGAGCTATCCCTTTAAATAACAACACAAATTTAGGTCAGCTCAAACCAGTTATAAAGCCAGAGCTTGCTCTTCAAGGACTCAGAGTCAGCTTCATGGATGTTGACTTCGAAGCAGTAAAATATTGTCTTCAACCACTGCCTATCTCAGTTTTGTCCCACATATTGTGGACTTACTGACACATCCCTATATAAGGGAAATGTTAGGCATAGTTAGTCAATGTTTGTAAAATGCCAGATGCTACAGAAAACTGGAGTAAGAGGCATTACCTCAACTTAGCTTTGATGCCTAGCAAAGCATCCAGTTCCTGCCTATTACATCACTTAAGCTTTTCAAGCAACCCACGCATTGTACGGCAGGTTATACTTTACAGTGACACTAATGCCAGAAATATTCAAAAGAACCTCTGGGAGGTAGGTGTAGGCTCTCAAAGTCCTTTGCAATGACTCGGCCCCACAAGTTTACAACCTGATATTCTGTGTTCCTGCAGTGCTTAACACACTGGGTTTGCAATTGAACAGGATAGCTTATGCGTAGAAGCTACTGCAGTAACAGTCATAAATAATAGTAGAAATAAACTCACGTTCCTGAGGACCTGCAGGCAATGACACATAGCAGAGTCGTAATACATAGTACATGAAATAGGGAAATTAGAGCCCTTCCTTGTTTCTATTTTCCATTTTCCTCAAGAGTAAAAATGATATGGATTTTCATGTCTTACATCTGAAACACTGGGCTCACATTTTTTGTGGCAATGGTTTAATGAAGCTCCTCTTAAAGATGAGATCACAATGCTAGATATAGAAACCTTGTCAGGTGAGGAGCTGCAGTTGTTGACTGTGCCATGAGAGAGGTATTGTGATGATGATTATATACTAAAAGTACAAGAGTGATTAGATTGCATGAAACAACATTTTTTTTAATAATGAAATGCTAAAGTAGAAGGAAACATCCATTTGTTCCTATTTAATTTTTTTTCTCTATGTTGAGCTCAGACTCTGGATGACTTGGAGTATGAAGAGTGATTATATGGCATGTAAAAGACAGTTTGACAAACTAGTGCTACTATAGAACAATAATAGAGGAAAGTACATCTTGATCCTCAAGTTGAATCTCTACTACTCCAGGCAAACATGCCATTTTTTCTCTTTTGTAAGCATATCAAGCTCCGTTGTTTGTTTGTGAAAGCAAGGGGGAGAAATAGAAAAAACTGTAGCATAGCTGAATGTTTTATTGTGTGTTATTCATATTTTAATGTAAATTATTAGAAAGGTTGATAACAGGAGTTTGGGAAACATGTCAAAACAGAAATAACAGGTAAAAAAAAATCTAAACGAAAAGCAAAATCACAAGCTTGTATTTTTTACAATATCACAGAATGGCTCTGAGATTTTTCTTCACTTCTTTCTTGCAGGTAGAATTTCTTAGCTCTAAGCACATGAAAATGGAAAGAGTAATTTTATATTATACTTACAAAAGAACAGATTTTTTGAGTCCTTAAACCTGCTAAAGAAAATCACTTATCTAATCTAACTAATGTACTGTATGATCCTTTTTCAATGGCTAAGACCTCTGATGGAAAAATAGTTGAAATATAAATCCAGCAGCTCAGATTTAGGAAAGAAAATTAAGGAGCTGTTCATGGCCTTCTGTTAGTCCCAACTGTTGCCTGGTAACTGTCTAAAAATTAACTGTGCATCACCTGGCTTCTAAGGACCGTGGCATCACTAGAATCCTGGCATCTGCTATGTCTTACACTGAAAAGATGAACATTTCTTGGTTATGATTTTTATGTCATAATCAGGGAAGTTACTCAACTACACAGCCAGATGATTATGGTAAAGTCATTTAAAATATTGTAAAATAATGTATAATATATAATAAACTACAGAACAAACTTACTTTAAAGTATGGAAATTCCACACAATCTTTTTCTGACGTTACTATGTAGCATTCCACTCTTTCTTGGAGTGGTGTAGATAATGTATATAATTTCTTTCTTATGTCTGCACCTACTGAGCTTCACCCAAGCTTTGCATGAGACTAGGACTGAGAACAAAGTGCACTGACAGAAGCTGTGGCAGGGATACTCCTGAAATGGAAATCTAGTAGGTATACCTAGATTGTCAGACATACCTTGACCAGATTTGTAAAAGAAACAAGTTTAAAAAAACTTTCCAGGTTGTTTGATGCTATGTTTATTTTAGGGTCAATTTGTACCTGCTATTCCAATGGTAGTGCTGAGAAGACTGTGAAGATTTAGATGAATATAGGTGAGAACACATAACCTAAGTATTAAACTGAGTGGAACTTGTGTTCTGCAAATCATAGAATCATTTAGAATGGAAAATAGCCTCAAGATCACCAAGTACAACTATAAGGTATTTTATTTAATTGAGCATTTAACCTGGAACTGCAAGCTACTTCCCTCTTTTATGCTGTTGGCCACCGAACATTGAAGTCTCGCACCAGAACTAATTTTAAAGCCCAGAAAATCTGAAGTGTTTTTTAAAAAATTGTTCACACAGATGCTGTGTCAGGTTATTATGCAACACTCATCCTAACATTAATTTTCTATGCTTACGGTGCTCTCATTTGCAGAACCTCAGAGTGTCCCGCGCACATCAGTTAATTAAGTTTCACAATACCCATGTGGGTGCATTGTTTTATTGTCTTAATTGAACAAAAGGGAGAAGAGAAACACGGAGAGATGAAGTGACCTAGCCAAGGTCACTTTGTTAATTAAGAGTAAAAGTTTATTTCAGAATAGAAGATAAGCACATCATAAGGTAAGTGAAGCAAAGTGAAGGTGAACTTACCATTTCTAAGGTTTATTTGCTATCACAGAACTAACTGAAAACTCTTAAAATTTGGTTTAGGTAAGCTTCTAAAGGGGGAGAAGAAACAGAGAATGCTGACTTCTCTCACTACAAATTTTATTCAGTTGTCCGGATACTAGGAAGATCTTGACTGCTCTTCCTGTGCTGCATATGATCTGAGTGGCATCAGCAGCCTACAGGAAAAGCAGGTAAATCTATTGGTGTATGCTGTGTTAGAGTGTCCTTGGGCAAAATGGCAGAGGAGGGAGTTCCAGTAACCCAGCAAGAGATATGAGCCCTCCCAGGCTGTCACAGGGAACTCTCAGCCCCAGGGGCTGAGGAACAGCCAAAGGAAGAGGCTCTCCAAAGCACTTTTCAGACTGAGAAGCTCACTGCCTGTGGGGTGGGTATGAGACATTGTGTGATGCTGAAGAAGTACATCAGGAGACAGTACAAGACTTTTTATGGGCTATTCAGGGAGGTGGGGAATGGGAAGGATCAAGGTGGTCTGGGGAGGAATGAATGTGCAAAGGTAAAGTCAAAGTGGACAAAAGGAGCCGCTTACGTGTGAACAGTGGCTGGTCAGCACGCTTGCCTGGCCATGCCCTGTACCTGGTCAGCACTGCCTGGCCTGACTTCTCATTAAACTCCATTTCTTAACTATTTTCTTGATAGAACGTCTGTGTATTCTGGGCACATGGAGCTGCAGCAGCCTCACCTCTACTGAGTTCCTTGATTCATCAACACCTGACAAAAAATATGTATTATGTTTATAGATATCTATATATATATCTATATGTGCATATATGTGAGCCACGGTTTTGCTCGTGAGTATTCCTGTCACTCAGTTGCATTTTTCAAGTGGAAAGAGGAGAGAAAACTGCAAATTAGGGACATTTGGTAAAGCCAGTCAGCCATCTCTGTTGACACCAAGGACCTCCATGCACAGTTGAGCTATCTTTTATCCAAAAAGGTGGCATCAAAGGACATAGGTAGCAATTTGTTTCAGGGAGGTCAAACACATGTGGTCCTTCAGAAAGCTAAAAAAGCCTCATTCTGCAGCACTAGGAGCCAATCTTTTATATGGCTTATAAAGATTTCCTAGCACTGCTTTCTAACATTGCAAGTGACACTCATTTAAAGTACTCAGAGAGGAAGAACTTTCATCAGCAAGTTTTTTCTAACATCAAACCTTCAAGAGCAAGCAACTGAACATATTTGCATTTTCAGTCTTGGTCTTCATGAGCAAGGCAGGGAGTATGTTGGAAACAAAATGAAGAGGGCTTTTTTTCTTAAGAGGAAAATGAAAATCCAAATTGAGGTCAAAACCCAATAATCATTACTGTCTTGGAGTTGAGAAACCCATGTGTATGAGTACAAGCTCTTTTTTTATGGATTCTTTGCACAAAACCACTGATGACAATCTATGTGATAGATAAATTACACCCCACTCATTTTGATTACAGCTTTCCATTTCTCTTTTGGAGTGACTGCCTCAGTACTTTCACATGAGTGAACTAAAGGACTAGAAAAGACAAACAGCTAAGGGGAAAATAACAAAGCAGCAGAAATGGTGACAGTAAATTTATGCAGCGAGTGAAGAAGGGTCGTTCCCCATCACTGTGTCAGCTGGTTCTGTGGAGACTGACATGAAATAGTTCCAGAAAAAAAGGACTAGGCCATTTCATACCAGTTCTGTGCTATGGGTAAAGTTTTTGTTTATTAAGCAAAGCCCTCTATTTACATATCCTTTAGGATATCTGTGCATTGCCACAGTATATACAGTACAAACAGTGTCTCTATAACACATGACCTTCTGAAAATAAGAATGAGACTTGTTACAAAGCCGATGCAGATGAACTGATTTCTGTTAGAAAAAGATAACCTTAGAGAAAAGCATCCCAAGCTCACACACCAAACCCTAGCACTGAGCTATTAGAAAATATTTGTTTTGCAATAAACGGTGTAGAGCAGATGTACAGCGTAGGTCTGTGGAGCCACAGGGTGATGTCCCACAGCACTTCATCCTGAGTATGCTGCAAAAGCTGCACGGTGGCTGCTCAGCCACACCACGCCAGGACATTGTCTTTGCTTCTCAATAGGGGATACACTGGGTTGCCTTTCTGGCCTGATTCAGCTGCTTGGGAGTATGCCCACTGCACGGCACACACACCAGTAGGAATAGCCAGCATAACCTGCCACCAGATTCTCTCCTGGCCATCAGCTGGTGGAATCGTAATAAGCCAAGGGGACCTGGAAAATCAGTGGTTGCATCAGCATTACAGCAATGGGGCATCTTTGAAATTTAGGCTTTTTGTTAAAATTTTTATGGTTCCCTTCTGCACTGGCAACACATGAATGAATTACTGATTAATTTTGCAAGTCTCAGTTTTCACTTTGCAGTATTAATATTACCCACCACTAACTCCTGGTAGGTTATTGTAGAACTCTGATGAAATTTGTCTGGTATTAAGTGGATTGCAAAGTAATGAATCAAGGCCAAAGTTCCTGCACTATCTGTCTTAATTCTAGCTAGCATTTATGGCCCCCTGACGTGGAAAAGTAGCCTCTGCTCAAACACAGCAGAGTTTGTCTGCGAATGGCAAATTTGAAAGCCTCTGATGAAAGTCTTTCTTGCCTGTTTGTTTTTTTCAAATAGCAAAGATGCCATTTTCCTACACAAGCTTTTTGAAATACTCGTAAAAAAAATTGGGCCTATTCAAGGCCAAGCTGTTGTTTGCATGCGATCATTTTCTGAGGCAGTCAATTACCTACAAGCCATATGTCACAGCTCGGGAGACCTGAGGCAGGTGTATGTTGGAAGAACCCACTGTTGCATCTGCCAAGTTTGTTTTAAATGTACATAGCATAAAAAGCTTGAAGTCCAGCTAGAGTGCCACAGCCAGACGTGGCAAAGCAGATGACTCTTTAATTTCTTATGAAAGCAATGGACAGAAAATAACCCCAGCAGACTAAGGGAATTTATCAGATCTTGGTCAAAAAAAGTTGATGTTTCTGTTTAATACACTGAACTCTTAGCATTAAAAAAGATCACGTTGGTTGGGTGAGAAGACCACCTTGGGAAATGATCAAGGAGATTTCTGTTCAACATGTGCTGAAAGCCAAACTCTCAGCTTACAGATCATTTTGGTTTCCTTGAACTTGTCCTCCAGTTCTCCTGCCAGAAAATGACCCATATTGGTGCAGGTTTGCTCCCCAAAGTATTTCAGTAATACACAGCCTGAACTAGATTGATTTATGGACAGTCACCACCTAGACGCCTAGGTAACACCTGGGCTTAGGGCAGCATCCTAGGTTCATGGTAGTATCTGAGAAAAGGAAAAGAGGAGTGTGAGGTGATTTTGATAATGATGCGGAGCAAAAAAAATCTCCTTAATTTCGTTTGACATTTCTTAGTGAATCCTGTCTACTATATGTCATTTAGGTTATACACTTTCTGTCACAGAGATTGTCCTTATTCTGTTTATAATGCTGAGTTGACCATATTGCTGATGTTGTAATTCTGTGTATGTTCTGTAAGGGTGCCACTCAGGGAAATGTCAAGGCTTATCATTGGTTTGATATATATGCAACTGATTTAATTGCTGTTTGGAAAAACAAACATGTCAGCAATCAGCTATTCTTTGTCGTGGCTCTATCCTGTAGACCTTGTGTTCATTTATGAAATAGAAGGCCTTGTGCTTATGCCAGCCTATTAATGTGGGAATGTATATATCTAGGACCAACAAAGAAATGGCAAGAACAGTTTCATAAACCTGGTGCAAACGCAACTATTAGTAGGTCCTGTTGTTTTGGATTGTGTGAAGTGTTACCCTCTTAAAAGAAGACAGTATGGCCATGAAGATTCACAAAACTGAGAAGTTCATGTCATGAACCTTTCCCCAAGGGACTTGCACTTGGTTGAAATAAATGAGAACAGCTACAGGGAGAGCTGAGCTATAGACAACTGAACTTAAACTGTAGCCATCAGAGATTTACTGCCAAGATAAGAGCAATATCTTTGAGGACCGGTCCTGGGTTCTAGATCTGTGTGAAACGGTAATAGGAAGATGAGGTGGAGAACGTGCTTGTTAAATTCTCAGATGACAAAGACATGTGAAAGTGCATGGAAATTGGAAATGGAATTTGGAATTATATGGAGAAAATGGACTAAAGTTCTTAAAGCTTATGGACTGTGTATTCAGACAGGACTAATCTGTTGCATAAAAACTGGGGGAATGGGGAAAACACAGAGTAAGTGCTGTTTCCAAAAAAAGGAACTTGGGGTTTGCCACGGCTTATAAGATAATCAAGAGTCAATATTTTAGGCTCTGACAATAAGAAAACCAAGCATTGGATTGGGACATAAAAAGGGATTCCTGAAAATAATCTTCCTATTCAGAATGGATACAGTGTTTTGTTTGGGAAGCTGTATTTTGAGAAAGATTTGGAGGAATTGCAAAAGGCTTCTGAATGATGTGGCCTAAGAGTGACAGACGACTGAATTGTGATGGTTTATGCCAGAAAAGAAAATGCAAGGAGATGATGTGGCAGCAGTCTTCAAGTACGGAAAATAAAGTTGCAGAGGAGAAAACAGAGGGTTGTCTTTTCTGTTCTCTCTATAAACAGAATAAAGGCAGTGGGCTTTACTTCCAGAAAGAGGAAATCAACTAAAGAAAGACTCCCTAAAGCCTTTTGAATAATGATAATTAACCCCACTTTCAGCAGTGGGTGGCCTACTGATAATGTCTGGTAAAATCCTAGAGCAGAGTCATGGAAAAGCCTTATTTCCACCAGTGGCACTCAGTCCTGTCAGTAACTCTTGACTGGCAACATCCCAGCACAGACAACTAATTTTGACAGCCTTGGACTTCTTATTTTTTCAATTTTAAGCCATTTAACTTTGGGAAAATTACCTATGAAACATTCTGCTAGGCTGACAATGACCATGGTAGCTTGATGTGATTCTAAATTACCTGAACACTGAAGCAGGGTTTTCCCAGAGGACAGCCAAGTCACCCTCAATTGTGCTGAAGGTAATGGTAGTATTCTTGTGCCAGCAGAACATCCTACATTCCCCACTGAAATGACTGATCCAAGACAATGAGTAGCTGGTCATGCCTGGTAGTTTGTGGCAGCCTTAGGCTGCATTTGCTGTCGAGGGATGATGTAACCCAAAATGCTGTGCTGTATGTGCAGCTGACACTAAGCTGTAACAAATAAGCCATCCCAAATGCCAGACCTCCATGGAAAATATGTTTGTGGTTTTTTTGTGAAATCATGTTGATCTAATTCTTATCTGTTAAGTTAGGGCAAATCCTGACTTCATTAGTTAAGTTTAGTTGATCTATTCCTTTTTTATAATGTACAAGTTAACTCAGCAAAGATAAATAACAGTTGCTGATCTCAGCAGGTGAATCTGTAACAACACAAGGGACTGTGATTAACTGGAGAATTTGCAGTCAGCAGCTCTAGAATGGCTGGATATCAGCAGTCTGGGAAAGTCAGCCCTTCCTCTAAGCTTGCTCTCAAATATTTTGCAATTCCTTTTTGCTTTTTTTTGCTTTCCCTGCTAGCAACTGTCATGCAATACTGCTGGGAAAGTATGTCAGGGTAATCCACCCTTGATGCAACTGCATTTTGGATACAGCCTGAATGGCAAGAAACAGCAAAAAGATCACAAGTCTTTTATTTTATTTATTTATATGACCAGGAGAATAATATCAATACAGACATTTTCTTCTCTTTACCTCCCTTCTCCACTAATTTTAGGACTGCTTCAAGCTCACCTTTAACTGATTCAATTGATAAAGATGAATAATGTGCATGATTAATGCTAAGCATTTGCTCATTTGCCTGAAGTCCCAAGACTTTGACTCACCAAAAATTTCAGCCACGCATTGCTGTTAGAGGGCCTGTTAGATGCAGGACCTCTGTGCTCAGTGTATCACAGCTGCCTGTATACAGTGACTTCCAGAGGCTTCACTGGGATTAGCCACATAGCTGAATCAGAGCTGAAATATTTCACTGGATTCACAGCATTCTGTATTTTTGATTCTCTATTTCCTAAAATTGACCTTGGTATCCTTACCTCTCAAAAACATTGCACCAGGGTACCCATGCTGAGACATGGCAGGGATTAAGGCAGAGCCTTCCCAGAGAGGCAGGAAGACAAGGATGGAAAAAGCCTCCCAGATTGTGTTTCTCCCCACCCCAGCTCAGCTAGACATATTTTTGCAAAGGTGCATTTTGTTTGCCTCCAAACACTGTCTGCAAAGTGAGCTCAAGAAATTACAGTAATTCAACAGAAATTAAAATCTCTTTGCTGTCACTGAGGTCACTTTATACGTCTGGCAGTAGCAAAGCTTGTGGAGCGGTGAAGTTAATTCAGAAAGAATCAGGCCCAAGTATCCATCATGGCTGTGTGTCAGAGATACCTTTACTCTATTAATCTGGATAACTCCATCACACAGTTACAATAGAACCTCCCTCATCCTCTAAATACAGGTCCTGACTGCCCCTGCACATCTTTTTTCATGTACATGGCAAACACTGCTGGCGTGAGAAGATGAGGCAATTGATAATAAACTTGGAAATGGTGAGAAATAAATATGGTAATCTGTAGCTGTCATTAAATTGTTCCAGGCACAAAAAGTCCCATAAAATCCTACTGACCCTACAATACTGTGAATTTCTCTTTTAAAACGGCAGCTGTTCTCTGTTATTGCTTTATTACTGCATGAGACTGAAATGCTCAGTGTTGTCTTGGGATCAGTTTGCTTCCTTTACAAATCTGAAAAGGGTGTCTGGGAGTAGCAATTAGTACAGGCTTCTGATAGAAGCTGCATCTTCCTGGAGAAGCCTTCTGGCACTCAGTAGCTCCATCTTGAAGTGCACTGTGTCTCTTAAGGAAAAGATATAGAGTAGGAGGAGAACAAATATGATAGAGAGCATAACCAAGCCTCATGAAGGAGAGAAGCACAGGACCTCTTGGGTCAGAAAGCCTTGTTCATTCCCAAACAGCATTTAATGACCTTTTCAAAAGCTGAGCTCCCCACCAGACTGACCTAGCAGCACCAGTGACTTCATGGGTGACTACATGCAAATTGCTCAGTTGATATTAAGACATTCAAGTTCCTTCTTTAATCTCTTTAGCAATTAAAAGATATTCTGGCCTTATTGTCTTTAGATGAACAGCTGCTGTCTTCAGCTTATCTCCTTGAAGTAAATAAATGTCTCAATTTCTCCTTTCTTATTTCTGTGTCTAGAGTTCACTGTTTAATTCCACATTATAATTGCATATTTTTCTGAGGTTTTATCAGTTCCTTGAACTTTACTGAGCTCTGGATAACCACAGCTAGTTGAATTTAAATAGTCCAATTAATTTTGCATAGTAGCTGGGTGCAAGTGAAGGTCCTTCTTGAATCATCATTCTTAGCCCACAGTAGGGCCAGGTATGACAGGGAAGTGGTATAGTGGAAGAAAATCCATTCCCCTTTCTGATCAGTGAGTTTGTTGCAAAGTTCCTGGAATGGAGAGTGGTAGTGCCTGTCCCAGAAAGAGCTCAGCTTATTTCAGTCTCTGGCTGTTCTTTTCAATTTGTGCGCAGAAAATGCTCACATTACATATAGCACACTGCATACAAGATAAGGTTAGATATGCATTTTTTTCTGGTTTCGGAAGACTTCAATGAAGGCAGGAAACAAACAAAATATGAAATCCTCAGGACAGAAACCTAAATTGTAGGTGTTGCATGTGCAACCTACAGCATGCTTCTGTTATTTCCCTATGGCAGACATCTCTCTCTATGGCATTACAGGTAATTATTGGGAATGAAATGGTTGACGGTTTGGCTGCAAACAATATGGCCTCAGCAGCAGCTGCTTTATGAACAGCGTCCAGCTGCCAGTCAGGTACAGCAACCTACCTTTGTGAGGGGGAAACTTTTTTGGGTTGTCTCTAAGCTTCTTCTGCCTGGCCAAAGCATGAATCAAGTAACTGAGCTGGAAGCTAGTCTTTAAAAGAAAGTATGTTTCCTCCTGGACAATCTAGAAGTCCTTGATTCATGTCAGGACACTACAGAAACTTGGCTTTGATTGGGCTGTTCTCCTTCACAGCTACTATTGCTTCTTTCTTTGAGTCAAATTCTTGAAAATCCATGCCTGTTGTATTCCATGCTTGATCTGCACTTGCTTGGAACCAGAGACAGACCTGTATAACCTCCTGAAATCCCTTCCAACCTAGTCACCTCCAACCTATGCCATGACACTGCTAACAGTACCTTCTCAAAAAACCTTGGCTTCTGCCTGTAACAAACACAAAGCCCAGCTCTGCTCCTCTTGTGTAATCAGCAGTTGCTTTGCCACAAGTGGTCTGCGCTTTGCCTGTTAATAGGTACTGTGGAGATATCTTTTTAAATATCATCAAACTGCATCTGAAATTTATATTTTTACTGGCTGCTTCAGAACATGAAACTACATTGGAATAAATCTGTTGTCTTGCACTTCGACGATTTTTATTACATAGACTTTTTATAGGGTGAAATAACTTTTTGTTTTCTTAAGTTTTTTTTAGAAAGATAAGCAAGTGCTTACTTTAATAAACAGCAAAGTTCACATCACATAGCTATTCTGCATGCACTGTTTATTTTGTGTGTGTAGGCATAACTGTGTATTCATTATTTTAAGGACATGTTAAGACAGTCAAATGAGACTAAAAAGTGTTTGGGTTTTCTTAATGGAAAAACACATCTAAAAAGCTTACTTTAAAATTAAATCAGTGTTCCTACAGTCTATAAATCAACATTTAAGAAAATTTGCTCTGTAAATATTCATCCTCTTGCTCACAGTTTGGAAATAATAAGTATTTTTTGACTTCCAGATTATTGTAGAAATTTTAATTAAAGAGTAAATAGTACTGTTTAACTATTTATATAACAATGTAGGCACAACTCTGATCCCACCAGTGTCCGTGCAATAAGAGCCACTGATTTTGTTAGTTAATGATTTCCATTTTAAGCAAGTACAACTAAAAAAGGGGTAATCTTTTAAACCGCTGTCTACCTTAAAATTTTATTTTAAATAATCCCATACAAATCTATTTGTAATATTGCTTCATAGAGTTAGGCTCTGATTTAGTACCTAGAGATATCTATCTTGAAATTGCTAGTATTTGTCACAATTGTTTTTAAATTTGAAACTATGTTAATACTAAGTGTTTTAGGCAGCCATGTAAACACCATCTGGGCAAAATATTTGTAATTATTTACAAACAAACAAACGAAAGTATCAGGGAAGCTTTTTAACAACACCAAGCTGGCACACTAATCTAGCAGAATGTGTCCCCCAGTCTCCTCCATATGCTGGTTGCTCTCAGGTCAGTGATGTCCACTGCAGTTCTCAGCTGTTGTGTTTTTGCGCTTAATTATTTTGGTTTCAGGAACAAATAGAGAAGTCTGAAGGACTGTGCCAACATGTACGAAGGGAAGTGCCTGGTCATTCCTAAATCAATGCTCTTCCTTGGTCCGTGGAGAGGTATTTACTGTCTAGGCAGCACAGAGGTGAATAATATGTTTACCTTTGGAGTGGTAAAGGGTGTCTTCCACCTGAAGTGCCATCTGACAGCCTTTGGGTGAGGGACTTCAGAACTAAGCCAAATGCTGTTTGCAAAGTCCCTAGAAGGCTATCGGGCCACGTGTCACCAAAAGAGAGGGTTTGTTTGTATCCCATTTGCTACCTAAAATTTGTCCTCAAAAGTCAATGCCAGGATAACATCTCTACAGGCACCTTTAAACACGTGGCACTGGGTGGCCGTGACAACACACTCACAGAATCTTACCTGCGATAGTCTGGGCATCCCATCTGGAAGGATGACTCAGGATTTGCAGTGTTTTATAGGTGTTAAAAGAAAGCAAGCTTCTCCTAGAGTTGTTAGTAATAACAACACGGAAAAGCACCTACATTCTAAGGTACAATTTCCAACTCGCTGCGGTACAGGTAAATCATCCAGCTGCATCTGTCCCTGAATTAATTTTGCTGAGCATTTCCAGGACCAGAAGGGTCAGTGTCCCAGCTACTGACCTGGCTGCTTCTGCCAGACTGTCCTGGATCCAGTGGGATGTACCGAGCACCAGCAGGACTACAGGCACCAGGAGGGCTGAAGGATGGCTGCAGCAGTCTGCCTTGCTGATCCAATGTGTGCTTTGCAGCTTGAGTTTTTTTCTTCCACTCTTGGTATTGCCAGGAGTAAGGAGAAGTTTGAAGTCCTACTGTCCTGTACTGGTCTCCTCGTTCCAAGCTGCCACTCAAGGAAGGGCAGCTGGAGCCCTTGGCTGCAAAATCATTACTGAATGATAAAACTGCCTGCGGTAATTTCCTGGTGCTGTGGGCCCGATCCAAAGGCAGCAGCAGTCAGTGATCAGAGCCCCAGAGTGAATCATGCACCATCTGTGCTTGTGGGCTGACTGTTTGTGTGTGGAAAGTGTTGGGTAAATGTGTAGCCACAGCACAGGAAGGCAAATCCCCCTCACTTGCATGGAGAGGGGCACGTGCCTGTACCTTTTCACAGGTCTGAGCAGGTGGGGCAGGGGTTGGTGGGGTGTGTGTTGCAACCCTGGAGACTCACAGGTGCTGCTCCTTGTGCTGGGGGTGAAGGGGTGTATTTGTGGTGCTGGCAATGGGCATTGGTGTTTCCCACTAAACCCTCATAACGAACAGGAGGGACATTAGACAGAGCCAAAACTGCTTCTGGCCCTATTCTTGGAGCAAGCTGGATGAAGTAGCCAGGTAAGGAGGGAACTGTCTTTTCCTTCAGTGCAGAAATGGAGCAGGAGTAGAGGAAGGTGTATCTGGTCTCTGTTCTCCACATGCTACCTGCTTAGCACCTCTCAAGCACGCAATGGCTGTGAGCGGGTCCCTTGGTGCCGGATCTTTGTTTTGACACAGGAGGCAGTGTGATGAGACAGAGTCTAAAATTGAGGATGGAGGGGCCTGGCACCATCTTCATGCTGAGTAGGCTGTGGCAGTCAGCCATGAGCCAGAGCAGTGTTGATAGGCGGTGGGTGCTGCCCGGGGCTGTACTGGAGACGTACACAGGTATAGGGGATGGTTTGCATGGCCCCGCTGTGCTTCTGCGACCAAATATGACCAAAGAAGTTACTTCTGTGGTCCAAAGGGGAACCTGAAGCCTCTCCAGTGTGGAGGTGGGGCAGGTACACCTTCAAATCTGTATGGGTCTGCCAGCAAACACTGGCAAAGCTTCTGAGTACTTCACTACTTTTAACACTATGTAATGGGCTCATCTCCCCTGTACAGTAACAAAGGTTTCCTTTTATTCCCACTAAACCGCAGGCAGGTCACCAAAGGTAAATGCAAATATCTGAGGAATTTTGTGTCCTGCTTCACAATAAGTGTAGAATCATAGAATCATTAAGGTTGGAAAGGACCTCTAAAATCATCAAGCCTAAATGTTAACCCAGCACTGCCCAGTCCATCACTAAACCATGTCCCTGACTCCCACATATACATGTCTTTTAAATACCTCCAGAGATGCTGACTACACCAGTTCCCTTGGCAGCCTCTCCCAGTGCTTGACAACAAGCTTTTCAGTCAAGAAATGTTTTCTAGTATCCAATCTGAACCTCCTCCAGCACAACTTGAGGCCACTTCCTCTCGTCCTGTCACTTGTTACCTGGGAGAAGAGACCAACCCCCACCTGGCTACACCCTCCTTTCAGGTGGTTGTAAAGAGTGACGAGGTCTCCCCTGAGCCTTTTTGTGCTCCAGACCCTTCCCCAGCTCCGTTGCCCTTCTCTGGACATGCTCCAGCCCCTCAATGCCTTTCTTGCAGTGAGGGGCCCAGAACTGAACACAGGATTCGAGGTGTGGCCTCAGCAGTGCCGAGTACAGGGGATGGTCACTGCCCTGGTCCTGCTGGCCGCACCATTGCTGACCCAGGCCAGGATGCCATCGGCCTTCTTGGGCCAACAGGCACACCCTGGATCACGATCAGGTGCTCACTAATCCAAATGCAGTTGGGGATTAAGGCATAGGAGGGCAGGGACCAGAGCTCTGGTCTGCTGAATCCCACCATGAACAGAAGGACAAACTGCCTGGGAACATTGTTTAAATTGAGGTGAAGCATGTTGTCACTGTCCTCTTGGGACTTTCTCAGTTTCTAATTGAGTGCACAATTCTTAGCTTGTAAAAGATGGAGAACTCCAGCCTCTGGGCTTCTGTAACTAAACTATTAAAAATAAATATACTGTAGAGGAGACAAACCTTTAGGGAAAGAGTTAATTGTTTATTGTTGCACTGGATTCTTTCTTTTTTGCAAGGTTGATTTCTGTCTTGTTATTGACAGTAATTGTAGAGCACAAAATGATGGAAAGAGCAGCACAGAAAAATAAAAATACAGTGTGAAAGACCAATTATGTCCTTATATAAAACTGCCTTTACTTTATTCAACTTCACTTTCAATCATTTCAACAAGAGAGATTACAGATTTTCCTCTGGGAAATTATTCTTTAGTTGGGAAAATGTAATAATTGGGACTTTTTTCCCGATTTCCTTTCTAAAGTCTTGTTTGCTTAATATCCTCCTATTTCTTCAGAAGCTTTTTCTAATTGATTTCTCATGCTTCTTTTTGTTTAAAACCTTTAGATACTTAAAAAGATACTTGCAATAATGGTGGGAGCAGATTTGACAACTCTCAGCCCTTAAGAAATGCTCAATTGTTTCATTTGCATTTAGCTTTGTTTGTGTATTATCGTACTGTATTTGTACTTTTTCCTCATTTATCTTAAAACTGTGACAAACCATCAAATTAAATAATAATAGATAAAGCCCCTGCTTTTTCTTTAAATAACAAATCACACATTTAAATGTAAATCTCTTGTGTTGAATGTCATGGGAGAAACTGGTAGCTGTGCTTCAGAATATATGCATTGCTCAGCCATTCCTAACAGCAGGTTTTGCATTAGAAAATTTAATCACTAGATTTAATCATGCCCTAAAATCCCAGACCTGTTCACAAATACAGTACTATTTCCAGCACTATATCATCTATATATTTTCGTAATTTCACGAGTCAGCCTATACCTGCTATCAATAACAGATATTTAAAGGTTACTTCTTTCTCAGAGATTCAGCTCTCACCTCTCTTCTTTTCCTGGACTAAGAGAAAATAATTACAGGAATTGGGGCTGCAGAAATTTCACTTAATGGGGAGATTGTAAAAAGGGGAAAAAGATTAGTCAGCAACTCAGTGTACCAGTACAACCACTGGGGTTTGTCAGCATTTGCACTTTCGATAAAACTTTATTTCTTTCCTAATTTTAATCCATAAACTGAAACTTATATTCCTGATATTTTTCTATCACTGCAACTTTTTACAGCCTGTCATCTCCCCAGTCTAAGTGAGAAGGTCGCTGTAAGATGGGACGAAACCACTGGCAAGAGGTTACTGTCCTTCACTCCCAGTGTAACTTTGATCTCAGTGGGCCTGCCTTGGAATCTTATTGCACAATGCAAGATCTAGCAAGCTGACAATAATATTTCTCAGGCAGCAAACTAGCAAAGAAAAGACCACTCAAACAAAAATGGAATATTTTTTACATGGTATCTTACTCAGCTGTGAAACCCATGACCGCAACGAATTCCAAAAGGGATGAAGAAAATTCAGAGCTACAAAACACAGCCCAGTGCTAGTGTTTCACTGTTGAAAACAAGAGTGCCAGTAAACTTGGAGAGAAAGTGGGATGTCTACTTTCTATTAATATTATTTGTTTCTGAATTCGGCTTCTTGGGCTGTTCAAGCTGATTGCATATCGGTGAATCAAAATGAAGTGTGGGCTAAACTGGGTACAGAACAAGGCAGTGGGCAGTGACACACCGCCTCCAAAGCAAACAGCTTTAAGGTGGCAAGGTTGCCAATGCTGGCCCACATAGATTTGCACAGCTGATTCACTTCAGACTGGCGGCCTAAGGTATAAGATACAAAGCCGAAGAACTTGTCCGCTCCCCCTCTCCATTTCTTCTTGCTCTCTTCAGGTTCCTGTATCTCATAATTAATTCTTTAAATTAGGTCCTTGTAAAGAACAACACTGTTTGTGCTTCCCTCAAATCACACCAGCACTGGCTACCATATGTACAGCCAGCTGAGAGCACTGCATTATTTATTGTGCAAAAGCAGATTTTCTTGTCATGGCTGTGTTACTGAGACAGCCTGGCATTAGGGACAGGAATCTGTCCTAGCCTTTTTTTTCCCCACTATATAGACCATATTTCAAATTCACTGGAATTAAGTCCCAAGGTGCTGAATATCAACCGTTGATCACAAAAACTGGCACAAGTTTAGTTCCTTGTCAAATTTCTGCTTGCTTTCTTGGCTAGAACAACAGCTACAGAGATTCTTAATGAAACCTCCTCCTGCTGCATTGTTATTTCCCTATCCACCTGCTCACTCCAGTTAGAGAGAAACACCAGTGTGCTCTGTACCATCCCTTCAGCTCCTGCTTCTCAGAATTACAGACTATGGGGTGTTAAAGAGCTGTGTGGAGAACAGCACGGTCCAGCAGCTCCTCCTCACTGCCCGCTCTTCTCCAGCTGTTCCTGGCATTCACACACTGGAGAGCAGACTACGTGTAGCTGATGCCAGGAACAGATGCAGGATACTAGCCCGAGTAGATGCTGCTCACTGGATCCTGCAACAACCAACAGGCGCCTACCTGCAATGGCAGCAGAGTGACACAGAGCTGTCCGTCAGAATCCAAACTCCATCACAGCCGTGTTGCTGATGGGTCACTCCTCCAGAGCAGCTTGAAGGGGCCTTCAATCTCTGCATTATTTTCCCTATAAGCAGACCATGGTAAAGACCATGCTGCATGACAGAGATGCCTGGTCTCTCACAAGCAGCAGTAGCATAATTCATTATTTATCAAGTGCAGATATCACACTAAAATGCAGTGGAAACAAGGCTCAAAAAATCCAGGCACTAGTAAACTTATTCTTTCAATGTATAAATAAAGCTGAAGCCTGGCTTGACACTTTCCCCGCCCCCTTCTTTTTTCTTTTTCTTTCTTCAAAATGTTTCCTTAGTCTAAGTTATTTGAAGAGATCAGATTTTTTTTTTTTTTTTCGGTAAAATGTGACATTAATAAATAATTTTGAGTGGTTTTTTCACCTTCAGTAATTCTTACTGCAGAAATGCTGTGATCTGTGAAGCTCAGCCTGAAAAAGGCCAGAAGGAGAATTCACCCCTAGGGTGCTAATCACCTCTGATCCGATTGAGCCACCAGTCATATTGCTGGGACTGTCTATTGGCTTGCCAGCCCAAGCCTTTATTGAGGGCAGGATCTTTCCTGTAAACTTCTGTTTAGGAAAATTTGATAGAAGCTATCAATTCTTTCCATGGCTATTGAATATTGCTGCCTGAAGGACAAATTCTCTCAGGTGTGTAGGAATCCAGAGCTGCAGACAAGCACCCTGTGCATTTTCAAAAGCGTACAGGTCTTTTAAGTGTCACTGTAAACCTGTAGAGCATGAAATTAGTATACTGGAATCAAACAAATTACACTAAGAAAACCTCTCTGAGCTTTAGGCATTAAAGACCTTGAAAAATTTAATTCCAGGTAATTTCTTGGTAGGATTAAATCCAAATATGTAGATGTAGAAGATACATTGGTTTCAAAATAAATCTCCTAAAGACCTCAGCACTCTCTTCACTTTGCTGTCTTGCCTCTCTCCAAAGTAATCCGTACAGAGCTAATGGCACTGCATTTCTTTCTATAGAAACAGCTTCTGAAAAAAAAATAGAAGAAACAGAATAAATTCAATTATATTCCATGGATGACCATTCATGTCATGTCAGGTAATTAAGTCCTTAAACAGGGTTGAAAGAGGTTTCCTGTCTTTATGGCAGAATACAAAAACCATGAAGAACCTCCCTGCCAATTAGAAATAAATACAGGAACACTGAAAGGAACACGAGATAAAATCCAAACTCGGCAATTACTTCCACATATATTTGTTGGTGTGCTAAGAGAATTCATGAAAGGCATTTCACAACTGCTTTCAAACATGAGCCAAGCCATTACAGTGGTTTTATTCACAGAGAATCTTTTTTTTCCAGCAGTAACCACTGAAAAATCTTCTCAGACAACATGAAGGTTCTTTAGAAAAATCTGTGCTGGGCTAGTTTCTCAGACTGTTTTCTCACTGAAGCAAGACGTGTCTTTGAAAGAGCTAGATGGGAAAAACACAGCCTTAGGATCAACTTCCCAGGGGCTGGAAACACAGCTGAAAATGAGGTGATTCAAGTCAGAATTAGGGATTCTGTTTTAAAGATGCTCCTTCCCCAATACATTTCTATCAGTGACTCTTGGATAGGCAGTGTTTTGTAGAGCAGGGGAGCTTTTTCTCCTCTCTTACAGTTTAATATCAACTCCCTCTTTAAAAAAAAGAGATTTCCCCAATCCCTAAAGATGTTTCTACTCCCATCCTCTATCAACCCCAAAGTCAGCAAAGCCCAAAGTGATGAGCAGGTTAACTCTACAGCAAAAAACTAAGCTATTTTCTTAACCTAAAAAGACCTATGGTTTGTTTTGATCTTAGAATTTTGAACTCGTTTATGTGAGAGGTGTGTAGCTAGGAATGGAAACAGCTTTATTTCTTGATATGGTTTAGGATTCTCTCTGAAGCTAGTCTATACAGAAAAACTCAGGTGAGCTTCATCCACTTGTAGAGAGCCAGCACATGAAAATACAGCTACGGAACAACATGATTGTGTAAAAGCATTATGGAAATTCCACTAAAGTCACAAAAAATAAGTGGTCTGAATATAATGCAAAGGGATTTGCAGGTTGTCCCTCACACTTCTCAGATTGCCATGTACTACTTTCAGTCTCCAAGAAAAGGTTTGCCATCACATGAGAAGCAGGATTCCTGGTCAAGTGCCATTAGACTCCTACAGTCACATAGCATGCCTACGACTCCAGAAATGTCAAGTCACAAAAGCATTCCTTCCTATTTCTTTGTTTTGCAAAGAAAATCAAAATCAGACTTACCATGGGTATTTTAGCTACAAACTTAAATATAGAGGTGTTATTATTTCTCCATAGTAAATGTGAAATACAAATCTCTGAGCTATTGGATATTGTTAAATTCCCTCATTCTACCTAGCAAGGTACAGGATGACATTCATTTATTTAATAATTTTAAGACTTCTTTATTCCTTTTTCTACTGCAAATGACTAATTCATCCCTCTGGCAATTAGAAACAGCCTGGTATTTATTTTTTCTAAAAGTGCAAGGAAACTGATAGCAACAATTGTATGTGAATTTTCTGCTCCGAGTTTGTAAGGAAGAATCAGTCAACAAGTTTGCAAATGTTTTGCTTAAAAGCTTTCTACAATTTTAATAAATGTTGACTGGGATCTTTAAATTATTCTTGAACAGTATAGCCTGGGTATTGTAATAAATTGGAATCCTACTTGCCTCCAAGTTTTGACTCTGTCTAATCCTTGTTTCTTTGACTTTTGAAGGAGAAGATGACAAAGAGTTTAAAGAAAAAACAACACATCAATTAAACATGGATTATTTGCCATGATTTTTTATAGCTCACGGACTCAAAGCTGAGATCGATCCCCGGTTTAAAATCTCAGTACATTGTGAATTTTGCATGCAATATACAGCTGTGATGGCTAGGAAAATCATTATACCTTAGTGAAATTATCAAGAGCTCCACAGTATTCAGTTAAAGATATATGGCAAGTTAGTTAAAGCTGGACTATAGCATGCTATATGAAAAAAGAGAAAATAACTTCCCTTTCGTTTACCTCATTAGTTTATCTTTTTTTTTTTCTGAAGGTCTGCACATTCTTCATACCTTAGAGAAATATCCTGAATGTGAATGCAATAATTCAGCTCAGCAAGGTCAAGTTTCCCCTGAAACTTGCCAAATTGTGTTGAATTGTTAGTTTATTGAGCAGCTTTTAAATCCTGACTACTTTGCTTTTTTGATAAAGAATTGACAGTTTGCTCTTACAAATCATGCTTTTAATACTAAGACATCTTTGAAATGTCTAGGAAAGTGCAGGAGATAAATCATCTGCCAGCAAGAGTGAGGGTGAATAAAAGGAACTAGCAGGAAGAAAGAAACAGAGGAAGCAAGGGAGTAAGAACTGAGGAAGGGAGCAGGGGCTGGAGAACAGCTTACTGTCCTAGGAGTTGTTAAGCTCCATGGTGTGTCAGGGCTGAGAACAGACCTCTGCTCTCTGGCATGGCAGAGGCTGAGTGAAAACTCTGCTAGCAGGACCTCATGGTGTGGTTATCTTCTTCCAAGGAGACAGGTCTGAAAAATACCCTGGCCTCCTCAGAGTCCTAGATGACTAGTGGGAGGAAGCTCCTCTCTGTGAGCCTGGGCATAGATCTCACCCCTGTGACAGTGGTTATTCTTTTGTGCTGCAGTGTCTGTTACTGCTTCTCTGCCATTAAGGAGTGATTATATAGTTTTTCTTTCTTCTTAACATTCTGTATCTCGTGGCTGTAGAGTAAACCAGTAATTTCAACCTTTTTGATGGGTGGATAAATGAACAATTTCCTGGGAAACGTGAGGGCCCTGTTCAAGGACACTGAGTGAGCTGGTGACAGGCTGCCTGTTCTCTTTTCCTAGACACCCTAGAAAAAGTCCCTGGACCTCCAAAGGAGTTGTAGAACAAAGACTGTAAAGCCAACATGCAGGTTTTGAGGTGAAGATTTTTGTGGGGGTTATAACAAAAAACTTGGTAAAAAGGAGCCAAATATCTGGTTGCAGGTGAGTGGTCATTGTTGTGCAGTCTGTAAATAAACACTGCTGAAGCAAGCAGGAGGAAGGCACTGAAAAGAGGGTACAAGCAGAGAGGAACAAACCATTCTAACAAAAAGCAAAAGGCAAAGTGCTGCTTTTTACATAGGCAGTCTGAGTTTGTTATGCTCCCAGTTCTATTAACAGAGAGAGCTGCCAGCTCAGTTGGCAACAAAAGAAATAAACTCTGATGAGTAACACGGTAAAGGAGCAATCTCTCCTGACTCTTCCTGGGGTTTTGATTGCTGTGGGAGAAGATTCACTGAGTTAGATTCAAGGAGCTTCTCTCAGGAACCTGCTGCTGCTCCCAGTGCTCTTCCCAGGTTTGCTAGCAGGCTGATCTTCTGCCATTTGACCCTAAGGTTCACCAACAGAGATTTCCAAGGGGCTGTCTGGATAATCACCCAGGTAGTATGCTCCCTTGGGACATCCATGGGTTGTATTCTCCCTGGGGAAGTGTCCAGGGACCTGATGATTTTCTGGTGCTGATGGCAATTCTGATCAGATCCCAAGACCAGAAGAAATGTGTATCCTTAATTTGAATTCAAGCTGTGTGAGCAGCTGAATCTCTGAGTGCTCTAAGGAATCTGCAGTTTAGAAGTCCCATGTCCAAAGCCGGTTGTTAATAATGACACAGAGCAATAATTAAAAGGGGGGGAAATTTTTTTCAGAGCTTAATTAGATGACAACAAAAAGCATAGCTAGCCTGTTTTACCTTTCCCTGTCAGGTATTTTACCAAGTGCGAAGAAATCAGTCATCTACAAATGTACAGGTATAAGATCTGGATTCAATTTTTATTCTGAATAATAAAAATAAAACTGAATTTGAAATAACTGAAATTCCATTCTATGCTCTCAGGAAGTCTTGGCTCAGGAGGGTCAGACCAAAGTCATGTCACTCTGTACCAGCCTTATTTCTTACATCCTTTCTTTGCTGCTGGTCACTGTAGTGGACAGTGTGGACTGTAGTGGGCTGTGTGGACCTTTGAGTCTAACACAGAAGGGCTCCTATGTCATCATAAAATCATAGAATATCTTGGGTTAGAAGGGATCTTAAAGATCATCCAGTTCCAACCCCCCTGCCATGGACAGGGACACCTTCCACTAGATGAGGGTGCTCAGAGCCCCATCCAACCTGGCCTTGGACACTTCCAGGGATGGGGCCTCCACAGCTTCTCTGGGCATCCTGTTGCAGTATTTCACCACCCTCTCAGTGAAGAATTTCTTCCTAATATCTATCTAAGCCTACTGTCAGTTTAAAACCATTATGTTCTTGAAATCAATTTCCTCTTCATCTGGTGCAATGGAAAATAACCCTGTTTGCTTCAAATGACCTATTTATTAATCCCAGGGAAGAGAGGGACAGTATGTTCTGGATTCTGGAAACACCAACACCATTCACATGGGAAAACAGTCCCTGCTGAAACTAAACCCACATGTATTACTAGACCTTCCATACGAAGCACAGACAGTTTCCCAGAAAGGCAAAATGCTGCCTGCCAGATTGCAGCATGTGCCCACTCATGATGACCTGACCAACAGGATATTAAGCAGGATTAAATGTTTTCCTTTTCAACAGAATACTTCCAAACTGGATAGACAGCTCTCGGTAATTAAAGGCTAGAGCGTATTAGCCCCTGAGGTGAGGGCTGCAGTAAGGCAGTGCTTCACAGTGGATTATTTGCTCAGAAACTCACCTATTTGCTGAATGCACTCTACTACAGCACTTTGCACCAGCCTGAATCTGTCCCTTAATCTCTTAAATCTGTACAAGAACTTAGTCCAAAGGGTATTAGTAAAGAGCATAAATTTGTCAAATATACTAATTCTGATTTATTTTCATCAAGAATATCTCTGGGTCTGTAGCTGCTCTGCAAACACATCATGATGAATGCTTGCACTCTGGGCTCCAGTTCCAGTGGAACTGGACTTCCACTGGTCTCCTGGGTTTTGAACACTTCTCCTTTCATAGCAGTGTTCAATCACTGAAATCAAACATTAACATGAATGTGAAACTCCTATACATAAGAGGAGAATCCCATGAGCTGCAAAGTCTCCTTCCTTCCTTCCTTCCTTCCTTCCTTCCTTCCTTCCTTCCTTCCTTCCTTCCTTCCTTCCTTCCCTCCTTCCTTCCCTCCTTCCTTCCCTCCGTCCCTCCCTCCTTCCTTCCCTCCTTCCTTCCTTCCTTCCTTCCGTCCATCTCCCTGGTTTGACTGGTTGGCCTATTCACTGAAGGCCTGTTTTTTTCCTAAGTGACTTATTTCTAAAAATAATTTTAAAAAACCCCCAAAGCACTCACAAAACCTTGAACACTTAAAGCCTGAAAACATGTAAACTTAGCCCTGAACTGAATCACCTTAGGCAAGAAAATTAATAAATCTAAATACAAAACTGTAATTTTTTTTTAAAGACATCATGTTTGTTGATGTTGGAGAGACAGTAATATCTGAGAATGTAATTTTGTGGACATTAGTATGATATAGGCAGTCCCACTTCTATTCTAGCAAATGAAGCCGCCAAAGGGATGAAGAAAACAATCCACTTCACTGCTCATGCATCTGCAGGCCTCTTAGAGAACAGCACACAGGTTAAGCTCCAGTGCTCAACTCTCCAGATATTCCCTTGTAAATATTATGGGAAACAAAGGTTATGTGAGCATTTATCTATGGACCCATTTGCTACTGAAATGGGCAGTAAATAACTAGCCAAGCTGGATCACAGGGAGCTGGACAGATCCTGACCTGCTGTTACACCACAGAGGGGTTGACACTGCCCTCTCTTCCCTAAAGGCTAGCTGCAGTACCACTTGAAAAATGCAGCCCCAGTGAAGCACAAGTGGAAGCCTGATAGTGGGAGTTCTGCTCCCTGCAACTTTACTCTCTGATTTGCCCCACATGCCTAATGTTGGAGATGGTTTGAGAGGTGCATGGAGAAAACAGTCTAACATTCTCTGTAGCCTTCATCCTCTAGGTACAGAACATGAATACACAGCACAGCTGCACTTTGAAAAAGTTATTCTCTGTGTTTGATTATCAAAATAGCAAGACAACCAGTTTCACTGTGGTCACATGTCACATGTACATATTTCACATTGGGAACTACTCCAGCTTGCAAGTGATGCTTAAAATATGGGGTTTTTTTGTCACTACCTGCATGTCCTGGCTGGTCCAGATCACTTAAGCCCCTTTGTGCATTTAGTCCATCATCAGCATTACCTGTCTCAGCCCAAGAGGTCTCAAACACTCCTGTACATCCAATTTGCCTGTCCAGCTTGGCCTAATGGATGTGACTTTGTCTCCAAGCACTTCAGTGTGCTGTAGAAACAACCATGCATTCTTTGTAGATTAAACAGAGAGAGGAAATAACTTCCAGGATATTAAACTTCCTTCTGTCCTTTGGACTGATGATTTTCTGAGGTTGGACAGCTTCTGCATGTCAGAAAAACAGTGGTCCTAAACACCTTGAGTAGCCTGGCTGTGGTGGAGGGCATTGCTTTGGTGCTGGTGTGCAAGGCTGGAGGCATACTGCTAGAACAGGTAACATACTCAGTATATTTTTGTTCAGTACTTTATCTTTCTAATGATCTAAATGCAGTTGTTCCTTGTGAAAAATATCATAAGCAGTGAATTTGGATTTTACCACTAAGAAAGCCACTGGTGGATGTCAATGCAATTTCTTTCTATTTTTAATGAATTCTTATTGCGTCTGAATTGGCTGTTTTTAAGGGATATGCTCAAATACCAGACAATTTTATATCTTTCTCTGACTATTTATTGTTGTTTTCAATGGCGCGTAATTTTTAATATGCTGAGCAACAGCATACTGAGAGTTGAGTCAGCTTTATTGCAAGGCCAGATGAAATTGTCCAGACTGAAACTTTACGGTTTTTTACAACCAACAATAGTAATTACCATATTGGAAGTATTATAGTACAAAATAGATTGTGTTGTGAGAAATGAGGCCAGATGGAACTCCAGCTGTCTCCTTAGAAAAGAAAACATTAGAATCCAATTAAAATGTATTTTGGATGATGTTACAGAAAAAGTTTCGAAATAATTAATTTCAGGCCTATACAACTACTATCACTTTTAATTTACAGCTTAACTCTTCAAGTTATCGTTGTGCTTGGTTTTAAGTAGCAGAAGAACGTCTTTCTCTGTCTGGGCTGTTACTAATATTGCTTTCAACCACAATAGCAGGGTTAAAGTCCTTGCTAGTTCATTGCTGGATCATAACTATAGTTTTGTGTGTGTCCACTCAGTAGCACAGTGGAAGATACAACAATCTTCACATGATCTTGGACATGAGGGCTTCAGTTCCCTGCTTGGTGTTGGATCTTATGTAGTTGTGGTCAGTTTTTTGAGGGACATTTTTCCACTGAAAATCCTGATTCAATGATGTGAAAATACTCTGCAGAAACAGGTAGTTTTCAAATTAATTTCCTGATTTTCAAATGGCCTAAAATGCTGTTACTGTATTCTATTTTATGCACATACTGTGACAAAAATTGTAATGATTAATTTTTAATTTGATCAAAATAAATAGCTTTGCTTCATCCAAAGCTACATTTTTAGAAAACATCTGGCTTGAAATTTTAGATCTTCATACGTCCTTCTGACTGAAACCTAAGATAGACTCCAGAAATCTCAGAAAATCTTGACTTCCCCCCTAGCATTTTTGAAGACAAATCGGTTATCTGAAGACATATCTCATATTTTTCCCATGGCAAATCGCTCTTAGGGTTTTCAATGCCCTTGTTCTCGTAATAGTGAAGCACAGATACACCATCCAGTTTAATTATCTGAGGATTTATGCACTGGGTTAAAATGTTCGAGCCTGGCTGTTTATAGAAAGAAACACGTAAACCCACACTTAGCACTTAAGTAGGTGGCCTCATTTTCTCAAGTACTAGCTATTTATCCAGGGGGCATGTTTATTTAATGTCAGGCTCTCAAGTGCAGTGTTCCAGCCTTATCTCATTGAATTTCATATTAGAAGGAACAGCCTACCACCCTTTTTATGCTAAATATACATAGAAATCACCCTGAGAGCTATATTGTACACAAAAGAGAGGAAAAGACAGAAACAAATCCACCACGTAGGGTTTTTTTATGTGTTTATGCTGCTTGGGCTGTCTCCTTGCTCCAGACAGAGAAACACAGAACGTGATGTTCTGTCTTTGACTGATCATTGCTTCTGATCACTGAAAGAAATACAGAAATTGCTATCAGCTTCATATAGGCAACATGAAAAATGAATAGAAAGACAGAATGGTTGATGGAGGGCTATACATGCTCTTATCAAGCACAAGGTTGTGCAAAATACTGTAAAACTGAAGATTTTGGCAGAAAAATCAAAACAATCCTCTTCAGTCAAGGCTGCAGTCTTCAAATTACATATCCTATGGGAAATCCCATTTTTAGATGAGTCAGTTTTGATTTATTGTCTTTCTGATACTGATGATTGCTGGTATTATTATTTACCATAAAAATTATGATGCTATCACTGGCAGTACAAGTAGCAAGCATTCTTACCAAAAAAACCTTTCTTGTAGCTATGTTGTAAGGTTTAATTTTTTAATGCCTCTGTCACTTGACCGAAAGATGCCACACAGCTGATTATTATGAACAGTTGACAGTCACACTTTGCTGTCTTTTCCTGTGGTTCTAATGAAATTGGATGCATTTTCTCCCCACAAAAAAAAAAGGTTTCAACATTACTTAGTACTTAATATGCAACTAAAAATAGCAATGCTTACAGTAGTAAAAAAACCTGCTGTAGTTTGAAGCCATGGAAAACTTACACGATGACATGCACATTTAGGTGACTGTCTTTTGCAGATGCCATTAACAGTTTTCTTGCAAGGGAAGAAGATGGAGAAAAGGCAAAAATGGTTGGTGAAAAGGGAATGTGTCAGCAGGTGCTGACACAGGGCTTAATTTCACAGAGCTGTCTAACTCTCTTTGTCATCTACCACATCTGTTGTGGGTGAGTATTAAAACTCTGCTACACAGAGAGATCATTAGAAGCAACCACCCATTACCATGCCATCACCATGGCTCATTACTGCTTTATCCTTTCTGCTATAGTGCCACTCCTTCAGAGGGTTTTCCTTCAGGTTCCTGGGCAGACAAAGGAGCAAGCAGAACATTGATTTTGGCAACTTAGCTACTGCTGAAGCTGAAAAGTTCAGGAGTTCATTCAGAAAAGTATAAGAATATCATGTAGCTTCCTCAGTATTTGCCCTGGCTACTCCTGCTGCTGTTGCTTGTCTGTGTCTCACACTGAAGAAAGAAAAGAAGATGAAAAAAAAAAAAGAAAAAAGATACTTTTGAAGTTGATGTCACAGGCAAGCAAAATATAATACATGAAAAGGCCAAATTTGCTAGGAGGTGCTAAGAGCAAGGGCAAGCAGATGAAGCTTTTATTACTGCAGATCACAGTTTTGCTGAACATTGCATATACTGAATGTTAAAAGAAGAATTAATAAGAGGCAGAATAATTTTTGGCAAAAGAGACAACCAGTTCATCAGCAAAAGTTGCACACCCAGGTCCAGATCACTCGCTAACAGCGGCTTGAGCAAAAGTGATGCTGACCTACATACTGGCAGCACAGCAGAGATTGCAGCAGACCAGTGAAGAATAGGAACATAAACATGAAAAGGGCAGCTGCAAGCACTTTTAATACCAGAAGCAGTGCTCAGTGAGTTAGGAAAAAAAGCTAAGAAAATAGCTAAGATACTTCAACAGGAGACAAGATGGAAAAGCTGGGGGAGTCATGGCAAAGAACTATGCCCCATAGGCCATGAAATCCCTGTGAAGACTCAGAATGTAAGAGATGCTACAAGGGACATGTTCTCAGAGCAGATCGGGTAGTAGGGAAATGATCACTAAGCCCTGTTTCTGTTCTGCAAGCTGAATGTACAACACTTTCTTAGAAATGCACATTTAATTATCAAAATCTTGCATTTGAAATGGGAATATTTGACACCAGTCCCTACAGTTCCACAGAAAGATAAGAGGAACAGGGTTTGAGATGGATGTATGGGAAGACCACACAGGAAATCAAGTGTGGCTTACAACACTACAGAATTCATTTTTAGCCACTTTTCTGGGAGCCTCAGAAAAGGATGCAAAACTCTTCCACAAATTATTTTGTGGTGCTGAGTCTTGCATTGTGCCTAGAAGAAATACTCACTTGGCATCCCTTTGGCATATTTTTACCCCCTGGAAAATCTTGAAATGAAGCTATGTTAAAATTTGACAACAAATCTTCATTCAAAGATCCTTGACTATCCCTCCTACCCTGCAAGTACATAAAAAAGTTCAACAGAAGACTTACTCTTTTCCACAGATTTGCATATTGATAAGGAATGGTAACATATGGCTGGAAATGTGACAGTCATCTGATCCTCTCAAAACATGTCTTGTTGCCCTTTATTAACCAGACTGGTTTTAAAGAGCTGGGTAGGTTTTTGAATCAGTATGTGCCAGATTGTTGGGAAGGAATTTATTTTTCCAGATTCAGTAGACTGATTCTTTCTGCAATATATTTCACCACAGGCTAAAGAACCTCTTCGTGAGCTGAAATGGAAACAAATTGGACTGGTCAGAATATGAGCCAAGATCACAAATAGGCCTGAAAGCAATGTAAACACGTAATTGAAAATTTGAGAGTAAAAATATTGCTGTGGGTTTCTAGTCTGTATATATATTATATATATTCCATGCATTTATCACCCACTTGCCTGGTCCATGGCTTTGGTTAGTGTTGTGTTTAAGAACATGGTCTGGAAAGAGAGGCAATTAGCAGCTTCATTTACTACTTTGACTGTCATTAATTACCAGTGACACCAACACTGGCTCCATCCATGTTGTTTCGCAGACTCCATTTCTAGCCTTCCTGTGGTCAGAAGGATTGACCAGAAGCCTGGGCCTGCAGTGTGGGTGTGCAAATGAAAGAGCACCCTGGGGGCTGTGCAGAGCTTCTGCCAGGCACAGAGGGTCACAGGATCCTTTCCTGTACTGGGAACATACTGGTTCTTGTGATGGGGAGAGTGGTGCAAGGCTCTCCCTGCCAGCAGACCCTCCAGCTGTGGGGAATGCTGTTTACCCAGGCCTGGTGACTGTGGTCACAAGGGCTTGCATGCTCAGAGAGTTGAAACCATTCCAATTGTGATAGTACAGGAGCATTTAATTTGTCTTGGATACAATTTATTATATGCTGTAACTGAAGGGAATCAATTCTGATTGTGATCATTAAGCAAACCCTCTGGAAATGTGGTCTAGAAACCATTTCAGAGAACCAAGCTCAAACTGCCATGGCACGTAACAACTACCAGGAGCTCACGTTTTTGTTTTCTGCAAAAAAATTGAAATTAAAAAATGAGAAAAATAATAGGTTTTTATTGAAAAAAATCCAAACAACCAAATCCACTTTCCAAATGCTTGAATATTGATGAAAATACTGCTTTTTGGTTTATTTTCATAAGGAAATGGGTTTATTTTGCCACCCTCTGTGCATTGTGTATGCATTGAGAGTGTGTGTGAAAAGACCTTTTTCTAAAGATTTTGAGTGTGTTGGCCATTCAATTATACTGACAAAGGGTTAGAAATATCAAAGGTATTCAGCACTGGTGAATTAATACAAAACGTATTTTAAGGTCATGCCTAGCCATTAAGTATGTTTTTGTAAGTTTTTGTGTAAGTGTTTGCAAATATTTCAATGTTGTCATTAGTGCATGGTGCTCCACAGACCATTAGCCCAATAAAATCACAGGCCTAGCACAAAATTACAGCTAAAATATACAGCAAGGTGGTGAAACAGAGTATCATAAACAAGCAAAGGATGGCAAGAAAGTCACTAAAACAGCTGCATGCACATAGTTCGAAAAAAAAAATTAGTTTTAAGAAAAATAGAATGCATCCTAGAAATGAAAGGATTTTATATTTATCATTGTGGTTGGCAATGCTTTTTCAGGGCATGCTCCTGTAAATGTAGAAGATTCTCAAAGAGATAACTCTAAGTGTGATGTCAGAAGAATACAAAATGTATTAATTTCAAGATTAGGTAATGATAACATTAAAAACAAAAAGCAAAATTGGATTTTGAAGGGATTGTATTTGTAAGTAAGTGAACTTCCTAGGAAGCTAATGCTGCTGCTTTATTTATTTATAATGTTTTCTAACTGGATGACATTATGTTTAGAATAAGATTTTTCTTTTTTTCTTCCAAAGGGGTTCATAATTTAATAAACATCTTTTATTCTGTTTGTTTTCCAATTCTGACCCTGGCTACTGAACATAACAAGACTTTGATGGCTTGCGTGGAGGTAAACCTAATTGCTAAGCTGCAATGCAAGTTTTTCATGCTGTGCTTTTCAAGCTCTTCCAGAGAACATACAATTTGTCAAAGTTAAGGAGCACTATAATGTGAATCTCACTTGTGTGATTGTTCAATTTGAAGCAGAGTTTGGGCTTAGCGGGTTCTTTCGACAGACTTTTTCCATTACTAATTCTGCTACGTGGAACATGTTGTATACAAAATCTCTTAAAATTGAAACAAACAATTAGAGCATTGAAGAATGCTTCAGTGCAACTAAGAAATACCAAGATGGTAATAGTGTCTATTATTTGTAGTACAGCATTGCCTACAGGTCCTGACACAGTTTGGAGTGGCACTGCATGAAAACTTCTTCAAGGCCGAACTAGAAAGTTTGTTGTCTCAAAAATCTTACAGTCTAAAATACGTATTAAAAAGAGAGAGAGAAAAAAACTTTTTCTTTTTTACTTATGGGAATCTGAGGCAAGCAAAGAAGCAAGATGAATATATTTAAAAATACTGGACATGCAGTGACCTATGTGTGTTTATTTCATATGTTTAAGGTCAAATACGAGGAGCAGTTGCAAATTGCACAGGGTAGAAGACATGACCTTTCTTAGCCTGCACTCTGCTGCCTCTGATTGCCTTCCCCCGCCTCCCAACAGGGGATTGATGTCTTCTTGTTTCACTGCTCCTGAAGAGGTTTCTGCCAAAATAACCTGACTTACCTTAAACACCACTGCCCATGTTTATAAAACGCATTTTTCTGACAGGATGAGCTGAGGGAGTAGCTGTACACGCAATTATCCTGCTATAAGGTGAGGAGGGGGCTGATGGGCAGTTCAAGACTGGCTGAGAGCAGTGCTCTTTCCAGACACCTGCAGCCAAAACAGCGTGTCTGGCCTGTGCCTAACACCCATGAGCGTGGGCTGTCTCTCAAGGCAGGCAGGAGCTAGAAAAGGCATTCAGAAAATGGGATGCCAGGTTGATGGGTCAAGGAGACCAAGTATACAATATTCCTGAGTGGACTTCAAGAGCATTCATATTTTGCCAAGTAAGGTAGTGAGATGAAAAGCAAACAATACTGAAAACAAAGACTGCAAAAGCAGAGAACAGTTTGAGAAGGGTTGTTAGCAACAAAACCTCCACTGGAAGCACGTAGAGACTGAGTAGAATATGCATGAGCTGCAGATATGATATGCAGAGTGTGTCCTGGAGTTCAAGCCCCGAATTGTTATTCCTTCCAATTCCTCAGATACAGAATGATTAGGATGCCTTTTCCATTCAAAATGGATGTAAGCGTTGCTCTGGAAGCCAAATTCTGTCTCCAAAGCACAGAACAGTCAGCCTGTACTTCTTCCAAGAAGTACTAACTGTACTTCTCAGTGACTTAAGTCTGTGTCTCTTTTTCAGCCTAGTGAATCCAGTTTCATAATCCATTTCGCTCTTTCCTACCTTTCTGTGTGTCACTGCTCCTCCGTTGAAGGAGAAACACATAATGCCTTTGGGTTTAATTTTGTGAAATGTATTTTGATGAGAAATATCTTGTCCTTCTTTTCCACTCCCTCCCTCCCTGTGAGTTTGCCCACTGAGCCTCTGCATTTTTTTTCCAGATGTTTCAACCTGCAGATCTGGAATTTTTCAAAGTGGGATTATTGAGTGATCAGTTATCACAGCTTGAAACCGTCTGCTGAGGTGTTTGAAACCCAGCTACCATCCCCAGAGTGGCTGCCTGCTCCACTGTGATGCTTTTAAAATGGGTGGTAATGAAGCAGATTCTCAGAGCCGGAGCACTCTGCAGATCTTGCTGCTCTCAGGCTCTCAAGTTGAATGCTCCTCAGTCAGAGATGTCTGCAGTCAGGAATCATTTCCATAAAGCTTCTCAGCATCACAGTGTCCTCTGCTAGGTTCCTAAATCAAATAATCTTATTTAACTAGTCTGAAGGAAGGAAAATTGTTCAGGAATAATGCAAATGAAAAAAATACGAAGAAAAATAAGAAGGATAAACAGTCCTTCCATTAGTCTTCCTCCCCAAACCCATGCACACAAGATGAACAGCAAAGATATCCAGAGAAGAACCACAAATTCTTTCCTTTTACAGCTCTTCTAAGGCAGAAATAAGGAAGCTCTTTGTCATCTCTGTCACCCAGCTCTTTAACATTTTGGTCCTGCCAGCACTTAGAAATTTATTCATAGCCTAGAATATCTTGTCCAAAATTCAAACTCATAGTGAATGATTTATCCGAAAACCTCTATTATACAATTTTTTTCAAAAACAAAACAATTCTTAAGACTTTAATTAAATAGAACTGAGATTAAATTAAAAAAGGAATCTAATTTCCTTTGCATGAGATGTGGTGGCACTTGGAAAGTGTAACCCAGCATTGCTTCATGTGAGCGTTGCTCAGAGTACATGCAGAGCATTGGAGTGAGGATATTAAATACAATCAGGAGGCCTCACAGTATTTTATGGATAAAGAATCAAATTTAAACGTAAAAGTGGTAATTAAACTGGGATTTCAGCTGAGTGTTATGCATTATAGCAATCTGATAATTGCAAAAGTATTTAAGGAAACTAATATACTTTTAGCTTAAAAAACCCCCTCTTTCTGATACACTGCAAAGTGCTGTGTTATTCACCCTTTTTATTCTCCATGCTTTGCAATACTTCCTTTAGAAATAGAAAAATCCCACTAATACAGTTTCTGGACACTGAGGGATATATTATGGGTGCCTACTATGGGTGTGTTTTTTAATACCTAAAATTAGTTCTTCCTATGGTCTGTATCAAGATTGGTGTTCCTAGGAAAAATTGGGGTAAAAGGTTGATTGAACTATAAAAGTAGGGTTCATATCTGGTCTCTAGCCTAGTTCATGGTCTGAGCAAGACTTTCTGGCCAGACTTGTACTACAGAGTTGGTCCTGTGTGATGTGTGTTCCCATGCAGTGTGTTACTCAAACGATCTCTCTTTACTGGTATTTTGGGTCAGACCCAAGTGATTTTTTCTTCCTTTCTTTCCTCACTGAAATTAAAAATTAACGTAGGTGAATAACATATTGAGTTTAACCAAATTACTTGTCTTCCCCTCAGTGAAATGTTTAATTTTATTTTAGATTTCCTTTGTTAATTTTTTTTTTTACTATTCTCCCTGGGGAACTTTTAGGCTTAATCATGAGGCTATTACACTTGGAATGCCTGAGGAAAAATCATTTTGCAAATTCATTTGTTTTGATTTTCTTAGTCACTGCCATTCAGATTGATTTGTCCAGATCTAGTCTCAAGCTCATTGTCTGTTCTAGCTTCTAAAGATAAAAGAGTCAGGATTTCCAGTGAGGCCTTTGGTGTCTGTCATATCAAAAAACAAACGCACATAAAATGAGAGTGGTTGCAGAAATGAGCTAAAGAGGAATCCTCTAGCCACACCTTGCTGATTTCACTGACATCCAGCATGTCCAAGTTGGTAGTCTACACATTTTTCAAGAGCCGGACACTGTGATCTTCCGGCAGTCACAGGAACACAGATTTTTTCAGACACCTCTGATATGCCATTTGCAGCCTCTCTGCTTGGGTCTTTTTCGATGTAAAATGCAGGCACAAACACATTTAACTTTGTAAATATCACATGTTCTGAATATAAAGCCATTTTCAAAAATTTCAATTTGTTAGTATCACTAAAACCTCTTCAACCTCCTTAGTCATAAGGTATCATCTATCCTCTATCCTATTATTAGTTTTTGGTGCTTGGATTAAATATCTACAAGATATTTAATCCAAGCCTTAAAGAGTTGGAAAAGAAAGCAAAATAATTTTTCACTGAACCGTCATGACCCTATTTGCCTATTTGTGAAGGTCAGGTTAAAAATACCCAGGCTTTTCAAGGCAGTATGCACCCAGGGGAAGACCTTTCATTCAGTACATTTTCAGAGACAAGGCCTTGTATTTAACCCTTTTCTTCTCTGAATTTGTCCCTAGTACCTTCATTTCTTTGTCCAGACTTCCAAGGTTGCTCCTTAAGTACAATTCCACAGACAATTTTTTTCCAGTAGCTGCCTTTGACGTTCATAGATTGAAAGAGAATTCATTAAGCACACACAGTGGTATGCAGAAGTCATGCTTAGGGGTTAATTGTAGCTCCTGGATGTGACAGGACAAACTGCTAGACTCAGCCAAAAACAGATAAAGAAGGTGACAGTAGTGTCCATGCCAAGATGGATGTCCAGGCTACTCAGGTGACAAAGGCTGGGTATGTGAGAAACATTCAAACTCAGTCATTGGGGGCCTTTGTGGAGTAGAGCTGGGTGACATCAACAGCAGTGCCGATAGGTGACCACATCAGCAGTGCCATGTGAGGCCAAGAAGAACCAGGTAAATGAGTCAAAAATGCCAGGTTTGGTTATTCATGTGACAGAACTGTCACCAAGGGGGGAATGGGCTTCAGAGGCAGGTTGTGTAACTGGGGGGAGGTTGGAGCCTGGGAAGAGAGATACAAGCAGCAAAAGGAGGGCCAAGAACCAGGAAGGACCAGGGTGGATGGAGCTCTGATCAAGCTGATCCAGTGGAAGGTGACCGTACCCATAGCAGGGAGGTTGGAGCCAGATGACCTTTAAGATCTCTTGCAACTGAAAGCATTCCATGATTCTGTGACCATTAAAGGTTCGTTGCAACCCAAATGATTCTATGACTCCATAATCCTATGAAAGGGAGGATGAGATGTGCAAATCCCATGACGGATGATGTCTGGGGGATGTGCCAGGCAGCCCCAAGTTCGCTGACGGCAACTGGAGCAACAGAAACACCCAAACCTGCTGTCCTGACCATGCTGTGAGGGTTGGGCTGCAACTGGAGTGGGAGCAGGTGGGTGCATTCCCTGGCTGGTCAGTGGACAGACAAACATGGACAAACAGATCAAGCATCCTGGTATGACTGTGTTGGTGCTTGTTTCAGGCCTGACAGCTTCCACAGTTTCATAGCACCTTTCCTTCACAATGTCTCCTCACACATATGAAACTGGCTCTTCTTTCACACCTGAATGTATTGCACTTAAAACTTTCTGGATGCTTTTTCACCTTTATCAAAAGTTTGAAAGTTCCTTCTCTCTTTTCTTTGCCTTCCTTGCCAGGTAGCAGATATTTTTGAATGTGCAAGACACTACCTGTGGGGATCGGGTTAGTTTTGTATTTAATGGAATAAGGAGGTGAGTTACAAACAGTGAAACAAAGCTTGGGGGTTGAGAACAAGAAGCTCAGTCCTTGAACACCTCTGAAGTACTGTAAATGTTTTGTTACAGATGCAGGAAAGAATAAAAAGATTAATTCCTTTGATGCTTTATGGAACTGTTTTACAAATAGCTTTTGTTTTTCACCTTCAGCTCAAGGAATTTTTTTGAGGAAAAATGTTCTTATTTGGCAGCCTTTCTTTACATCACTGAGGCTAGAAATTACTAGATTTTTCGGAGTAAAGTCCAAAGGCTAACTGAAATGTGCTGGTTCTGCTGTAATTCTTCCTTCAAGACAAAGAGGGCAAACATATGGAAAAGGGCAGGAAAGAGAGTCATAAAATAAGGCAACGTTCTGCCCTCGTGCTGTTCTATCATTGTGCTGTTGGAGAAATACAGGGTTTGCACCCTCTTTTACTTGTACCTCATGCTAAGTTCAAGTGTTGAACTGCTTAGCCACTGCTTTTCACTTCCTCTCTGGTCCTAGGCTCTCAACAGTTTTGCGGAAGGTGTAATGCTAGGTGGCTAAGGCATCATTCTTCCTTTTTATTCTATCACAGAGCAGCCAGAGAGAGAAAGCAGGAAGAAGAAATAATATGAAGGGGAAAAAAGGATCACAGCAATATATAGGTTGGAGAGACTTCAGATGGTCCTATTGTCCTGGTCTCACTCGAATACTCTTAGTTCATCTGTTACTTTCGTTAGATAGTGAGCACCCCCAACAACTGCTGTGCTTTTATTTAGCTCAGGTTTTCAGTGTTTAGCTTTTATTTTTCCAGTCCGAATCTCTGAATCTCACCTTAATTCCTCTTTGTATTCTTAACCTCCTGAAATCCTATTAGAATACTTAACAATGCTGCTCTTATGTATTTATGATTTTGCCCATCTAACCTCCCAGTTTGGACTCCTTTACATATGTGATTAAGGTATTTTCTACCTATATTGCCAGGTAGTCAAAGATGTTAAAATCAACTAAACAGAACACCCACTGCTCTTGGGGCACTCTGGGTGCTCTGATCCTTTACAGTTTGCTCCTGTCCTTTGTTTTGGATTTCTTTGTTGGTTGTCATATACGGTGACAAAGACAAACCTCATCCTCAGTGTCCAGACTTGAGTGATCCCACTTCAAGATGGGGAAGAATTTGAGAGGGTCCATAAAGGGGCTACCAAGATAGTGAAGAACATAGAGTGTAACAGCCCCAAGGAGAGGTTGTGGTATTATTCTGTATTTACTGAACATGCTGCAGTGCAGTCAGATGCCCAGTTTGACGCTCAGGCCTCCCGTACCCCATGTAGCCACAGAATCATTCAGGTTGCAAGGTATCTCAAGACGTCTCTGGTCGAACCTCCTGCTCACAGCAGGGTCAGTTTGAGGTCAGACTAAGCTGCCCAGGACTTCATACAGCTGGGTCTTGAAAAGTTCCAGGGACAGAGACCTCTGGAGCATTGTCAGGGTTCAGGTCTGTTTGTGTGAGCCTTCTCCAAATCTTTGCTATCTATGGGTTTAGAGGAGTGGTGATGTGCAAAGGAGACTCTGAGTACATAAAAAGATCTTTGAGGATGTGGGCTATGAAGTGCTGACCTGTGTCAGCGTCCTGTTCAAAACAGCGTCTCTTCAGCTCTTGTCTTACATATTCTTGGATTATCACCAAGGTTTTTTGGGATTGAGTCCTATAAAACTAGATTGGGGTATCCAGGTCCTTAATGCTGTGTTACAGATTAGATGAGGTCCATCTATCTCTACCTTGAAAAGCATTGCCCTAGCTAAATACACATTTTGTGTATTTGTCACTATATGTTTCAGAGATTGCAGGGAACGTCTTTATTTTTCTCCTTAACATTCAGTAACTAGAGCACACAGTCATGATCGCTATCTTCTTAAAATAAAAATGACTAAAAGGAATGTGCATCAGCTCTAGTAACAGTGATTCAAACCTTCACTTTTTATATACTGCATTAGCAAATTTTATTTACTTGCTTTGCTAGCATTACATGACACACGAATGTCTATATTTTTTATGTTTATAGACACGTTTTTCCTCCATTGTCAGTTGTCTCTGTGGTGATGCAGGTTGAAAAATGCCATCCATTTTGGTTATATTTATGCCTTTCTTTACACAAGGATATGTAGGCTCAAAAGCTTCATGCTTGTCATTTGTCATTATCAGTATCAGAGCAGGCACTGAAATCTAGGAATGTCCTGCTTCTCCGTAATCATCTTTTAGTGGGGAGCCTGGAAATGGACCCAAGTATAGCCTCACCAGTGCTAAACAAATACTTCTGGAAATGGCACTCCTTTCGAACTCAGTTGTTACCAGAATGACCTGCTTCCACTTGGAGAAAACAGTACCTTTCAGACCGTTTCTGAGTATTGCTGGAGCGTGTCCAGAGCAGAGAAACAAAGTTAGTAAAGGGTCTAGGGAATGATGAGTGGGTGAGGGAATTGGGATTGTTTAGCCAGGAGGAAAGGAGGCTCAGGGGGAGCATGATTGCTCTCTATGGCTGCCTGAAAGGAGGTTGTAGCCAGGTGGGTGTCGGCCTCTTCTCTGGGCAACAAGTGATAGGATAAAAGCAAATGGCTTCAGGTTGTGCCAGGGGTGGTTTAGATTGGATATGAGGGAAAATTTCATACCTGAAGAGATTGTGAAGCACTGAAACAGGCTGCTAGAAAAGTGATTGAGTCACCAACCCTGGAGATATTTAAAGGGTGTGTAGATGTTGCATTTAGGGACATGGTTTAGTGATGAATATGATGATGCCAGGTTAATGGTGGGACTCAATGATCTTAGAGGTCCTTTCCAATTTAAAATTATGCTATGATTCCATGATTCTATTTCCCAATGACAATTTAACAGGTGAGATGCAGGTGTAGGTGGGAAGATGAAAGAAAGAAACTCCTCCTTCAGTTTAAAACACAGTTCTGCCATGAGATGCTCTGGAAAGGAGAATCCATCACCATCCCTTCTAATTCATGTGCAGAGTGACAGGATAGAAGCAGAAAGTACCTCTTCCTCTTGACCACCTGAATTATTTCCAAATTTCTTAATTATAATGCTGCAGACATCCTGGGCCCAGTCCTAAAGTGTTTACCGACAAAAAGAACAGTTTTGGCATTTGTCAAGATGGGCTAGTTTGGCAACGTACCTTTTTCATGCTGAGTTCTCTGAAGCTAGATGGGAGTCCTAGCTCCCATATCCATATTTTTGCCATTAATAAAGCTTTCCAAAGAACATAGGCAGTTGAGTTGTTCCTGTCAAAACTTCACCTTGGCACTGAGATTTAATTCAGACGCAAAGCCCCAGCAAACCAGCCAGGCTAATGGATGCAAAGCCTGTCCCCTGAGTAGTTTTACCATGTGCAAACAGATTTGTAGAGCCCCATAGTGCCAGTGTTGAGCAGACCTCTGCTCCACTCCTGCACCCTCACAGGCAGAATGGGGGGCTGGTAAAAAGCAATTCATTTCTCTATTGGTTTTTGACAAGGGTAAAGTCTAAGTCTGCGAAGTAGAAATTGTTCACTTGCAGCCTTTCCTTCACTTGGAATGACTGAATGGAAATGAAATTATTTATGCACTCATCAGCATTCTTCATGTCTACACTTGTTGCAAATACTGTCAGCTGCATTTAAATTTATTTACTTACTTGTGCATTTAGGAGTCCTCAGGCAGTAGAGTAAGGTAAATAATTTTCTCCTGTCGTTTAAGGTACTCCTTTAATTTTAACCTAATTGACTTAATTTGGATTATTACCATAAAATGATTATCATAGTACTTTGGAAAGCAAAAGCAAAATCAGAACACAGTAGGATTGTCTGGAGACGTGTATGTCAGTGCCCTGACTGCACTAGTAGGTTTTGGTGCCCTGATCCCCTCTCCAGGCTTCCCCCCACCCTGCCCAGGGCTCAGGACCCCATGGCAGCTCCCCAGGACACAATCCCTGCCCCAGTGATCCTGCAGCAGGGCCAGTCTGCAGATCCCACAGTCCTGCCGTGCCGGTCCATGGGCTCCACTGAGCCTTTCCCATCCACATGCCCATGTCCTGGTCTGGCCTCAGCCCATTGCTGTCCCCAAGGAAGTGCACAGTGATCCCTGGACCTGATGGTGACCTGCAGATTGACTTCCCAGCTTGACCTTGGCTGTCTCTGATCATCACAAACCAGCAACCCGATTTAGAGCAGTTTTCTGGTTTAGGGTCAGATCAGAATAGTGAGCAGAACACTCCTGGATTGCAGTGCCTGCTCTGATAGCAATAATGACAGATGGCAGGCATGAAAGTTTTGAGTGTACATATCCGTGTATGGTCTGTAAAGAAATGCGTAAGTGTAACTAAACTGGATGGCATTTTGTATGCAGTTTGGAGGAGAGGAAACACAGAGGTTCCAGGGTGTCAGCGGATGTGCAGCTGAGCAGAGTGACCAGCTCAAGTGCTCACATCTGTGCTCATCTGAGCATTTGGAGACTGATGCCAATGGAAAATCCTGGAGGAATCACTAAGCCTGTGAAACCTAAAAAGTCAAGGAACCTTTCAGGCATTTGGGGATCTGCAACAATAAGAATGACAGTGTCTTCTGATTGAATCTCAGAACACTAAAATCTGAGTCTAATTTGTGGTTGTATAACCCTTCCAATTTTGAAAGAGATGCACAAATAGTAATCAGTGCACACATTTGTACCGGAGCAAAGGCGTGCTGCCATCACCTTCTGGTACCATCTAGGGAATTCGTTTTTTAACCAAGGCCAATATATTCCAAGAAAAGACTAACAACATTTCAAATAGCAGCTTAGACTGGAAGCCTGCTACTTGTGCAAAGCTGTTGCCAATGATGTCAGAGTAAAGCCCATCCCTCAGAGCTCACGTCTCCTGGGCTGGATCCTTCTACTGGCACTGACCTTTGAATGCAGCTCACAGTTCACATGTGGGATCTCCTTTAGTTGGGACAGCTAGAATATGCCATGCTGGTATACTTCAGATTCATCTTGATTCATTGGCTGACCAGTTTTTTTTACTCATGCTAAATCCTTGTGAGCTGCTTTGATTTGTTGTTGGGTTTTCGGGTTTTTTATACATATTAGGGTAAGGAAATTTTTCTGCAATGATGCCTAAGGCCTAGGCACTATTGGAATTTTTGGAGATATAGATATAGATATATAGATATATAGAGATACATATATATATATAGGAACCATATATATGTGTGGAATAATTTGAATTGCTATGTTTTATATATATGTGAGTATGTATATATGTGTATATGTGTGTACATGTGTGTGTTTGTATATTTATATATAAATGAAGGACAATAAGGTGATTAGGAGTAGATAACATAGATTTACAAAAGGGAAATCAGGCATGACTGACCTGATAGCCTTCTACAGGGAGATGACTTGCTCGATGAATGAGGAGAAAGCACTAGATGTTGTTTGTTTTTGCTTTACTGAGACTTTTGACACTCTCTCCCATAACATCCTCATTGACAAGCCTATGAAACATGGACTAGAAAAATGAACAGTGAAGGGCACTGAAAACTGGCTGAATTGCTGTGCTCAGAGATTTGCAATCAGCAGCATGAAGACCAGCTCTGTACCCCATGGACTGATACTGTGGCCAGCATGGCCAAATATCTTCGTTAATGGTCTGCACAATGGGACAAATGGCACAACTTCAGCAAATTGCAGATAACACAAAACTGAGAGTACTGGTTGATAGACTATATGGTTGGACTGCACCAGGAGGAACATCACCACCAAGTCAAGGAACGTAATCCTTCTTCTCTACTCAGCTCTGGTGAGGCATATCTGCAGTGTTGGGCTTGTGCTGGGCTTTCCACTGTGAGAGAGACCTGCACATACTGGGGTGAGTTCAGGAAAGCACCACAAAAATGAGCAAGGGATTGATGCAAGTAAGGTCTGAGAGAGGTGGGGATGTTCATCCTGGAAAAGAGAAAGCTCAAGAATATCTTATCTTTATGTGTAAAATATCTGATGGGAGGCAGTAAAGATGACAGAGCCAGAATTCTCAGTGCCCAGAGACAGGTAAAAAGGCAATGGGCACAAACGGAAATACAAGAAAATTCTTTTAAACTTTGGAGGTTTTTATTGTGAGGGTAGTTGAGCACATGAACAGGTTTCCCAGAGAGACAGTGGAGCTTCCATCTTTGGAGGTATTCAAAAGCTGGATGGACGATGTCCTGAGCAACCTTCTGTAGGTAACCTTTTCGTGAGCAGTGGGGTTGGACCAGATGAACTCCAAACGTCCCTTCCAACCTCAACAATTCTGTTATTTTATGTATGTGTCTATATATGTGTCCAAATGTCTATGTGTATGTACACATTCACAGCATTTTATTACTCCCATTTTATTTGACAGCAATTCAAATTATTCCCGCCAATTCACATCATTGTGTTGGTATAAACACTGTACTTTTGCTGTCAGTTCTTTCTTTGATTCCGTCAAGTCTTAGACAGAACCCAGTAAGGAAGAGTCTCCTGCAGGAGAAAAGGGTTCCTCATAAAGGGATGTAGAAATAGCTGTACAATTCTTGTGAACACTATAGTAAATATATTATTTACTACAGGCATTGAGGGTTGTGGCCTAGGATGGATACTGCGTGGAGAAGAGGAGGCACAATTCATTTAACATCTGCTGACCTTCAGGCAGAACAGTGACTGATAGGCTCAAAACTTTCCCTGAAGGTAGCATTTCCAGTGTGCTGAGTTATAATGCCACACTAAGGTTGGTAAGGAGTGAATTAATTGCAAGATCTGATGTTAAGGTTAGGTAGCTAAGCGTGACTCATCCCTGCCCATGGACCTCAATGAATCTTGTTGAACAGCTTTTGAATGGCCGTAGAGCTGCCATTGGCACATCCTGGCACACTTGCTTCTCCAAGAGGGGACAGAGGGCTTCCGCCTCCTCAGATCTTGAGCAGCTACAGCTGGGTGGGGAGACAAGATGTACAATAAAAGAATCTGAAGACTCTGCCCCTGTCACACAAGCATTTGTGCTGGGCAGGAGCCAGCATGAATGGTAGGGCAGACAGCGGGCACCCCAGTGCTGCACAACCCCGGGAGGGATATTATGAAGGTATGGAAAAAACAGGAAGTTGGAAAGCATGGAAATTCCCAAACTTAAAGTATGCAGCTTTATTTCACTGATGTTCTGTACAGGCATTGTGATGCTGCAGGGACCTGGACTCGTTCAGTAGATAGAAATTATGTATGTAATTTATTATGTTCTGTGTTCTCAAGCTCCTCAAAAATTAAAATCACATTGTGCCACACTGTCTTGACCTCAATTAGTACCTTCATCATTGTCACTCCAAAATGTTTAGTAGGACCAAACACACTGAAGTTTCCCAAAGGTTTTAAACCCTATCCAATCTAGGCCTGCTTTTTTGGGATTGGCAGAAGATGCAGTTCTCGCAGTGTCTCTGGTGGCACGCCAGCCCTCATGGCTTGAAGGTCAAGGTCCAGAAACAATCTTGCCTCAGCCATACCCATCACTGAAGCACATGGTTAACTCTGGTGGGGCCCAACACAGTCAGTCACTATGGCACCAGCTGTTCAATGTAGCCATTCTTTTTCCTCCTCTTCAGGTTCTTCCCTGGTCTGTGTTGTGGCTCATCCCCAAAAGCATTAATGTTTGCTGACTGACTGCTAAGCCATGTTCACACTCTACAACTGGGTCAGACTGGTTTTCTTTGTGACATCACTGAAGTCTACAGTAGAGAATTTTACTGTAATAGTAAAGTAGTAGTAGACAATCTGACATTGTGTTAAATAACAAAAATTTAGAAACAGAGAAGAAAGAGAGCAAGGAGAAGGAATAATGGTTTGGGTGTGATGCAAAATTGGGTGGAGGATGTTTGAGACCTATTTCCTTAGCAGATCCCATTGGCCTCCTTATGTCAGGATGTAAACTGTTATTTGCTGAAATGAATACAGAGTATTGCTCTTCCATATGGAAGATTCAGGCTTTGACTCAGCCACACGCTGCAGATGGAGGTTGACTCCCACAAACTGCAGATGGAAACCTCTATCTACAACCCCGGCTGCCACCCTCTCACGCCACCCTAGGGTCAACTGCCTGCATCCAAGGCCTCAGAGCCCAGTTCCTGGTGGTGTAGCCACAGCTCAGGCTGCTGTGGGTGCTGCACAATCATCAGGAGGAGCCATGGGACAGCTACAGAACAGAGGCAAGAAAGGACACAAAGGTGACACAAGCAGAGGTAGAGCAGTTGGGATGGCATCACTACCAGCTCAAAGGTTCACGACAAAAAACCACAATTTTGTGGGAAGGTATAATAGAAGAAGAAAAAAGGAAGGGGGAATAGGCAGACTCAGCGTCACTAAGAATGTGACTTCAGGCCTCAGAGACCAGCTCTTCTCCCCTGAGGTGGTGCCTGTGCAGTAGCAAAGGGGCTGGGTGCTGTATGGGGGCTGGGAGCTGTACTGGGTTTAGCCCCACTTATCCTGTGTGTGGATGTGCTTTGACCTTTTAGCTGTTTGTATGCTTCTTGCAGAATCTCTTCCACGCAGCTAAAGATGCCCTAAAAAGAGGGCTAGAAAGATAAGAGGTGGTATTGTTGCTATTTGTCATATTTCTTTCAAATCTAGGTTGTTACAAATATTTCAAAGATCAGGAAAATTATTTACCCTAATGGTTAATCTCCTATGAATGAGATCAAATGGTTAACACAACTTCAACTCAGCTGACAAAAGCATACGACATTTCATGCCCACTCCTGTCTTTGTCCAGGAGTTCAGGAGCAGGACAGCAAAGTCCAGGTTGCCACTCAGTTTATATGCTGATGTGCCCTCATTAATGTCACTGCCCTGCCATGAGGTCACTCATTCTGGAGAGAGTACTTCCAATGAGATGTCAGCGGACTGTGGCAAGAACACTGCTAGATGTAGCTCTGTCTCTTGGAGGAGGAACTCAAGCATAGAATAAAGACAAAAAAGAAAAGGATATGTTTGGACAGTTTTCAGTGTTTCTTGTTTGGCTTGATGCCTTGAAATGGACAGAAAAAGAAAAAGAATTTAGAACATTTTAATTTATGGGCCAAACAAGAGGTTCCTTTAATTAAAATTTAGGAGCCAATTTCAACAACAGATGTTTGGAAGGCAGCCTGGAAGAAAGAAGACATTTTGCTATGACAAAATAAATTTCAAAAAGTCAAAATCCATTGGTAAACTGAATCTAAAATAAAGTGAGAAGCAAACCAGGGGCAATGGAGGAAACACTAAGAAGCTGTGCTGAATGCAAAAGATTTAATCCCAAGAGAATTGTATGAAATCACAAAGGAGAACAAGTCAGACTTTCAGCTGCTCTGGGCCAGCCTTGGGAGGCAGAGGCAAGCCCTGTCTTTGCAAACCTTTCATCTATGGCAAGAATTAACCCAGCACTTTTCTCACAAATATACTGTCTGCTGTGATTTACCTCTCTGAGAAGGGACAGCGTACTTCTCGTCAGGAGAGGGATCCTGAACAGGCAGCCAGAACTTCTCCCTCCCAAAAAGTTTACCAACTAGGGTAACAGGTGAGGGTTCAGACTGTGTCTGTGATACCAGGCTGTTGAAAATAAATTATGTGCCTGTTTTGTGCTGCCAGCATAACTATAAATAGAAGAAACAGAAACGCCAGGATTTATGAACAGATCAATAGAAAATAATCAATTTTTGGATGCAGCAATATTTTGTTAGCTGCCTGAAGGTTTCCAGGTAACTGAAACTCCTTTCAATTCCCATCTTTTCTCCACAATCAACCTTCCTTTTTCTGTACTCTGCTAAATACTGTCTTGCCCTGTCAGCACCCAGTCACCATGGAGTTTAAAAGGAGGTGATATTCCTATTACTGACTACGTAATTCTCTTTTTAAAATCCTTAATAGGTGCCTTTCTGATACTACAGCAACTCAACCTACTTATATTTTCTGACTTCTTTAATGGACTGCTTTCACCCTTGTGTTGAAAAGTCAGTTCTGAGACCCATCTCAGTTACCACCAGACCCTCACCTGTTGCAAGCATTCTTTCCTAAACTGGATATCTTTCAAGTGTGTGTTTTCACACATTTGTACTTGCTGTCCTTTGCTTTTGAGACAGTTGTGGTGCATTAGTGTGCCTCCAGCATCCCTCTCTTATGTCTTCATAACCTCTTTTTTCCCATCAGATCCACAATAACTTCACATGGACTACTGGTGTGCTCAAACCACCTGGCCACAGACACAACCAATCCTTCTTCCTATTTACCAGCACTTTTTTGCATCCTCTGTTGGCTGTTGTTGGCAGTTCTGAGTGTCTTGGAGGCACCTTTACATTCTATATTTGTACAGTACCTAGGAGCTGTTGATTCATTGCAAGGCTCTTATGGAATATAACAAGATTAACAGGAATAAGCATGAGGAGGAGGATTGGGTTATGTGGGAACTAGTTTGGCATATTGATGTCACTACATAGACTGACTCAAATTTTGAGTACAATGCTTTTTGCACCACTAATAACTTTCTCAGGAAAGATAAAACATGAACACTTGGGGAAATGTAGGAACGTCTTATCAGTGAAGGAGTTTTCTTTCAGCTGACGTTGATGTGTGAGCTGATGTAAGGTGACATTTCACTCAGTAGCTGAGTAAAGTGCTGCCTCTGGGCAGATGGTATTGGATTCCAGTGCTCCCAGTAATGAAACGGGGACTAAGAAAGAAAGAAACAGTTCTTCCATCTGCTGCAATATATTTACTAACAGACCTGGCACAAAAAACCAAATAAACAAAAAAACCCCCAAACAGCCAGTTTCTGTTCTAGAGGGAAGTAGGCAATTTATGGCTTTTCTACTGGTTTAATCTTGTATCACACAAATCTTTTAATCTTGTCCTATGATGAATTTTGCCGTAACCCTGATGCATGGCTCACACAGAGCTGAAGGTCAGAGAGTAACTTCCACTCACAGCCATCTCTGTATCTTAACCTTCTTCTTACCCATGAGCTGCTCATAGACTTTGGAGACTACTAAGGTCAGGTGAAGGCATTATGATTATCTAGTCTGGCCTCCTTCATGACACACGGAATGTCACTTAATCATTCCTGCATCGAGTCCTTCATGTCTTGTTGAACTAGACACAATTTTAAGAAAAAAGGTCACTTCAGCCTGTACACAAAAGTGTCAGAAATCACAGTGGGACCCTGCATCTCTTAGGAAGCTATTCAGACGTTTAGTGACATCTGCTAAACACAGGTACCAGTCTTAAGTAGAAAGGGAGCAGCAGCTTCCTACTGTATTCACTCAGAGGTGGTCAGCCAGTTACTAACAATTTGGTCCATCCTTACTGAAGCTGCTAAATGTTATTCCTGGGAAGAACTATGTGTGAGGCAGAATGGATGAATGACGCCTATACAGTGCACAATGCCCCACTTTTGTGGCAATATTTAAACTGAAGACTTCAAAAGATCATGAGAAAGTTAAATATCTGACATAGTTTTTACAGATCATTTCTCATCCTGTACCCCACATAGTTCAGTTCACTCTAAACATCTGAGTGTGGGATTCATTTACTTAAAAAGTAGTGGTTAATGCCTCCTGTAATGCCTTAGGATATCCAAGATATCAGCATAGGGCTGGCAGGTAGGACACAGGACATCAGGGAGGCTTTGCCTTTCAGCAGCAGTAGCTGGACATCAGATGGGTACCCCCCAGTGCTTAAGAAGTGGCTCAATACCTATGTGAGGGCAACCTTTATACCTCTTCCTTCTAGGGCATGACTGAATCATTCTCCGGATTCTGCTACTGACTAAGACATCTGCTGTGCATATGCAGTTGTCTAATTTGACTGTTTCTCTGTTGAACTGCATTCCTTACATGAATGCAGTCGAGGATTAGGAATACTCAATGCCTAACACTAAGAGAACTGAAGCATTCCTGGGTATGGCATTAACAGACTTTCAGGGGTTTGGAGAAATTCAGTGATACTAAGTAAGGCACTTTCAGATTTAACAGGAATGATCCACCTTGCTGGACTTCAGGTGTCTCCATCTGAACTATCTACCTGATGTCCACTTTATAGTCCATGGAGAGATGTAGGACTGTCTGGAGCAATTCATGCCTAGATTTCTCCATGAAGAATTGGTCCTTCAAAGACTACAGAAAGAGTTCAGTATGACTGCTTGGAATTTAGATTTCAACACTACAATTATCTATGTAAGATCAGATTAATCCCATCCTTTTTACCCTCAGAATGCCACACCAACTAAGGGGATTTAATTTTTCTTTTTATTATTTTACATAAAGAAATGCACTTAGACTCTGCCTAGGTGTTCATATGGTCCTACAGACTTAAACCAGTGTTGCTTACTTTTGGCTAATGTAGCTTGAAACACCCTAAACCCACCTCATTTTAAGAAACTCACAAGCATCTGCTAAGGAGACCCTTTGATCTCCTCACAGGCATTAAAAAACCCAGCCTGTCAATTTTTGTTTTAGATCAAAGCTGCAATCATTAGGCTTCAGATTCTAACACTGAATTCTAAATCCCTTTGAAAATTCAGAGGGCTCATCTTGATGAACTTGGGTAAAAATTGCCACTGTGTTGCAGTACTTTTTATCAAAAGGGGTATTGCTCACATTTTCTTAAGTTCCTCTTCTGGTTCATTCTGAATGCCTGCCATTTCTTCATTTTTAGTGTCCCATGTAAACATCAGAGTACAGATTCAGGAGGTGTCCTTGATAAAGGGAAAATTTGTTCATGGCTGGTCGTTGTGCTGGCCATATGTACCACAGCATGCTGCAGTGTGCGTTTTTCAACCATAACACCACTGTCAGACTTATACTAAATGAAACGTTTCATCATTTCATTTGATTCTGTGCAAAACTTAATGTATTAATCATCCAGTAGTCCAAGAATTTATGGTATTTTCTCATTTCTTGTAATTCATAAATGCCCTAATACATTTCTCCCTTGCACGATGACAAACTTTAAAACTGCGTATCTGTCATACTTAATCAATGAGAAATATTAGGGCTAATTTGTGTTAAAGAAGATCTGCCTGTGTAGATTTTACTCAGTTTTACTGATATATATTTCTAAATTACTGCTGAAATCAATTCCTAAGAATAAAGCCTAAAATAGTGTAAAGAAATCAATATGAATCCAGAGCCCCAGAATTTTCATGAAATTAGAAGATATAAGGTGGTCATTGCATACAAATTGATTTTTACGGCTTCCTGCCTGCTTAGTATCAGTATCTAGCTGGTGCAGGCACATGCTCATATACTCCCTCACATACACACACTTGCATATGGTGTTTTACAGAAGTGAAGGTATAATTCTTTAATGCATTCATCCATGCTATGTATTAGTATCCGTGTCATAATAGTTAAAATGCATAAACTCTTTCATCAATATGTTTTTGGAACTAGGAAAATCTAAAAGCAAAATTCAGAATTGGTGCAGATGGACACAACTTCTCCAATTTCTATTTTGGTTGTATCTTGTTTCTGTTTATAGCAGGGCTGAGTTCTACCTATGTGAATCACAAGTGTTTGGAAATTAGATGGTGTGGAATTCTGGACATACCTGGGTCAATTATAAATTGCCCCCTTCAGCCTGCCAGTGATTTCAGTGGAGCCAGGATTTATGCCTGCCTCACTTCCCAGTTGCATGGTGAGATTGAGTCATTCACACTGGCTCTGCAGCACCCTGCTGAGGTCGGGAAGCAGCACGACTAGGGACTCTGGCCTTTTTCTCCAGAGAACAGACCTCTGCTCCCATCAGGGACAGTCTGCTCCAGCGCTAGAGAAGCAAGACTACTTCAGGTACCATACCTGAAACCTGCATCCAGTTTTTCATTGTGCCACATACACCTGGATATTTACCCATATACCAGGTTGTGAGTCCTGAGTCTTACAAGGTGTTTTCCCAGCCGTATTGGAATCTCCATCTCATTCATGGCATAACACAGCAACAAAACAAACCCAGAAAATATTTCCAGCCATAAAGTTGTGTTGTTCTGGTTTCCTACATAAACTGTCATTGAACTCTTGAGCATGGAAAACAGCACTTTTCCTTATGAGTGTGGTGTTCCAAAACTGTGGCTCTGCTGGTCACAATTCAGCCCATACAAAATTAAAGTAGACAGGGATGTTAGATGGCAAATTAACTGTCCTGAGACTCAGTACATCTTTTCACCAGAGGGACAGAATGGCAGCATTAGAAAGATTACTCCACTCTCCTTATTTTAATAGAAACAAGGTGCAAATGGCCTTTTGGAAACTTGATTTTGTTTCCACTTGTAGTTGGAGTCTCAAGATATTTGGGTTATGAATTCAACTCTCAAGCTATAATATTCTGCAGTGGTTTGTGCCCTGTATTCAAAGGTCCTTATTTTTTACCGCTCAGTGAGACATGGTAGCCTGTCATGGGTTCACAAAGTACATGGACCTGTAGGTATCCACTCATATTTCCCACAAGCATGGCACAAGTAAGGTCGTGGGTACCAGTGGGAGTTGTGGAAGGGAAGGCTGCTTGCCTTCTGCTTCAAGGTGTGTCTGGCCAGGCTGCTGCACAAAGTATCATTCACTGGAATGGGGCTATAGACCCTAGGGATTCCCAGCAAATCAATTTCTGAGCATCCTATTTGTTTAGCCTGAGTGAATTAATAAAATTGTGGAAAATAGAGCCAAGGAGAGGAAGAAACATGAAACAGTGGTGTAAACTCTCGTGCTTAGTCTTTCCCCTCTAGTGTGATTTCACCCCACTCTCTGTTCTCGACCCTGCCTTTGCTGTCTTGGCTTGTTTTGGCTCGATTTTTCTCTTTCATAAAGACATGAGCAGAAATCTTTTGAGCTCCTGCACTTCCAAAATTACCATGACCTCAGAGAAAGAATAATTTTAAATGATGTACACTAAAGCTATCCTCATGAGTAGAAATGAAATATTTAGCATCTGAGGAAGCTTCCATTTTAGCTGTTCATCTTCTTTTCAGTGTGACATTTCTACCCAGTTTCCACACACATACCTCATTTCAATTACTGACTTAGAAGAAGTCAGACTTTGCATAACTGCTCATAATAGCCAAGTGAAAGGTTTCAGAGTTTTATATTTATCTAAGCATCTGTAGCAAAGCCTACAATCCTTGCAAATATATTCCCAGTGTTTGAAGATGTTTTATTTCTGAATCTTGATCAGTGGAAAAAGGAATCTGTTTTTCACAATTCTCTAGTGCTATCTCTAATGCATTTTGACTAGTGGGAATCTCCACATAAATTTTTGTAGTAGGCTTTTACGTGTGCATGCATGTGTATAACACAAGGGGGTTTAAGAAAACACTAATACATAACTAAAATGGAGCAGGTTATACATAACAAGAAGGGTGCAGGTTATTCATTACCAAGTCAATAGTAACAAGATTAAAATATTTAGTTATTGTATTTCAGGAAGCTGAGAAATTTCCATTACCTTGTAAATGAGCTTATGATCTTTTAAGCTTTCTCCTACACATTGCTTATCACTCTCAGCTCAAGATGACACATGCCTATCTCTGTAAGCTTGGCGACAGACGGCAAAATCCCTAGAGATCTACAACACACGTGAGTGAATAAATAAGAACTACTTCTCACCTCTTAGTGTTAGTTAAAAAAAAACAAACCACAAATGAAAAAAAAAAAAGGAGAAAAGTTACATGTTTTAACCAGTTTCCATTGGACAGCTCCAGCTGACCAAAAAAGGGTTCCCGATGCATTATGTTGCCCCTGCATACTGGAATAGAAGAATAAACAAAAATGCCAGTCAGGATTGTAAAGTTCTGGTGGGGATGGACCAAAGTGTCCCTACGGTAAGAACCACCCCTAAATTTCTGGTCATGGCAAGAAAAAATCCTGGATATTAATTTCTTGTTGAATATCTGTTTAATTTCTTCACATAAGTCTTACATCATTGGTAGGTTGAAAGAAGAATATTCCCCTGGGTGCCAGGGGACTTGAAAATGCAAATGATTGTGTGTGCTTATCAAGAACGAGAAAAGACTTGGAGATGGGTGGTGTAAGCATTTCAGAAAAATTGCAAACATCACCAAATTCAGACAGTTTCTCAGATTGACAAAGGGTGGGATTTTGTTCCCTTAGTCTGCTAAAGACATGTTGGTGACATGACCTGGAGGTCTCTAAGACAACCTTCCACCAAAATGGGATTAACTTGTCACCAGGGCAGATCAGCCAGGGCTCTATTTAACCAAGTCTTGAACACCTCTCAAAATGGAGAAGTTTATCACACCTCTGGACACCTTGCTCCTCTGCTAAACAATCCTTCCACTAAGAATTGTTTTGCTAAAATCCGGTCTGAACCTTCCCCACGGAAGTTTGTGGCTGTTCACCCTTGTTACCTCATAAGCCACTAGAGGGTGGAGATTAGTACTGCCATCTTTACAACTGCATTCTGAGCAGTTGTCAGGTGTCACGGTATCTTTCCTTAGTCTTCTCCACACTAAATATAGTCATCTCCCACAACATCTCCTTGGAGTTCATCCACTTTAAGTCCTTGAGCACTGACCATTTTGGTAGCACCTTTCTGGACCCTTTTCACCTCCCCATCCCTCTTGAACAGGACTCAGTGCCAAGTAGTTGAAAATAATAACAGTAATTTCCCTGGATCTTCCGACTGTACTTCTCCTGATGTTGTATCTTTAATCTAGACATATACACCTGAGCTGCTTCTTTTGATTTTGTTGATATAAAACTGGAGAGAAAAGAAGCATCTCTAAGCATGATTCACCTCATATTTATGTAGCTGTCTAACACAGGTCAAATAAATCATGTGCTGGTAGTGATTTTTACATTCCATCAGAATGGGGAATAACTGTGCTGATGAAACATACAGCGGAAATGTCTAACGCTGAGAAAAATGAATCCCGCCTCTTCAGTCCCTAGGAGCAGTGCTTCATTAACTAGTAAATAAGGATGACGGAGGACAGGTAATTATCAAAAGCTCCTAGGGAGAAAATAAATATTTTGTCATTCCAATGTGCTGAAGTCTTGATGATGTTTTCTGTGTGTAGGGAAAAATTTTCAAAGATATCCAGGCAGGGGAAAATTTTCAAAGATATCCAGGCATCTAAATATACAGGTAGTCACGTACTGCAGATCAGCTAAAAGGACAATTGGACGAGGTATTGAAAAGCAGTAGTGACCTGGGTTCCTGACTTGTCTCCAGGCTTTGTAAACCTCCCTAGCTATTTCAGTTCCTTTGAAAATCTGTTTTTTAATGGTCTTTTGATCATGGACTTCTAAGTTGCTTGGTTACTTTTGAAAATCAGACCCAACAAGCCTACATTTCTTGAGTGTCAGACAGAAAAGCATGTGATTATACTTGGTACACCAATTTCCAGATTCTGCCTGGGCAATATCAGATCATGGTGCATCCCCATAAAACCCACAAACACTGTATTCTCTACTCACCTGTAAAAGATGCAATCAGAATATGTATCTAGATGCAAAGAAATCTTGATGCTAATGCATTTACACCGCAATTCCTTTCAAGTCTAAATGTCTTTAATTTCCCATACTGGATGCGATTCCTGCAAAGAATTGACAAAAGAGTTGCAATGAAAAACACACTCTCCAAGCAATTAGGGGGGAAAATCAATTGTCCCTGACTGTCATCTTCAATTCCCAGCTTGCAGGTGGGCCACTATGTGATTATATATCCATACTCTACGCACACACACACACACCCCCACACACCCACACCCACACATACACTGTCCCACTTTCTCTATATCAGGATTATTAGTTATGATGTTTAAAACATCTTTTTCAGAATTATATGAAACTCAGCATTTGTTTCCCCGTAAACTGATAAACATGCCCTGTGATGCTTTTAAATACCTATTTGCCAGAGGAGGAGTGTCTTTGTTTGAAAATAATTACAGGAATGAACTCCAGATGGTCATGCTGTCAAGGTACAGTAGGTATTTTTTTGACTTAACTAACATGAATTGTGGCAGAGAGAAATCACAAAGCTGAACAAAGCACATATTCAGTGATATGTCTCTTCTTTTCTGGGCTATTCGAGTAGCATACTTTGAACTAGAGAGAGAGAGAAAATAAATAAACCTCTGTGAATAGGAAAACAAGCAGCAGAACACATAAATGCTGTTTTGGGTGTCATATCTTCCAATCATTCATCTATATAGTGTGGTGTAGCATTGAATGTTAATATACATGAGTCATAAGCATATCCATTAATATATATATATTTATGAAATACACAGCAACCTAGGAAAAAAAAAAAACCAAAACTACAACAGACAAGTTGAGGCTAAGAATTAGGACATTCTTTGTAAATCCAAACAGTGCTATCTGCTGCTGCCAGAATCATAATTGTCTGCCTCTAACTGCTACCTCTGCTGCCTCCTCACAAAGTTCAGTTGAAGGAGCTCCATGGCCAGGTGTACCCAGCTCCAGTGTGGTATCTCTGAGAAATAGGATGCAGCTCTCCTCAGTCCTTGGATATCCTCATGAAAAAAGTTCAGTTTAGTTTGGCATGTGTTCCTTTTTTTTTTTAATCCACCTTGTCTCTCCATCATAAATTTGGAAAAGTTTTTGTGAGTTTGCATAGTTTCATGTATTTTGACATATGATTTTTGGCAACCTAAAAATGTTTTGGGAAGGCACCAACCACAGTGGCTTTTAGCCATCAGAAGCTGCAACCATCCAGTCATTTACCACATGACTGAAGGTCACCAAAATAATCCATGCAATGTTCAGCAGCCCATCTGTGTCATCTCTTCCTAGCTACCAATCTGCAGTGATAGTGGTTTGTGTAGTACCAGATCAATGCTGCTGGGCTCCTTTGATCTGTTTAGCTGAAGCTTTTTTATGCCTCTACATCAGGTTTACAACACGGTCCTCTATGAACCCTTTTGGATATCAATCCTGCAGGTGACAGGATTTGACTTGTGCTGCAGCCAGTCTCTTCTGAGGTGTTGTACCCATGTTGGCCATCACACAATGAGATAAGGTCTGCTGAACTGAAATAAAAAACCTACAGGGGTTTTAGCTGCCCATCCCAGAAATATTTGAGGGAACATAGGAGAGAGACAGTGCTGAACCAGTATGGGGATTTAAGAGAACAATCCCAACTGTCTCAGCCCTTCTTCATAGGAGAAGTGTTCCATCTCTCTGATAATTTTTGTGGCCCTCCTCTGGATTCACCCCAACAGCTCCATGTCCTTCCTGTGCTGGGACCCCAGAGCTGGATGCAGCACTGCAGGTGGGGTCTCACCAGAGCAGAGCAGAGGGGCAGAATCCCCTCCCTCGCCCTGCTACCCACACTGCTTTGGATGCAGCCCAGGGGATGTTTGGCATTCTGGGCTGTGAGTGCACACTGCGGGGTCATGTCAAGCCTCTCATCCACCAGCACCCCCAAGTCCTTCTCAGCAGGGCTACTCTCAATCCATTCATCCTCTAATCTGTATTGATACTGGGGACTGCCCTGACCCATGGGCAGGACCTTGCACTTGGCTTTATGGTATTTCATAAGATCTGCATGGGCCCACTTCTCAAGCCTATCAAGATCTCTCTGGATGACATCTCTTCCCTCTAGAGTATCAACTGCACCACTCAACTTGGTGTCATCTGCAGACTTCCTTAGAGTGAAATCAATTCCACTGTCTACCTCATAGATGAAGATATTTAGTAGCACTGATGCCAGAATGGACCCTTAAGGGACACCACTTGTTACTGGTGTCCTCTTGGACGTTGATCCATGGACTACAACTCTTTGGGTACGGCCATCCAGCCAATTCCTTATCCACCTACCAGTTCTTCCATCAAATCCACAACTTTAAAGGTAAGAATATTATGGTGGCCTCTATCAAAGGCCCTATAGAAGACCAGGCTGACAGCACCTGTAGCTCTTCTCTTGTTCACTGATGCGTTTTCTCCATCATAGAAGGCCACTAGAATAGGGGACTCTTTAGACAGATGCGACATTAATGACACCTGAGAACAAGTGCAAACTAAGCCTTTTCCAGCAGACCTTAAAGACTTCTAAAGGTGAGAACCTCTGAGTGGAGGTGAACATTTCACGGACACTCAACAGCCTGAAAATAATTTATCTGAACAATTTATATGGACAATACTAAAGTCCTTATAAGGAGGTGAAGAGAAGGTCAAAAACAAAAAAAAAGATAATGGGATAATTATTGCTACAGAAAGAATGGGTTGAAAAAATGGAACTTTCAATAAAATCAAAACGTGGAAGCCTCAAGCTCACTTAAAGGAAATACTTCATAGAACCAGTAGGTCAGCTGTGGAACTTCTCATCAAAGGATGTTTTTGAGACCAAGAGCTAAACAGGACGTTTTTGTGGGTGTCAGAATTTCCATAATAAATTATTCCCATTCTAGAGTGTGCATTAAACCACACGTTTCAGACCTGATAATCAACCCTTGTACACCTCAAACGCGAAGAGGATAGGGAGGAGAAACAGATGACCTGATACATGATTTGCTGCAGTATCTTAATGTCTTATTGTAAGATTTCTTTTCTGTCAGAGATAGAGCACAACCCACAGACCTCAGGTTCAACCTTACAAGACAACGTCTGTTTTGCACAGCAGTTGCCTGGCCACAACCTTCTGAGACACTGATCAATCAAGTGTTATTTGTACTGGATATTGAGAACATGTATTGGATATTGAGAACATGTTAGCAGCACAGGAGCATGAGTCACCATAATTGTGTCTTTTTCTGAAAGTACATGAGGAGCTTGTTTTGTTTCTCATCAGCTGTGATGATGACTGGGTCATCTAAAAATGTCCCAGGACAGCCCAATCTAAAGTTTTAAGCCTCTGGTGATCTACAAATTTCCTTGCTCTCCAATATCCCTTTTTCTGACATGAACGATATAGATATCCTGACATTCCAATTATGAGACCTTCCTTTTCACTTTTCTCCACTCTAAAGCTCTGTAGTGTGATGCCCCACTTGTTGAAAGACTCTACTTATGAACATTATCAAGCATAAGCTTGAAAAGGTTACTGATGCCCTTAAATCCATGGAGGGTGCCTTTGAAATCAATGTGTGACTGAGGCAGGAGGAGCAAAAATACATTCTAGTTTTGTATGGTTTTGCTTGTAGCAAAGTTAACTTGTGAGGGTGATGAGACACCAGAACAGGTTGCCCAGAGAAGCTGTGGATGTCCCATCCCTGGCAGTGTCCAAGGCCAGGTTGGATGGGGCTTTGAGAAGCTTGGTCTAGTGAAAGGTGTCCCTGCCCATGGTGGGGGAGTTGGAATAAGGTGATCTTTGAGGTCCCTTCAAACCTAAATCATTCTAGGATATGATTCTATGATATGATAATAATCAAAGAAATATTGTGGGTTTTCTTCAATTTAATTTTGTGATTATTCATATAATTACACACCCTGGACTCGTATTCATTAATAAATTGCAAATGAGATAGACAGCAGTTGAAGGATAATTGGGTAGTTTACATAAATTAGATCCCTTAGGTGTATCCAGGACCAAGCCAGGATATTCAAGCAGAAGAAGAGATATGAAAAAATACAGAAAAAGTTGGAATTAATTAAAAGACAACCCACTTAGTCACATTCAGAGCATGTAGCTTACTAAAACATACAACAGACCTAAAGGGCAGTAATCTATTTTTGGTTCTTGATCTGACTGCAGTCAAATGACTACAGAGCGTGTATTCTGTGCTTTATCTCTATTATCTTTTTAATAATAAGGTGGTGAATGATTGTAGGTGGGTTGTCATATTTTAGAAGAAAAATTCCTCCTGATTTCCACCTCCACCATACAATTTTCTTAGGCTGGTTCCGCACTGAGCTGTTTGAGTTTCATGTGAAATCTTCTTTATTTTATTTATTATGTGTTTTCCCTAACCTTTTTGCATGCTGATTTCTAATAAGTTTTTTGAGATATGTATTGCCCTTCCACAGAATAAGCATCTGCAAGGTTATGTCAGGTTATAAAGCTATATATTGCCAGAGACTAGACAAGATATCTTTTCCTTGCCGAAGCTGAGGATACAGGTTTGAGACATAACATCTAGGAGTAGGAGACATATAAAATGTTATTTGAGGTGGCTGCAAATAAAGAACATATTTGGACAGGCGAACAACGTGTTCCTTTATTTTACTAACTTCAGCCAGGGAAAAATAGCAAATAAGACGTAAGAGATCTGATCTATTAGCAAAAAGAGGGAGGTGCTTTTCTGCTATTTAGCATTTCTATTTAGGAAAGCAATTTATTTTTAAATAAGACATATTTTTATTAGCAATGTTTGTCTTGCACAGCTCGTAGTTAACAAGACTGGATAGTGTGATTCTCTTCTCCATAGCAATGGCAAAAAAAAGTTTGCTTTCAGTACCTTGGAGACAGGAGGGGAATGAAAAAGAATAGCTCCTTCTCCAGTCAGCAACTCTGAATCTGTGATGGTGAATAGCTTTTCAGACTGCTTAAGTGACTGTGTAAATTTCAAGATACCACAATGATAGATGTTTTATAAATGCCTAGGTAGGTAGATAGATATGACAATGAAAATAGTTTTAGGTTTAACCTGAAATGAGACACTCCATCACCGTGTCATCTCTGGAAAGTCACTTGACCTTCTTGTTCCTGAATCAGACCAGCTGTAAGAGCTGATAAAAAGCTGCTTTTCTAGGAAACCAAGAGCTTAATCAAAACTTATGGGTTTCCAGAGAAGCGTTTTAGTTGATTCAGTGGATCTGGGCTCAGGTCTTAAATACTTCACATCAACTGAACAAGTCTTCTTTGCTGTGCCTCATCTTGCTCTTCTGCCCTCCTCTTCACCGCCTATCAGGCAAGCACTGAACATTAGCTCCCAGAGATGGCTGACAAGCTGGAGAGCTTCCTAATCTGAGCACTTACCTTCTCTCTCTTCCTCCTTATTTTCTTCTTCTTCTTGTACACATGACTTTTTTTATCAGGAGTTTAATATTTCAGTGTTTTATAAGTGTATTGAGGGACAAAGCAATCTATCCTACAGGGATGAAGCTGACAGCACGGTAATTAAGAATAAAATAAGTGCTAAGGGTGAGAGCAGATTGCAGTGAATGACTGATTATTTTTGATAAGGAAATGGCTCTGCTGGTAACAGAATCTACAGTATTTAAGAGCTGAATGGAGATGCCAGAAACAAATATAAATTAATCATGTCTTCATCAGTGTAAATAGATTACCTGTGCTGTTATTCTGCAACATAGACTCTAGTTCTGACAGTATCTTCCAACAAATGGGTGACCATCAAGAGAAGCTTATTATTTGCACATAGATAAATTGGTTGGGAAATTCAGAACCTCCATATTATTATGTGACTTGAAAGTGAATTTCATTCTCATTGCCACTGCAGCAAGACAAAGAATGAAATTCCCCAGAACTGGATATCCAGCTCACAACAGTTTGTGTGAATAATGATGTCTGACATTGCTCTTTGGTAAGGATCCTGAAAGGCTTTAGAGGCATGAATGCATGAATGCCTCTGACTTTCTCGTCAAGTAAGTAATTGTTACACCCATTTCACAAATGAGTGAACCACAGCGAAAAGCCAAGGAGGTGGCATCTTTGTGACAGGGCTGAGAGCAGCCTTCCAGAGAAACAAGCTCTCACATAGGGAAGGATGCGGACAAGGCAGGTGATAGAACCAGAGCACGGAACTGTTGTTCCAGCTAACTGGTATTGAATTTATTCCATCTGAGGTAAGGCTCCACAAATTCATCCATACATCTCTATTAGCCACACAGACCTGTAAGAACAGGGACTCAGTTAGCCATGTATGCTCTTGAGCTGTATTTGGGCATTATGCAATTCAAGTGTAACTCTTGCATCACACAGCTGATAAGCAGAGGTGTTTGTCTATAAGATGCTGCCATGCATCTCTAAAAACAACAGGATGCCCAGAGAGGTTGTAGATGCCCCATCCCTTGACACATTCAAGGTCAGGCTGGACAGGGCTTTGGACAACTTGATCTAGCTGAAGAAGTTCCTGCCCATTGCAGGGGGGTTGGACTAGATGACCTTTAAAGGTGCCTTCCAACCCAACTATTATATGATTCTATACAGATCTCTGGTTTTTGGAATATTTCAGGAGGTGTAAGTTGTCAGAGAATCCTGAGTCCAATGACACTGAGTCCCTCTGCAACCCATCGGCACACATCCATCAACACAGAAAAACCTCTTCTCCTTCTAAAGTACACATTGTCAGCTCTCACATGTGGACAGTTCCTCCTATCCCAGATCTTCAAAGTGTTTAATAGGTCTTGTGGCTCCCAGCCAGGGAAGCTTTTAGGATGCAGCTTGTAGGATCAGGAAGGGTGGTCAGTCTCTTTCTGGCAGAGCATTAACACCTGCTGGCATCACTGAAGAGTTTGTCTTCTATTTGATTAGCAGGACAACTGTGAAGTAGATTCCCACCACTGCTGGTAATTCTACTTATATTATGCTATCTTATCTATCTGTTCTATTTCTCTCCCTTTTAAGGGATAAGAAGAAAGAAAATCAATCTGCTGAAAATACAGAGGGGAAAACAGAAACCCTTTTCTCCAACAAATCACACATTCCTAGTAGTAGAATTGTGTGGCTTTTAATTTCACTGAAAGAGAGCCAGTAATTACTTATAGTTTATCACAACCAGGGAAAGGTTTCCTGAGGTACAAACTAATTATGTTTTTAAATAAACTGATTGTCCATGTAATAAACGACCACATTTTCTAATCATTTGGAGATTTATGTTACTTTATTCAATCATCTCTCTGTAGAACTGAAACCACAGTAAATCAACTGGAAAAAAATGTCTGGGCTAAATTGAAAGCTCTGCCATTATGAGCCATTATGAAATGAACCAGATAGGAGAGAATAGGCTGCATGCACAAAGCTCCCCAATACATACAGTTTCATACATTAAAACAACGGTGGCAACTGACAGCCAAACCAGAATTTGTATTAATTTAAGGTCAAGTCTTGGCCTGTGCTCCATAGATTCGATACGTATTAAAGGGCAAAGGAAAAGACAGTCTTGTTGGCTACAGGGTATCTCAGTCACAGCTGATTTTGTAAGAACAGTAATTAGAATGAATTCAAGAATGTAGAATAGATGACTGCATATGACATTTCATTTATGACAGGCAACAAGTGACATGATCTTATGGTGAAATTAGTCTTCATCACGGACTTCTTGTGTCAATCTATAAAATGAAATGCCATGGAGAGCAGCGTATTTTTCACTGTTATGCCAACACATCTTTTTCATAATGTACATCATTAAAATAAGCCTGGGAACTGGAACACGCAATCATAGTAATAGCATCAATAGTGTTTAATTTATGTGTTATGTGCTCAAAAACATTTTGGTGCCTGAAAAAACAGTGACCTGAAAACACAATTTATCCTTAGCAAGGCAGCATGCCATGCTGCAAAGCATCTGTAGAGCAAGAAAAAAAATCAAGATACAGACTGCTGAACAGCACTGGAGTGAGGCAGTGTGGAGGTGTGCTGTGAGGCAGAGACCTACTGCAATAGGGGCAGACCCTCAATGGCTGATGAATCCCTCTGCAGTCCTCAGCTAGGCAGTGCAGAGCAGAGAGGGGCTGGTAACTTTTGCAGGAGGGCATGCCAGGTTTTATTCTCTTCCACATTCAAAATGAACCCCACTGGAAGAAAATTGGTGAGAATCTGAGAGATTTTGACAAAATGACTTCTCATAGGTTACTAATGATAGAAAATGCCGGTCTAGCTTTTCCTTTATCTGAATATTTGGGGGGGGAAAATAGAAGCGTGGAGTGACTGCACATGCAGGAGTGCTGGGAGACCCGAGAAGGGCAGGAAGCCCCACCAAGGACTTGGTGATGCACTGGGTCAGGACACAGAACTGCAGTGCATGGGCAGCCATCCAGTATCTGTGAGCTCTGGACACAGGACCCGCCCCAATGTGTTACAACAGAGAGGAAGAGGCTGAATTCACCACTAAACTTTCAGGTCCCTGGAGGTATCTCTCTCTTCAATGCACACCCAGACATCAGTATGTCTTTGATTATATGAGCAGGACATTCTGGTCATGTGCCTGAGAGATTTTAATTGGACTTGGAGCACTTGCGCACTTCCAGATTTCTCATGAAACTGTATTGCCAGATGCTGGCAACGGCTATTTGAAGGTCTTGTTGAAGAGATGATGGGCTAAACTTCCTCCTTGCTCTGATTGAAAGTGGAGGACCAGTTGATATCCCCTTGATGAGCCAAAGCTGAATCAGTAAGTTCCCAACTGTGGCAGGAACCAGTATGGCAGGGCACATGGGAAGAATTGGAGAGATGGAGTGAAAATGCAGGGTTGGTGCATTGCCTATGAAGAAGTAAAGCAACTAAGGAGGTAAGAAGAGCCCTGGGTGACTGAGCCATGAAAGATTTCTCTAAGCAGAGCAGTTCTCTGTCAAGGCAGAGAAGATGGCAGTTCACTTCTTTGGAATGATCTTGCCATCATCCTCCCTCACATCCTTGCTGTGACACAGAGCAGTGGGATGCCGTCAGACTGCTTCCACCTGCCAGCTCCCTGCTGCTCCTTAGTTCCCCGAGAAAGAGGCTGACAGGTAAGATGGGAGCAGGTGGGACTTTTTCTCACCCTAGGGTGAGCCCTGTGGCTCTTGGCTGTAAGCAGATTTTGCTCATGGGGTAAGGATGGATAGAGAAAGGGTAACTACTCACTGAGAAGTCCTGGCTCCTCTCTGATTTCAAGAGGCAGAGACAAAGATCAGATTTAAATATAAGCGGATTATTACAAAAACTGCTCTCAAAAGCCAAGCCAGAAACTTGGGAAAGTGATGCTAAGCCTTATATTGCACTGAAGGAGTTACTCTTTCCACTCACAAACATTAATTAAATGGCTAATAAGCAACAGTTTTATTAAAGACAAAGAATTAATTAGACCAATAAATAAGTCAACAGTAACTAATTCCCAGACTATTATAATAACAACAGCAGTTTTCTGTCTTTCTCTCCAGAGAGGTGCCTCCTACCTCTCATGGCTCTATGCCAGCCCCATGTCAGACTGTCACTTGTGTTGGCTGTCATGGCTCTGCTTCCCGTGCTGGGCTCTCAAAAGCATTACTGATGCTCTTGGCAGAGGACAAAAGCACTGTGAGCTTGACGGGCAGAATGTGAGGACCAGCTTCCGCATGAGGCCACCAGTCTTGTGCTGATGGACTGGGGGACCCAACCCTTCACAGCCCATCCTGACTTCAGATTGGTCCCACCAAGGCTGAATTGACAAGGAAAGGGGCTCCAGGAGCTCAGGTGGAGCCCTGAGCACCAATTGCACTGCTTAGTTGATAATACATTCCCTAGCTGTGTCCTCTGTCCTCCCACCTGCTCTCCCTCAGAGAAATCTGCCATAGACAGGCCACCAGCTGGGTGCAGGACGCTCTCTGTCACTTGGCCTCCAGGTCCACGGCTGGGCCCTGACTTTGGGTTTAGCTGCAGACATGTAAGTAGAGAGAGAGAGACATAAAAACTCACATGGATGGCCATGTGTCATTAGGAATCTGCTTAGATTTAGACAAATCTGGGGGTTGTGAAACCTGTGTAAGTTTCCTGCTCAGACTCTAGCCAAAGTAACATTTGTTAGTTAGAAGTGTTAACTACATCTACCCTGATTATCCTCAATTTCCAGACATACTGAAATCATCAAAAAGTGGAAGAATTTGCTCTGATGTCCATCACATTATTTCTCAAACACCTCATTTCCAAGGGAGGCACTTTTCAGGAGAGTGAGAAAATTACAATAGTTTCAAAGCACACACTTAATTTGTGGGAATCAGGGAAAGATCTTATAATAGACAAAGTGTCAACTCTCAATCAGTGGAAACTTGCATCCGTGCACAAGGATAATCTGAATAGACGGAATGAAGTGTCTTTGGTCAATTATTTCTATTACAAGGAAATGCTTTTGGGTAAGGATAGCGAGAAGTATTTAAATGAGCTTGCTTGATAGTCACTGGAGGTACAAATTCATCTTGCTGTCTAAAAATTCAATGGTACTGTACTCTGTAATGCTAACAGGCAAGACTGCAGTCTGACAGGCTTTTGTAGGTGTAGTCATATAAAAATTTCTCTCATCTCTTCCCTCCTCCCATCTGTGACCCAGTTTGCAGGTCTTGAGATGATGCTCCAGTGATTTAAGCTTCGAACTAGCTCTACTTAAACAGACTAGAAGGGCACACACTTGATGTGTGAAGGCAGTTGTGTCCAGCTGCAGGGGAGAGAAAAGGCAAGGAGGGAGGCAATAGTAGACATCTGGAGGTCAGTATCTTCTTATACCACTGCTGCACCCCACCACGAGTCCATGGTCCCGTGCTGTTCTAGTCACTGAGGTAGGCACAGGTGCTTGAAGTTTTGGGTTCTAATTCTGACAGTAACATGGGTGACTGTGATGTGTATTTAGCAATCATCTGTTGATCTGTAAATTATTTGATAGGTTGAATGCATACTTTACATCTTCATTTTAAAATACATTCTAGAAGCGACTGACAGTAGCCTTCTTGAAAAACCAAGCAATCGTTTATGGGTAAGAATCAGGGGGAAGGCCAACAGGGCAGATATCAGGGTGGGAGTCAGTTGTAGGCCACCCAACCAAGATGAAGAAGCAGACCAAGTATTCTATAAGCAGCTGGAAGAAATCTTAAGGTCACTAGCCCTGGGATAAGGAATATACATGGGTGTTGTCCACCTGGACTTTAGTAAAGCCTTTGACACCATTTCCCACATTTCTCCATTTCCCTGGAGAAACTGGCTGCTCGTGGCTTGGATGGGTGCACTGTTCAATGGGTATAAAACTGGATGGATGGATGGGTGGATGGATGGAAGGACGGATGGATGGATGGATGGACCGATGGATGGACCAATGGATGGACCAATGGATGGGCCTAGAGAGTGGTGGGGAATGGAGTTACATCCAGTTGGGAGCCAGTCACTAGTGGTATTTTCCAGGGCTCTGAGCTATTTGGGCCAGCCCTGATCTTTATCAATGATCTGAATGAGGGCATAGAGTGCATCCTCAGTCAGTTTGCAGGCAACACTAAGCTGATCTGCTGGAGGGCAGGAAGGCTCTACTGGACAGGGTGGATCGATGGGCCAAGGCAAGTTGTATGAGGTTCAACAAGGCCAAGTGCTGGGTCCTGCCCTTGGATCACAACAACCCCAGGCCGTGCTACAGGCTGGGGACAGGGGCTGGAAAGCTATCCAGTGGAAAAGGAGCTGAGTGTGCTGGTCAACAGCGGCTGAACATGATCCAGTGTGTGCCCAGGTGGCCAAGAAGGCCGATGGCATCCTGGCCTGGGTCAGCAATGGTGTGGCCAGCAGGACCAGGGCAGTGACCGTCCCCCTGTACTCGGCACTGCTGAGGCCACACCTCGAATCCTGTGTTCAGTTCTGGGCCCCTCACTACAAGAAGGACATTGAGGGGCTGGAGCGTGTCCAGAGAAGGGCAACGGAGCTGGGGAAGGGTCTGGAGCACGAGTTCTGTGAGGAGCAGCTGAGGGAGCTGGGGGTGTTCAGCCTGGAGAAGAGGAGGCTCAGGGAAGACCTTATCCCTCTTTACAACCACCTGAAAGGAGCTTGTAACCAGATGGGGGTCAGCCTCTTCTCTCAGGTAACAAGTAATAAGGGCAAGAAGAAATGGCCTCAAGCTGTGCCAGAAGATGTTTAGATTGGATTTTAGGGAAAAATCCTATGTGGAAAGGTTTGTCAAGCATTGGAACAGGCTGCCCAGGTAACTAGTGGATCCACCATCCCTGGAGGTATTTAAAAGACGTGGAGATGTAGCATCTGGGGACCTGGTTTAGTGGTGGACCTGGCAATGCTGGGTTAGTGGTTGGACTCAGTGATCTCAAAGGTCTTTGCCAGCCTAAACTATTCTATGATTCTATGAATCTGAAGCAAATACGAATTTAAAATTCACTTAAACTGCAGACTTCTCTGATTAGACCCCTCTCCAATAACACCTAACCTCTCCAATCAGTTAAGCTGGCTGCTGACTCAGGTTGGTTCCCACGTTGTTTATCTTGCCATACACAGGATCTGTTTACTGTTCTCTCCTTTAAACAAGAATGGAGACTTGTACCCATGGGGAGCCAAGGAAGCAAGGAAGCAAGGAAGCAAGGAAGCAAGGATGTATTTGAATGACTGCAAATGTGTTCAGGTCACTTCCCCAGGTGTATAGTGCCAATGGCTCTCGGAAGATGCAAATCAGTAGCTCCAATTACTCCAGCAGAGCTGAACTTGACTTTTTTCCATGAGGAATTTGGCCAGTTGAGTGTATGGATAAACAGTTCAGTGCTTGGCTTTATATTTTGAAGAGGGTTGTTGTTAAGAAATCTTCGCTAGGCAGGGAAAGAATTTTTCCCAGACCAGGACATTTCTGTAATATCTGTTATTTATTCAGAGCAGTCTGTTCTATTCCAAAAGCAAAGGAGTTGCTCTTTTGAACTATTTATAATTTATTTCAGGCGGACAAGAAGCAGAACTATTGCAGGCAGAAAGAAACTGCCTAAACTGTCTGAGTGGCAAGCTAGATGGCAAGCTCCTCTCAAATCCCCAGCAACTTCCCTCTGCCTCTGTGCTGCACATCCTGAATTTACTCATTCTTGCCAGTTTTGTAGGCTAAGGTGATCTGAGGAACATTTAACTATTAAGGACTGAGGCAGGCTAAGCAAATTTTTTCTTCTTTTCCCTCAAAAACAGTATCTAGCAGATTTGAGCAACAAGGTGCTACAAATACCTACTCCAGGTCAATTTAGTAGTACAAAGTATTATCAGCAAATGTCAAGTGCCCAGAGGAGAATATATGGCCCCAAACAAGTTTCTAATGTCCATTAGCTGATCTCTTACCTTTTGATATTTCCTTGCTTGCTAAAACAAGACCAGATATTTCTGCTAGCACAGCTCCTAATCACCAAGTGTTGGCCAGCTTCCTGGCAAAGCTGGGGACAGTCATGGCTTGTACTTGTTAAACCTCCGAGCTTATTGAAATTACTTCAGTTTCACAAAGCATTCAAGAGGACACAAGAATGAGTCTGTGTAGGGAAAGGTGAAGGAATAACCAGGAGTTATTCAGGAGATGTGAATGAAATGGATTGGTAAGCTCTAAAGGCCTTTTCTATCACTTCAGAAGTTAGGATAAGATTAATTCCCTTCCCAGGCACAGTGGAAATCTGCATTACAAGAATACAACAAGAAATACACATGGCAGTCTATTAGCGCGAGACTGAGTCAGACAGATGCTACAGAAAGGGATGATACATGGTACTGACAGCATGATGGAAAGACTCTGTGCTAGGTGTGGTGTGAGAACAGCCTACCAAAAACTGTGAGAGTCTGAACAAATGTCTGGATTATTGCATTTTACAGTAAGTGGTTACAGCATGAAACAGGCACCACTGAACACCAAAAGAAACAAGTAACACAGCAGTGGAATATCTGAGTCCATACCTCATAAATGTTTAAGAATGGAGTATTTCATACTGGTATAGTAGAGAAAATGATGCTGTTTGCAGTGATACCCTATCACAGACTTTTGTCTTATCATCATCTGGACAGCCCCTGTGAGATCCACCTTCGAATTCATGTGATGATGCAGGAAAACTTGAAGTGGGAAGACAGTGACTGAACTATTGCAGAAAAGCAATAGACTTTATTGTCCACCAGCACAATGCAAATGAGTAATGCCAGATTTCTGTCTGATAAATGTCTTCGGAAGGAAAAATTTTGGGGATATATGATGGGAAAGTTTTGACTGGAATTACCCAGTAATCATTGAGGGTGAAAATTAATTTCACTGAAGTTCAGCTGTCTAAATGTTAGGTCAAATCTAGTCTTGCGGAACTTTTCTGCAGTCAGTGGAGAAAGGTGGGCACCCCTAGAGGGTGAGTTCTGCATATAAAGGAATTTAGCAGCACAGACTAAATTCAAAACACTGTGTAATATAAGCAATCTGTTTTGGTCTATGGATTGCTATTGTGAATGGCTCATGCTACCAGTGGAGCAGCTTGGATGATTGCTTTTCCTCCCAGTAAGTATCTGCAGAATTGTTAGCTGAGACAGTCCCCACTGACAACTCTGGTGGGCAGCTGGTGGCCAGGCACGCTGACTCAGCAGGGATTCTGATCTTGCATTGAAGACACCTCTCTAAACAGTAACAGGAGCAAGCCCTACTGTGAAAAGAACAACAAATAACCTTGCTCCTCTGCCAGTGAGGGCATTCCTATAAGGAACAGCATCTCCAAAACATTAGAGCAGGCAGGAAGCAGCTAAGATGAACATTCATGAATAGCACAAGGTACTTGGACTTCAGGGAAGAAAATATTCCTGAACTCAGTTTGTGCAGATCCAGACACTGCTTGGTTCTTCAGAGCTGTTGGCTCCTCAGCCTCTGGGTAATCAATCATATGCTACAGTGACTCCTTCCCATAGTCCAGATACTTTTCTCCGATCTTCTGTTGATTTAGGCATCTCAGTGCTTCACAAGAAACATTTCCCCTTCAGTGTTATTATTTCTCTCCACAAAGAGAAGCTTGGAATCTGGAAAGAAAGGAGAATGCTAAGAAATTAATCTAGATGTAAATTTTGCGGAGCTAAAAGCAAGTCATTGTAAGAAAAGTAAAGTAAATCATGCAGTGACTTGTCCCCTTGTTGATGGCGACTGAAGAACTAGAATTTCACTCCTTTTAGAACAATGGGCTTTTACAAATATTTTTTAAATTAAAATTTATAAGTGGCAAATATTGTATTTCTCATTGTTAGAGAAGCCTTAGGAAGTCTAGGCCTGAGTCACCTGAGTGACCCTGAGAGCAGACCCCACCCAGCAGTGAGTGCTGTAGGGGCAGGGAGCTGGAGTAGTGCTCCCAGAGCCCGGTCAGATCTGTTTGCCAGCAGTCCCCATTTTCCACATCTACTGGAGAGCAAATGTTTAGTTTTCTAGGCCAAGACACCAGGGCAAGATTATCGGGCAGATATTTGATTAACAATAAAAGGATCAAACAGATGTGGGTGGGAGGAAACGATCTGTGCTCTGCTGTACTCAGTCTGGAGTAAGCAGAGTAAGCAGTAAGTAAGTTGTGCCAGAAAGCCAGTGCTTGGGGCTACCCTATGTCTCTTGAGACATCACAACAGATGCCATTAGTACTAGGAATAACTATGTGGCACCTGCCAAAAAATACTCTTTTTTCAGAGTCCACCAGTGGAAGTGATTTTCTGATTTATCCCATATTTATTCTCTCTCTGTATTCTTTTTCTGGCATTGATAGTGTTAGCTGGGCAGGTTACCAGCCTCACATGCTCATCTTCACTCTTCAGGACCTCCATCTCCCTGCAGCCAATACCCCAAAGACAGTCTCAGTGTAGAAGCAAAAAGTTGCCTTACAAGACATGCTCTCCCAGCCCCGAGAGTGTTGCAGTTGCCACTAAAAGGTGCAGAGATCTCAGAAGTCCCATTCATATGTCATTGTTATCCTGTGATCCATCTCTGTTGTTTTTATTGTCCTGTGAGAAGTAGTCTGGGATTGACTCTGAGAATGTGCACCTGGGCAAGGATGTGTGAGAAATACATATTCTGGGAAAAGTCAGTTCCCTAAAAGTAGAGCTGAAGACCAAGCGTGTCTGGCATTTGCTTTTGGCAGCCCTGCATCTGCTGCTGGCAGACCTGCTGCTGTGTTCCAGAAATCATCACCACACACTGATCAAAGCTCATTTGCTCATTAAAATCTCTATGTAGCCTTCTGTTTTCTGTGCAAGTTGTATTTAAGTGTGCTGATTATGGCTAGGGTAGAGTTAAATTTCTTCACAGTACCTCGTATGGGGCTGTGGTTTGGATTTATGCTGGAAACACTGTTGATAACTGGGATGGTTTTTTGTTATTGCTGGGCAGGGCTTACATAGAGCCAAGGCCTCTTGCCCCATCCTACCACTGAGTGGGCTGGGGGTGCACAAGGGGTTGGGAGGGGACACAGCCCGGACAATTGATTCCAACTGACCAAAAAGATGTCCCAGACCATCTGGTGTCATGCTCAGCAATAAAGTTAGGGGGGAAGGTTGGCCAGGGGGCAGCTGCTTCTCGGGGACTGGCAGGGCATTGGTCAGTTAGTGGGGAGCAACTCTTTTCATTTGCATCAATTGTCTTTTTTTGGATTTATTTCTCATCTATCAATGCTGTTACTTTTATTTCAATTATTAACTGTTCTTATCTCAACCCATGAGTTTTCTCACTTTTACCCTTCCACTTCTCTTCCTGCCATCCCACTGAGCAGACAGTGAACAAGGGGCTGTGTGGTGCTTAGTTGACAGCAGGGGTTAAACCACAATATTAAGTCATCTGATTCATATGTTTTCCTTTACACTTTCATATCATTAATAATCTTTAAAATGTAGAAGAATATTAGTAGCAGGTGAGAGCTTTTTTGTAACGGTACTGAGATCAAATCATCTGGTAAATGAAAATACGTATTTTCCTTCAAATTGCTTATTATTCAGCTCTGACATTAATTATAATTTTTCTTAAATATCCTACTGTGTCTCTGTTGCTGTCTTTTAATACCCTGTTTCTCATTTTCCCTGCTTTCTCCATCACCTGACACAAATAAAGAATACATAGGCAATTATTGGGATTTTTAAGGCAAATTTGGCAGCCTCCTTATTTACTTTGATTCAGATGACAGCCCTATCTGACAGTTTTTTCAGGAACAGTGTTTATTAGCTGAATAAATGTAGGTTGGCAATGCTAACAGAGAATTTCCATTTTGTCTAAACCCCCTGAAAACCTACTTCGATTCAGTATTGAACATCATTTATCTTTACAAACCCACAGAGAATGAAAAACAACTGGAACCCAGAGCATTTCTCTGTAGGCTGTGTTTTTGCATGTGATCCATCTAGGCAGCAGATGTTACCCTGCAGCTCTCTGCCAGCTGTGGTCATTGATGGACACCTCTCAGGTAACCAGTGCCTTTGTGACCTACATTTCTCTTTCTCTATTGAAAAAACCAACCAGATAATGAAGCCACTATTTCCAAAGACAACTGCAATTGTTCTGTTTTCCATGTCCATGGGCAATTAATAAAGAGCAGACTAGTGGTGGATCAAATGGTCCCATCACAAAAAGCACATCAGAAATGATGCCGTGGGTGAGAACCACTGTGTATTTTGACTGTGTACATCCAGTTCCTTGCTGGCTGTTAGGTGAGAGCTGACACTGGGCTATGGGACAGAGGATGTTTTGTGTGTAATGGCCCAGCTGGTTTGTGGTCCTGTGCTATGAGGCCACGGGGATGGTCCTCTTTCTACTTCCCTCGAGTCATTAATAAGGACACCCCAGCAACAAGGTAGGACTGAGAGGGTTAGCAGCACAGGTGTAAGGAAAGCACATGTCTCAAGTCCTTCTACACCTGCCCTCTCCTGCCTGAGTGTGGGTAGAGCATGATGCTCTCTGGTTTCCCTCACCACTCCCTGCTCCCTTTCTTCCGCCTTGCTCCTTGTGTGTGTGCACCTTGCTCCTATACCCCTAGGACCAGCCAGCCTGGCTCCGGGTAGAGGCAGAACATGCATCCATTCATGTACGGGCTCAGACTACCCTCAGCCAGTGCTCTGCCACCACCCTGCTGGCTGGCTGGGGAAGGAGCGAGGGACTCCCTACAGTTCCTGTTCTCCCACATCCTCAGCACTCCCCTCAACCTTGTCCCAAGCAGCCGGAACAGGACATAGCGAGGCAGGAGTGGGAGATCCTCATCTCTGGGGCTCCATTTCTTTCCTCCTCCTGTGCTCCTTGCAGGCTAACAGGGCCAGGAGATGGACCTCAGCCCCAGCCCATGTCCCATATTCCCCATGGTGGTTTGACCATAGGCACAGCCTAGGGTTATCATGGACCAGAGAGGGCTCTGGGTACAGAGTTTGGCCATCATGGGTGGTGGTATTAGAGATCAGCTGCACGGACATGAGCCATGCTGCACCAGCTGGCCCCTGGGACACAGCTTGGTCCCTGGACATCTAGGTTGTCAGGAGAGGTTGGACATGTTTTGTAATGTCATGGGCAGGGTCAGACCCTGGTAAGAAAGGGAAAGTGCAGGGTAAAATGTTGTTAAGGGCTGTGTCTGTCCTTTCACTGGCCTCTGTATGTATGGCTCAGTGACTTTAGTGAGTAGCAACAAGGTAAAAAGGATGGATCCACTTTGCAATTTTCTTCCATAATTTCTTGAAGAGCTACCCTGGCACAACCCACACTGGTCTGAGAGAGGACCAAGCCTCAGCTCTGCACTTGAGACTTGTGGTGGATGTTTCTCCCCTGAGGCTGCCCACACACTGTTCTCAGTGCACAAGGCATGGTCCTGTACTCCTACAGGAGCATCTCTGGTGAATTCACTGCCCTGCAACAGGGGATGAAGCATCCTTATGTAGATTGGATTAGACTGAAATGTCAAATGCTCATACGTGTCCTCACTTTCCCCAGTGGAGAAGCGGGCAGCTGAGGCTTTCTGATGTTTGTGCTATAAAAGCAGAAAGATGTTCAACAAAATGGCTGTGAGGTGCAGATGCTCCACAATTACAGCATGTCCAAAAGTGAACCTGGTTTCACAGGACAGATGCAGCTCTTATCACCAAGAAGTCCTAAAGAATGACTGAATACATACATGAGACTGAAGGAAATATACGTGAGCAGCTCCTCCTAAATGCCATGCTCTGATACCTTGAGGACAGCCCTTTCCAGTGGCTGCATTATATGATCCTGCACCACAGCATCCTCTTAGAAACAGCTGGTGAATTGAACTCCAAGAGTTCAGGCGCATTTCAGCAGACTTCAGCATAGCTCGTGTGGGAGATATAGAATTTCCACCCAAACTGCTTGCTACAGCACCGGTGGGACACTTGATGACTGCACATCTCACCCAGGATGGGTAAAACATCACAGCAGGAAGGATGCTAAATTAGAGCAAAAGGACCTCATTCTATAACCACATTTGCTGGCATAAATCAGGAGTCATTGGTGCAAATGAGGTTACCCCGCAGCAAATTTTGTAGGGACATGATCAGCATTGCCCCGATTGCATTTTTTTTAAGTAGGATAAGAAGATACTGTGCTGGGTGCCAATTGCATTGCAAGTTCGTTTACTGCAGGAGCAGATGTCTGTGGAAGAGCTCTTGACACTTCTAAGCCTGTGCATGAATCACTGCACACATCACAGATCGGCAGGAGAAAAAACCCAAACAGGGCCCATTTGCCTCTGCAAGGTGTCAAGTCACATTTTCATTTTTAAATATTTCTCAGGTTCTCCACGGTGAGGAAAAAAAACCAAACCCTAGAAATATTTCCTAAGCCTGATTAGTTTCACGTCTGTAGGTGACATCCACCTGCAAACCGCCAGAAGCTGCCTCCCGGAATTAGAGGCTGTGCAATGATGGACGGAGGTAGGGCAGAATTTCTAATTACTGATTGCCATCACCTCTAACCATTTATCTGTCAAGGCTTTTTGACAAATTACAGGCAAGCATGTGGCCTGTCCAATCAATTGCAGAATAGCAAATACCATGATTCATCCCAATGAAGGGTTAGTCTCTCAGTCCTGAGACCAAGCTGTACCTTGGCCTGACACTGGGTTTGTGCTCTAAGCATTGAACAGAATTGTGTCTTTTTAAATAGGGTCTTAGTATAAAGAAGTGCATGGGAATTGAAGGGAGAAAAGCCATGCACTTATTTTCATAACCCCTCCTTACCCCGATGTAGAAGATCCCTCACAAAAGGAAGATAAGAAAAAGAATAATTTTCTTCTACAAAGGGAGTGGCAATGACTAGATGGCTTTAACCACATAGAAGTCCCTTTAAAAGGATCATATTACAGTCATTTATATGAAAAGCTTAACAATACTTTTATGTCCTCTGATCCTCAGAAGCCTACATCATGGATTCTCATGCTATAATAACACATAAAAGCTTGTAATATTTGCAAATATTATTTGGCACAGCTGAATTCCCATTCAAACAGGTTTTTAAAGCTATGTATTAGAGACACCATTGTCTTTTCTTGATCACATACATCAAGGACAGAATTGTGGACTGAATCAACTTCTACTCTCCTGCTACTTGATTATGCCTTGTTTTGACACAAACCCAAAAAAGTTGAAGGCATGAAGAGTGTAAGAATTAAGCGGGATCAGACTTCATACGGTTGTGTTTTCTGAGGCCATCTGGTTAGCAGCATGTATTAAGAGAGCAAGACAGCTGCTCTAAGTATAACAGTAAAGTTGATGAATGTGGCTTAAACCCACCAAGAGTTTAGCAACTGATGATATCAGCCCAGGGAGACACTACACATGCCCTGGTAAAAACTTCATGTCATCACCTGAAATATCTTCCATGCACTGACTTCCAGAACTGGGTCTTTTATGTAATATTTTATGGTTTTGTCCAGGCCATCTGGAATACAAGCTGCCAAAAGCCGTGAGAGGTTTGCTTCTAGCTTGCTTCAGTAAACAGAGTTGTGGGGTTTTTTAAAAGACAAGAGAAATGCAAATAACAAGGTGTCAAAATATTGGAGGAGAATTCACTCTTGAAACGGGTGTTTTTTCCAAAATTTTAACAGATTGAAGTACACACATTGAAGCAAGAGATTGTCTTGCCATTTCTCTTCCTTGTCAGCAGAACTGCATTTCTTTAAGATACATCATCATCCTTCTTTACCATAAGCTTCTGGAGCACAACATACTTAAACTTTTTCTGCTGAATGCAAAAGTGCAATTCAGTGAAGGGAGCAAGCTCATGCTTCCCTGAACCGACTGGGATTAAGTTGTACTCTTCAATTTAGGTGTGCTCAGAAATGTTTCACTAAATTTTGGCCACAGTCCCCTCCTCCACAAAGCTGTTGTTTTTGCTTTTCTCTTCTGAGTTACAGACCTCACAAAGGCAAGACGCCAGATGGTGAGCACCTGCCGCAGAGTGAAAAGTTATTATTACCAGTTGTGTAACACAGCTTTGTAACTGCTTATCTGGAGCTAGCAACAGAACAGAGTTGGCTCAGATTGGGACCCTGTTGGTCCGGCTGTCCGCCCACCTGACTGGAGCTGCGGGTCTGCATTTGGCTAACCCGAAGCTTGAGGGAATTCAGGATATGGAACCTTGTGTCCATAACTGTTGACACAGCTGAAGAGGTGTTAAAAGGCAATGTGGATACTACACCCTGTTTTATCTGTGATGTGTGAAAAACTACAGAGATTTTGTCTCTGTTTACTTTTTCTTTTGTTATTTGTTTTGTTTTGTTTGCTGCTCAGATTGAAATTTGTTTGTGCTATGCTTTGTGAATGACTCTGATGGCTGGAAACAAAACAAAACCAAAATAGAATTTATAACAAAAAATACTCCATGAAATAAACCTGATTCAGACAGAATTAAATACTTATTACCTCTATTTAAGACAGCCTTTTGTTTTACCCTTGTTGACACCCATTTAACTGTAATCGTTAGCTCTATTGAGGGAGAAGCCTTTGTTAACAACTTGCATTTCCTCAGTTTCCCTTGAGTTTGAAATGCCACGTGCTTATGTTTGGCACCATACAATAGATTGTTTCATTTTCAGATGCATTCAGAGTTGCACATCCAATGCCTTTTCTTACAGGAAATGCAAAATTACATATACATCATCAGATGCTGATATTACACTTTTGGAGGCCTTTTCTTTGCCATGGATTTAGCCAGGAAGCTTTTACGTGCTCTTACCAGAGCTAGGCCTGGAAGCCGTTTTGCTGGTCTGGGTTTGATTCCTGGAAAAGCTGCTTGTTTGAATGCTTTCTGTTACAGAACTGGTGAATATTTGTAGATAAGATACAGCAAATACGTTGGCAGTCACTGTGTCATTGCTTTTTCCTAGACAATGGAACAGGAACACACCAAATCTTCTGGGACGTGACAGGAAGCAGACAAGGCTCAGGCTCTTTCCCCACCTGAATTGCATACAGGAGCAGTCAACTGCTCACAGGCAGCTCACTGTGGGACTGGGACCACAGTCTGACTAAACATGAAAAAGACAAACCATAGGAGTTGCAAGACAGGCAAGCAGTGCAGGTTCACCCCTGAGAATTTCAAAGATTTCAAACAATCAAGGCCAGCCTCAGCTTGACATTTTTTCGTATTACTAAGGTAAAAACAAGCAACAGAAGAAAAAAAGAGACTCTATGTCTCATCTGAACAACGTTAGGGAGCACAGATGACACATTTTTGCCCATTTGTAGGTGACATAAATGAACCCTGTACAACATCAAAAGAGTTTTCTTCTCTGTTTATGAGCAATGTCTCAATTTGCATTATTGTCACATACTGAGGAGAACAGACGCATATGTTGACTTTCTCATGGTTAAGAGCTGTGGTGCTTCCCACAAAAAGAAGAGATGATGTGGGGAGTTCCTTTGACATCCACATGAACTTTGTGATTTTACAATTGGTAGCAAAGTCTGCATGAGGGTAGCAAGAACAGGTAAGAATTTTGAGTATGAATGCAAGAGGACTGTCAAGAGCTCAGTGATCTGGGCAGAAAGCAAAAATAAAACTCCTCAAATCAGAGAAACAGAATTTCTTAACACAGTGCTCTCCAACTTCCATATGGAAATTTCTCTTTTCACCTCAGGAACACTTCTACAAACAAGTAAATCTGTATAAATATAGGATCTTATTCCATGCTGTGTATAATCTGAGTTAAATTGGCTAGTTTGATCATAATTGCTGTGCCAACAAGTACCAGAGGAAGCTGGACTGGACATCATGGATGGCTCTTCGAGGCATTTAGTGCTTATTTGGCAAGGCTTGCTTCTGTTCTAATGGGTGCACTGGGGACCCACTCCAGAGCAGAGACAAAATCAATTTGCTTTCACAGAATTTTCAGCACTTTCCTAGGGTTAGAGCTGTGTTTATTCATGATGTTTCTGATACTGAAGGAATTTACGATGCATTCCAACAATGTCAGCAGACACTTAGGTTAGTTATTAATTAAATGGACTGATATAATTTGGAATCTCACTTTATCTGTGAATACATGAGTGGGATTTTAAGATATAATATGTGATTGCTCCTGTTAAAAACTAAATGCAACCTTGAAGGAAAGATAATGAAGCATCATCCAAAAAGCTATAGGTGTATTTTTATAGTAGTGACTATTGGACGGATTTTTGACATATGCTCTGATCTGTCATTCTTCTGATCTTGCTCACTGATTTGGCAAAATGTGCAAACCTTCTTCAAGAGATTAAGGTGAGAAGGGAGGAAATCTGTGACAAAACCAGAGAAGTTACCAAGAACAGAAAAGAGGAACAGTTTCCCTTAGCAAAAAAGAATCTGGTCCAAAGATAAATGTTTTAGATCTTCTGAAAAATTCAGAGGACCTTCAACTCTAATTACCTTCAGCGAGACTTAAGCACTTGTAACACTCGGGAGAACTCTGCTGGTCCTTGAAGGGCTGCATATTTGCATTTTCAGTACTATTAACCTTGCTGATATATGTTGGTTGCACAACATATTTTATACGCTGCATATGTCTATCTGACCTGATGTCAACATCTGTTCTTCCAATGGTACAAGTGTGCCTAACTACAAAATATCACACTAGGAGTATCTTATTGCCACATTTCATTTTTGTCCTGTCCCTTAAAAGTATATCTTCTTGGAGATCAGGTACTGCAAAAAAAAAAAAAAAATAGATGGTTTCCTTTTAGTAGTTAATAGCAGCTGAGGTCTGGGAAATTTGGGACAGAGAAGCAGCTTTTTCCACCTTGTCTTCTGTGTTTGCTGCCTGGAGAAATATGGGGCTCCCTGCACTAGAAATCTTCATGATGCAACCCAGCTAAGTCTGGAAATGAGGACGTACCAGTACATTGTGGAGAGAAAAGGCTGTAGTTCTACATTTTTCAAGTCTTTCTGTTTCTCTGCTAAGGAAACAACTAAGAAGCAATGTCATAACAGAGGAAGGAAAGAAGACTACCAATGTAAGCATTATCTCACACTGATTTTCAGTCTGATTCAAAGTTAAAAGTTCACATTGTCAGGCAGTCTAAGAGGCTCTGTAAATATAAGAACAGATTTAAAGAGCCTCCAGCTTCCCAGCTTGAAGGCTGTTCAGCAAAATTGAAGATGGGGCCAAGCTAGAGATTAATGGAAATATTAAATGCATGAAAGGATAGTGTATTTATATTCTGAACAGCATTACACTACCAATCAGTTGTTTTGTTATGATGTGCTCCAATTATCCTGAGCTACTGATGCAAGTACATTTTGATCAGTTGAATCAATAAGAGAATTTCATTATTGCAGCTTCTTGTTCAATTCTGGAGAGTCAGGGAACAATGAGCTCTTGATTATCCTCTGTGTAAATGTTGACAAACTTTACTTATATTGACTAATGTGCTCCTGGAAGACAGTGAGATTTTGCAGGGATGGTGATGGGCCACTGCAGAATAGAATAGAATAGAATAGAATAGAATAGAATAGAATAGAATAGAATAGAATAGAATAGCTCGCTATAGGTATCTGATTTCTGAACATTACAGTGTTGGCTCATTTCAGGGAGTACTCTGCCGCCTTTCTTTAGTCACAGGCTGTGTCTGCAATGCCTTGGAATGGGTCTGTGCAGAAGCATTGGTGCTGAGCCATGGGAACCCATGTTTCTCCCATTTTAAGGCAGTTTCCCTCAGACTAGATCCAGCCTGGCCCCAGGGGTGAACATCCATCAGAGACATTGGTGAATTCATGAGAATTCTCCCGGTTCTGTTTCACCCAGAAGGGAGCTTGTTTGTAGAGTTGAAAGCCTTTCCATAAGGTGACCTGAACACAGTGAAGGGGAACTACTGACTCAGGTTTAAATAGTTGATTTGATCTGAAAAGCCACTGCTAGTGAAATAGCATCACAATTGTCTTGCAGCTGAAAGTAAGTATTGTTATGATTTTGAGGGGCTTCTTTCAAAGACAGCTACATTTAATACCCTGAATATTTTTCCTCACTCTTTCTCTCACTCTTTTTCTCATTGTAATTGCTTGTGACATCAGGCATTCTGATTTTTTTTCTATATTCATCTAACAGTACAAATCCTGCATCCTAATCAGTGAGCTCAGCTATGGTCAAAAGCTGAAGAAAGGAAGACATGACAGCTCGTTATAAGACTTCATAACCACTGTTCTTTTAATGTTTCAGAGAGCACAATAGAACTGGTCAACATTTTTTACTTACAAATACTTTTTGATGGAAAAATGAAAAGACACTTAGAGATGAATCAGTGCTGTAGGAAACTGTTGACAATCAGCTAGCTGTCTGCAACCACAGTTGATGGTAAAAAGGATGAACTTTAAAAGAATACAGCTGCTTGAAATAAAAGCTAAAAAAGTAGAACATTTTTCTTTGGGCACAATGTCTGACAGTAACCAAAAAACTCCAGTCTAGAGCTTGTGTTTTAAAGCAAGGTGGCAGGAAAACCACAAAGAAGAAAGCAGAGAGCTAGAGATGATCACAGTGTTACAGATCAGACTCAAAAGAACCTGGCTGTTATATCATTCTCTCATCACCATAGCCATGAAAGCTTGCGGGAGCTGATCAACAGCTTCTGCCTCAGAGTTACTATCTTCAGGGGAAAAAACACCCACAATTCTCCTAAATATTAGACTTTAACATTTTTTTCAGAAGACAACATGTATTTTTTTCCTATTTATATTCTTGTTTCTCTTCTCCCTCCTTAAATTTCATATTAAAAACATAACTCACATTTTCCAGCAAGTTTTATGCAGAGTCTCAGGTATGCTTGGATAATTTGTAAATAATTCTGGCATGATCAGCCCAGTAAATGCAGAGATCATTATCCAAAAAGAAGAAGCATGTTAGGTTTTTGATAATTTTAAAGAATTAATTTTCAGGAGCTCATCCAGTGAGGAAGAAAAATCAAATAAAATGTGGTATATTTTACTTTCTAGTTCTGGGTTAGTCTTTCAACTTCATTCAACTCCATAGGATCCAAGTTAAATCTGTATATGAGAGCTGGCTTTTACATCTTGCTGTTTGTTTTTAACAAAACATATACAATCCTGTTAATTTTCTATTCACTTTTTATTATCCCCACTGCAGGACTGAACACATGTGCAGAAATGCAAAGAACCCTTTAAAACATGCACCTGGAGAGTCTTCCCTTGCTTCCTGACCACAGGAAGACATCACAGTGAGGGAGAAGAGCAGGAACATCACTGACAAGTCGATGCAGCTCATTGTACACTGAGAGCACACCACAAAGATCACCACAAGGCAGGAACTACTGTAGTTTCTAACAGCTCTGCTCTGAAGTGACATTTCTAGCTCTACTTGCTACAAACATGAGTCTGGTCACCCTTCACGATTTTGACTCTCTTTAGTACACACTGAAGATTCCTCCAAGCAGAATTTGCCATCCTGAGTCTCATCTCAGCCCTGAGAGTCAGCCAGGCTGCAAAATGTTTGGAAGTAGTAGGCTGGAAGTGTAGGGCCTTACTTATGTCCTTAATTGGAAGATAGAGTGCCTGGTCCATTCTTGTGTCATTATGAGATGGTTGTTGGCTCCCCTGGAGGTGACTGGCCCCAGCCTTCCAGTCTGGCACTATGGGCTTTCCCTCAGTCCCACAGCGAGAAGGTGGGAGGTGGGAAGGTGGAACACGATGGATGAGTCCTTGTGAGTGAGTCACTTACCGACCTCCCCACCTCCAAGTCCTAGATGGGAAAAATACTAATTTAATTTGATAGCATAGACCTGTTGTAATAATTGGTTCAGTGGTGGGATGGAGTGTGGCATGGAGCCAGTGTCTGCAGTTTGGTGATAGAGTGGGTGAAGGAGGAGGGTTTCTGGACAACTGCCCATTGGAGTGTGGCTGGCTCCAGCCCCCTCTTTGCCTGGATCTGCAGAAGGCCGCCCTACCAGTCAGTCCCATGGGGTAGCACCAGCCTGGACAAGAGCCTCTATGCCCCGCCATGTAGCCTCAAGCAGCAAAAGCAGAAGGACACTATTGCCATGCCAGTCCTCAGGCCTTAGCAGGGGTCAGGGGCAGTCCTTGAGCCTAGAAAGTGTTCTGGACACAGGGACCACTCTGTGACACTATGGGTTCAAAATCAGCAATACATTACTTGTGAAATGACACAAACCATGTCCCTCTGGCAGTGAGGCTCACCCTCACAGAGGTGGCCTCGTGTGTGCAGGTGTAACAGTGTCCTGCCCTAGCACAGCCTGCGAAAGCTAATGGCCAAAAGGGTAGCCCCTGGGACCAGGTTGCACATCCTTCCAAAGTCGTACCTTACAGTCCATGAGAGGGCAAGGGCTCTGAATTGTTCCCCTCATCTTGCAAGGCACTGAGTGCAAAAGAAATGTTGGTGAAATATGAACGGAGCTGTTGCCAGTGAGAGGCCACACAATGCTGAGCAGAGCCCTGAGCCCGGGATCATAACTTGAACATTCCAGTGAGAAGCGCTCAGCAGAGTGTTTCTGAGGAAACCAGTGTCTCCCACTGTGACAAGGTCTCCAAAGTATTTCTGAATTTATCCCGGAAGTATGTATCTGTATGTGTATTCACCAGAGATGCTGCAAGCACTACAGAACCTCAGCTGCCTATATGTTTTATCGTATTATTTAAAAGCAGGAATGCGTGCAAACGCTCTCTAACAGTTAGATGGGAGTAACTGCTAAAGACAACTAAATTCTAGAGAGAAAAGGGATTCCTTGGAAGAGGTTGATGATGACTATATAATTAGGGAGGATTTTTACACCAGTTAAATTCTCACAGGTACAATTTGCTTCCAAAGAAATGGACAGATCTACTGTCCTATGTGCTATGAAGTCCAACCTCACTCCCCTTCTGCAGTAGGAGCCACTTAATCCCATCCTCCATCTCTGAGGTATTAAATCCTGAAAAGCATCAGTGAATTTAATGGCAAGAAGCCACCAGAAGCCTTGTTGTTCCCCAAGCACAGCAGCTGCTCCAGCTCCCCCCACTCCCACACTGGCTTTCACTGTAAGTCTGGTTCTGTAGTGCTGGACAGCCTGTGAGAAATACATTACAGGCTGACCGTACATAGTCTGTTGGCTCAAAACATTTGTCAACAGCTTTCCTGGAAGCCAGTCAAGGATATAAGGGGAATGTAAAGGAGGCAAAAGATATTTTACCCTGGTAGTATTACTCCATGTAGCACTTACAAGATGTAATAACCTTATTGGACTTTGCAGCATCCTCCTCCATCCCATCCTAGGGGTGGTGATCAAAGGGAAATAGGATTCAGACTGATTGAAAGAGGCCAGGTAGAGGGACAGTTCTGGTGATGGATGATGGACAGCGTGTCTTGACTATCCCTTTATAATTTAAAACTTGAGGGTTTGGGGGTTTTTTTGCACATTTGTAAATGTGTAGTTTAAAAAATATCTGTAACTCGGAGTGAAGGGAATGGGAAAAGCTGACTATAAAGTACATGGTTATTCCTAGCTGGGTATTTCTCCATTGCTGATGCAGGTGGGAAATTGGAGCTGCTGTGACTCATCAATTTTCCTGTTCATGGTGTCAGGTATGAGTGTCACTCTCTATTCAGAGATATCCTTAGCAAGGATGATAAAAAAAACATGAAGCGCAAAAACAAGTCAAGCAAGAAGAAAGTCCTAAACCACTGAAGTGCAGGAGAGGAGCCACTAACAGAAATAAAAATTAACACTGAGCTTTCTGGAAGGAATCACCACAGAGTTGATTTAGTGATAGCAGTGTGGAAACCAGGAATTCAAGCTGAGCTTTTCAAGAGACCACAGTCTGTTAGAAGTAGAGATGTTATTAAAATGTGATGGGATTTTGGAAAATAATATGCGTAGGCTCCTTTTAAATCCCAGCCATCATGCACAAACTAGATTCATTTCAAGGGCAAGATTTGAAGCAAGTATGAGAAAGTCAATTAGAAATGAATAGCTTTAAACCAAGGCAGTTGGACACCGAGTTATGTCAGTACCACCAGATTTGCACAGGTTACTTGATCATGATTCCAGTCTGTGCACCAATTTCAAAGGTGTATCCTTTACTTGTTCCTTAAAATTCTTTATTAAAGTGATAAAAAAATGAAGAAGCAAAATCTATATGCCTGGGTGGCAAATATATCAAGAAAGAACATCTGGGGTTTTTTTCTGCATTTGTGAGGTACCTAGCACATAAGGAACTGTACTAGACCAAGATTAAGAATTTGAGAGTTGTCACAATGCATAAAATACAGATGAAGATTTTAGAAGCCTATTTGTACATTCAATTTTGCCTGGAGTCCTGTTTCCAAAACTTTTACCAAGCCTTTTTCTCAAGAATTCTGCAGGACACAAAAGGCCAGCACACTTGAGGAGATGCTGCAGGTAGTAATCATCAACAACTCAAATAAAAATCACTAGTGAGACATGATTCCTTCCTGATCACACCAGCAGTCCAAGGGCTTCAACCGTCTAAAAACTGTTATCAGCAGATGAAGAGGAAGAAAGTAGTGTGAGATCTGGGAAAAAAAGAAAATGTGACCCATGACAGATGTCTTATACACTCCACAAGCAGGCTATGTTTATGTCTGTTTTGCCCTGCTCAAACATTTGGCATATGAAAACACATCTGTACAGACAGTTCAAACAACAGAGCAGCAAGAGCCTCAAGAAGTCTGCAGCAATGAGTTGCTTGCTTTCTTGGACTCAGCAATGGGATAATGGATGACTACACTGATTTGGTGTACATGCTGTGTACCCCTGCAATGCCTACCACAGCTAGAGATGCCGTACACATTCCCAGCACCCTAGGCACCCCTCCATACTGGAGGCTGCTTTTGATCTGTGTAGCCACATCCATATCTTTATACAACTTCTCCTTCACATGCATCTGGTATGATCTGTTTACACCCAGCACCAAATGGCAGGGTTATTCTTGGGGAATTCAGATGGAAATACACAAATCATTCCAGTAAGAAGGTCATTAAACATTGACTAACAATGCAGTGCCATAGGTCCTAGAGGATGTAGATCCACTACTGAAGTTGCAGGAAGTCTGCTACCTAAGCTAGAGAAGGCATCAGTAAAAAGTCTCTCTTTTAATTTCTTTAGACAGTTTCTTCAAAACACTTTTTATGAGGATTACCAATGTAATTTGTTTTTCTGCCTGTTCCATATAGTCACTTTTATAAAAGAAAAAAAACTGTAGGTTTGCAAAACCTCAAACACCTCTGCAGCCCAAGGGTAACATAGTTAGCTGACTGTATTGGATAATTCAATTTCATTAGCAGCTTTTTCATCCACAGTGAAAACCAGAAGAGTGCATACTTCTGCATGCCCATCACTCCACTGTGTGTTATGTTTTGTGAATTGCCACCTCTCAAGCTTGTCAAGGTCTCTCTGGATGGCATCCCTCCCTCCAGCATGTCAATCACACTACATAGCTTGGTGTCACTGGCAAACTTGCTGAGGGTGCACTCAATGCCACTGTCCACATCACTGACAAAGTTGTTAGACAGCACCAGTCACAATACCAACCCCTGAGGAATGCCATTCTCGCTGCTCGACACTTGGACGTTGAGCTGTTGACTGCAGCTATTTCAGTGTCCAGTCAATTCCTATCCACCAACTGGTCCATCGGTCCAATCCATCTCTCCAGACTAGAGACAAGAATGTTGTGCAGGACATTATCAAATACCTTGCACTTGATTATGTCTGTTGCTTTTCCCTCATCCACCAATGCTGTAACCCCATTATAGAAGGCCACCGAATTTGTCAGGCACAACCTGCCTTTAATGAAATCATGTCGACTGTCACCAATCACGTCATTTTCCATGTGCCTCAGTGTCCATGATATAGGTAACTATTGTATAGCTATACCTCTTCTTTTCTGCTGCCTTTCTCCCTCTCTTGTTGTTCTGGTTATAATCGAGATAAAACAGAATGATTACAGGAACATAAATGCATTAGGACGTGCAGTCAGCTGGAATTGTTTTTCCATGCTCTTTTATGAATAGCAGCTGAGCAGTCAACAGAAAGTGAATATAAGCCCTTGCTACAGTTCATTGCTCTCTGCATGAGTTGTGTGAAACTTACACTCTCAGTGCAGTTATGTGACTGAGGCTTTTTACACCGCCTGTCCTTTTTTCAAGTGATGGACTGGCAAACAAAAGCAATGACATATATTAGGGTGGCCATGAAATGGGTACATGCGTGATGTATTGCAGTGCTGTAGAGCAGCTAATGTTACACTGCTCCTAGTACTACACAGCAGCTTTGCAATGACTTCCCTAGATCACAGGAGAGTGCAAGATGGCTCTCCTCTTCCAGTTATATAATTAGATCCATTGCTCATCTGTCACACCAGCAACAGACACTCGTCCATCTGTGACAATACCCTGCCTGCTTCTCGACCAGGAACACGGACATGTCTGCATGTTGCCATGTGCCCTGGGAGCAGGAGCTCAGACCTCTGGCTTAGGGCTACATCACTTTGGCTTCTACTGACTCATCATCAGAGATGCTGTCCCTGATCCTGACAGCAATAAGGGACAGAGACAGCAAGTATAAAGCTGGATGGAAGCATCTTCTTCTCTGCATATCTTGTTCTTCTTCCTACATCTTCTGTGCCTTGCCATCTCTTTTAGTGTGCCTTTCTTACACTGGATGCTCCCTGGGGGCATGAATCCGTCATTATTATTTAGCTTTCCTTGTGCCATCTTGAGCTGTAATAAATCCTGAAGAAGGTCACTGTAATCAGCACATTGCAGAACAAGCATCACAGAGAAATGGAGTCTGTCCCAACAGGGAGGAAACATTCTGAGCCTCAGAGACAAGAACCCAGCCCTTCTCATGTGCCAAAAGCTTAATTTATTTCTAGTAGCAATCCTGTCAACTCCTGAGTCCAATGCATAGCATTATCAGAAGTTATGTTTCACTTTACTCCTTCATAGCAATCCTCTGCCAGGACAGAGGGCACTGCATCCTGTCGCAGGGATGTTTTATCTGAACTTACGGCTAGATTCCAAAAATGAAAGTGAGGTATTTTTAAATTTTTGTAAATATTCCTGCCCAAGTGGGATGAAAAACAAAAGTGTAGCCAATATTCAAAGGCAGATAAGAAACAAAAATTAGATCCCCACACATCAGTTAAAATGCTTCATTTCTGTCACAGATTGTTTATTTATGGGTTTTATTTATGCTTTATAGCTGTATCAGAAATCTTTGTGACATTAGTGAAGGCACAGCAGGGCTCCAGATTGTGGTCATGACCTGCTTCCTGAAGCTGCCTGGTTAAACACATACCTGAGGATGGCAGGGAGGCTGAGGACAGCAGTTTCCCTTACCTGCACACAGAGCTGCAGAGCAGTGCCTCGCTTTGCTTGGTGTCAGCTGGAGCTGGCTGAGATGAGAGCCAGGGGGTATGTCCCATAAAGTTCCATCGTGAAAGGCCCTTAAGATTTTGTAGGTGCTTCCAGCCTTTCCAGCAGCAGATGCTGCAGCTGTGAGTGGCAGCAATCACTGCTTGCAAAAGGGGAGCTGGGGACATGTGACACCTCCATCCTCATATCCTCCAGCACCATCACTTCCCTCAGGTGACCTGAACTATCCTCAGTGCTCACTTCAGAAACAGCAGCCTCTGCTACTCTTGATAATATTTCAGTCATCTCTATTCACACAAAATGAGCATCAAGCATTTTTCAGCTGCACTCTCTGGCAGTGCTCTAAAATCATTTGAGCAAGGTGTTTCCAGCAGAAGCAAGGAGGGAGATCCCAGGTTATCAGGCCTTTTTGCAGGCAGATGGAAGATGGATGTACTGTTGAACTCCTGTGGGTTGTGTTCAGCCACATCAGCTGGAAAAGCTGAGCCATATCTGATTTAGATGAGGTTCTCCTGTCTGATATGTGTCATAGAAATCATGTCTTCAGCTGATGCCCTGCCACCAGAGACAAAACAAATAGCATCAAATGATATCAAATGTCTCCAGAAAGGGTGGTTCTTAAGGAAGAAACTGCATATTTTCACCCTGTATGTTATGAACAAAGACCTCATTTTCTTATACTAAGATCCTCACATGCTGGACTTGTCACTGAAAAGGTTGTTAATGTTCTCAGCCCCTCACTCCAGCTCTTCTCTTGGCGAGGTGAGCACTGGTCTCTTGAGGGGAGAAGTACCAATAGAGAAGGGGCAAGAGACAGTCAGGGGTCTCGTAGAAACTTGCCATGCTTATCAGCCTTCAGCTGGATGTCCTCAGTGCTCTCCTGGCACCACCTCTCCTGCCTAGATCTCAGCTCTCTTGAGAGGTTTCTGTTCTTGTGTTCTATGTTGTACAGGGTTTCAGGAGGCCATTTGCTCTAACACCCCATCCAAAAAAAGGCCAGCTTTGAAATGAGATGCACCTTCAAAGTTAGATCAGAGCACATATAGCCAAGCTGTGAGTATCTTCAAGAGTGAAGACCACAATTTCTCTGTGAAGTGCGCTCCAGTGTTTGACCAGCCTGCTTGAGAATTACCATTAATGTGCAGTGTTATTGGTGTTACACTACCATAAATCAATACATATATCAGGCTTTTTGTCGCACCTCTGCTTTCATATCTACAGGTTCATGTAGGGATGAAAGGTTGTCTTTACACAGGAGTCTCATTTGCTTCACCTCTCTTCTAATTCCTTTGTATTTATTTGGGACTACTTTTACTGTTTAGTTAAATTGCCATCACTGATGGTCATATCTAATAAGAGTAGGGCAGTGTTATCCGGTGATGGGGAGGGGAGAGTTTGCTAATAAAATCACAGAGTAACTCAGGCTGGGAGGGACCTCACATGTCTCTGGTCCAATCTGCTGCTCACAGCAAGTCAGCTCCGAGTTCAGACCAGAAGTTGAGGGCTTCATACAGTTCAGTCTCGAAAGCCTCAAAAGCCAGAGACTGCAAAACCTTTCTGTCCTCTGACCAATTGTTCTCGTGGACAAAGGGTGTCTCATGCTCAGGCTGAAACTCTTACATCTCAACTTTTATGCCTTTTGTGTCTTTCTTCCTTCCTAGCCTCGCTTTGAAGGTATCCTAAATGGCTTTCCCACAGGCACTTTGGGCTGCTGATAGGACACCTAAAGCCATCTTTGTTCCAGGCTAAACAAGTCCACTTCCCTTGTGAGAGTTCTCCAATATCTCCTCACAGGACACATGCTCCAGCCCCATCATCTACCCTGATCTCACTCTGGTTTATCAGTGTCCTTTTTCTAGTGGGAGGTGACAAGACAGCAATGTCTAGATATAGTCTAATGAGTGCCAAGTAGGGAACTGAAAACTCCCCCGATCTCTGTTTCTGTTCCTGTTCATTCAGCCATGGGCCATTGTTGCTGTCAGGACCCCTGTTTTCCACAGTCCTTGTTTTCCCCCTGCTGCCTGGCAGGGATCCCTTGGACACAGGGCAGGATTGCAGAGGCCTCATCACTTCCCCCACCTCATCTTCCCTGTGAATGAGGCAGCCTCATCCATCTCGTGTCCTCTGCTTCACAGCATTGTTGTTTGGAGAGAGGATCACAAAAAGTCAGGAACGTTTAGGGACATGGTGTCCTTGAGACCAGGATTTGAGGGAAATATGACTGGTTTATGGAGGGAAAGGCTGGGGACATGATCTTACCATCCTTTTCACAACCAAGCACAGGTAGGCGTGTTGTCCGCTGATAACCACAACCTGCACTGCTCATACGTATCACCACCCCAAAACAGTAGCAATGGGCAAAGTGGCAAGCTGTGTCCTTTGCCCATGGCTGGAGATACAAAAATTGGCTTGGAATATACTTTTTAAATACTTTTCTCAGTGTTTGCTATGAGAGTGATGTGAATAAGACTAATCTTTAGTGACAATTCTGAGCTGTCAGTACAGGAAAATACGTAATCTCCAGTCAAATATGGAAAATAAAATCAACATTTTATCTGCAGCCTCTGCAATTTTAGCTGAGGGAAGATAACATGCTATAATTTTGAATCATTGATTGAAAACTTGTTCACCACAAAGTATTATCACTGTGCTCAATTTTACCACATTCACATTCATGCTGACACAGTTCCCGTGAAATGTTAATCTTGTCTAATCACTAGCACAGAGCAGTTAGGAAGTCTGTGGGGTTTTTTGAGGGTATATATTCAGTATATACACCAATATAGCTGCATCCCTGGAAAGCCCCAGTAAATGTATTTCTTGATTGGTGTAATTCAGCAGGCTCGTTAGAGGTCATAATTAACTACCACCCAGTGCACCAACAAAAAAGTCTTTGAGGCTGCTGCTGGAGATAAAACATTTGGGAAAAGTAGGACTACAGTGGAGAAAAGTGATGTGGTGTGTAACCGAAATATTACCAGAAAAATTGTTCTATAGCTCATATAATAGCTTACTTGACACAGTCCTGTAGACAGACAATGAAATGCATGTGCCAAAATCAATAAGACCTCATGAAAATTTAATCAAAGTTTAGGATAAATAATTCCACCCTAGATAAAGGCACATTTCAAAACATTTTTATTGTTACTCATTTAAATTGAGTGAATACTGCACAGGGCAGGACCTTTGTTATCATAAATTGATCTAAGCACAGTCCAGGGATCAGTTTGGGGTAAACTCTTTGCATGTTAGGATTTCTGTTCCTGAAGTAAGAAGAAGTTTAGCACTTTAACAAATCCCTCCCAGTCTAATGCGTGTATTGCCCTCAGAGCAGGGACTAGACCTCAGGTCTCTCCCTGTACAAGCAAGTGCCAAATCCTCAGATTAAACATTAGATAATGGATTAGCAAATGCCTCATTCCTTTGCGAAGCACAGAATAAGTTTAGCTGAAGGACTAGAGGGTTGCCTTCCACTGGCTAGCCAATAACACCGAGACTTGGGTGCTCTCCATGCCAAGGATGGGGAAAGTTGCAGAGTCTTTCACATAAGAGCTTTTATTTATGCATCAGTGACTTCTTTTTCTTCTTCAGACACCAATATGAACACCTGAATGTATCCAAGTATGTTTTCTGCATAAATACAGAAAACTTTGCAAGGGACTCAGGTTTCTAGATGGTAGAGTCCATACAAGTTCTTAAGCTTTTTTGAAGCCAAGAAGAGTTATATCCATATGAACAAGATAGCCATTGCAATGCTAGTATCTCTCCATTCCTGTGCTGGCTGTGAACTGACATGACTAAATTTATATTTACCTGGAAGACCCAACAAACATGCAGGTGGCATTTGTGTCTTGTGTGTCTCAGTATAGCCTTTTCTTTGGCCAAAAGAGAATTGGTTTTAGCACCCAGATGGGGGTGGAAAGGTTTGGAAAGTGATTCTAGAAAGCGTTCGAGGAAGTCAGAATGCATAAACTGCTGCCGCGTTTTGTGATAGAAAGTGTTAAAAACATTCTTGACATTCCAAAGAGGGAAATAATGATTAAGGGTGGAAAGATAGCTTTTACCTTAACGTACAAAATTGGCTAGAATTGGTCTAGGATAATGTTATGTTCTGGCATACTTATGTTAAAAGAACAATGAAACGCTGCTGAGAGTGCAAAAATACCCTAGAAAATTGTGGAGAGTAGAGGAAATACAATTCCATGGGAGATGTAAAGAGCACCATCACTTTAGCCCAGGAAAGAAAAGTTTAAGGTGACCTCAAGAGGAATATTAACTGGGAATAGAAGTGTACTTTAATTCACTTTGTAATTATGGACAGTGGCATAACAAGAAATAATGGTTCAAAGCAAGGCTAGACAAATTTACATGAGAAATTAGATGCAAATATATTTTAAGGAGGTTATAAACTATTGAAGCAAAATACAGAAGAAAAAGGTTCGTTCTGCATCTCCCCATGTGTCCAAATGCCTTTCTGAAGTTTGCCTAAGTCAAACAGAAATGATGAGACTCAGCACAGAGATAACTCAGTGAAATTAAGTGTTTGGTGTTCTGTTTATTTCTAATACCGAGACTCTGGATTTTATCTTTTCGGTAAATACAGATGATGTAGTCCTACTTTTTAAGTGAAAAGTTTATCAGTATTCTTGCAAAGCATTCACTAGGTCTGTAAACACAATCAATCAATTGGGTATTGATATGGCAGGTAGGGGTTTGATTAGAAATGCAAAATACCCAAACATCAGTGTGATTAATGAAGCAGCTGAGACACGAGCGATTCCACATTAGTGGGGCAGGTGTTTGGTCTAAGAGAGCAAGTGGGGTGTTGTTACAGAGAGAGCAAAATCAATGACACTGCTGGAGCTCCTCCCAGTGTGAACAGCTGCAGGAACATATTCCCACTGGTAAAGGTCAGATCAATCCAGTGCCTGTCATAATTTCCTGCAGATAAAACACCTACTTACAAAAAATAAATAAATAAGTTCTAAATTTAATACAGTATGAATTAATTAATACTCCAACAAATATCAATGCCTCAGTTGTACAGGCAGCTAAACAGTTATATTTATGTTTAGAAGAATAACTGCAAAAATCAGAAATCTTCCCCTTTCACAGTGATCTCTCTCCTTCCACATTTGTCCCGTGCTTGGGAATTTTCAACCTTTACAGGGACAGGTAGAACGGACCCACAGCAGCTGTTCAGCACTAAATGTCTAACCAGGGGACACACTTCTGCTTCCAGATGCCCCAGTTCGGGCGGCATCCTCTCCTTGCCCATATCAAAGGAAGCCCTGGATACGTGACCACCAGAGAACACATTTGAGTTTCTCCAAAACCTATTCTTCGTGCAACTCAAGCTGCCCTATAAGAAGCACAGTACGCCAGCAAAATCATACAAATCCAAGATCCATCCTTTCAACCAGAGACCACAAGAAACAAAAACCAAGGGACGAGACATGCCACCTGCTGCCTAGTCACCCCTGGGTGCCACAGCTCCACAGGAGCAGGAAATGAACATCTGTGTTAATCTTAAACGAACAACCTGTTCTTAATGAGAGTTTTTGATCCACTGCTCCTTTGGGAGTGAACTAAATTGTATCATCAAAGGCAGCTATAATCCTGCATGCAGGGGGTTATGCTACTCCATTCAGAAGTAGATTCAGATGAGCTTTTCTGGGAATTTAAATAGACAAACCCTTATTCATATCTGTGGGAGCCGAATTAGACTATTTCAAATCATCTTAAACGCGCTGACTGGGTCATATACAGTAGCTCTTAGTTGCTTTCAGACCTTGTCTTGCTGCAATTTCTGGCATGTTGATATCATATTGCACCATGAGGATGCCACTCTGCTACTGCCATATTTGCAACATAAAATTGGCAGGGGAATTAATATGCAGGAAGTCCAGACAATGGGCTGCCATTGGCATGTAGCATATATTTGTTCTTCTGCCAGCGAAACCTTTGCACAGGGATTTGACTTCCCCTGGGCTGTTGATGAATGATTCTGTGAATTTGTTTTGGTCTCAGCCCTTCCTCAGTGTTGATAAAGGTGAAGAGAAGCAAAGGAAGGAAATTAAAATCTTTCTCCTCAAGGGATTTGGTTAACCATATCCATCTGGTACATTTTTATTGTCAGGGAGAAAAACAGATGAACTGCACTGGAAGGTATTAGCAAATTCTTTGCTCCCATTCCCACAAGAGAAAGCCCTTTCTGCACATCCATCTTATATTAATATTTCACCTCCCTTTTCTCCCTTCTTTTCTGAATTTCTCCAGGTAACACAACATAGCTGTTCCTCTCCTGTTCCCTAAAGTTCTTAATGTTTGATGAATAACTGTCACTTCTCTCCTTCTAACTAACCTGAGAATCCCCTCCTTGCCATGACTCCTCTCTAACAACAATCCACCTGGCCTATACTTTCAGTTCCTTCTGGGCATGCCATGGGGCAGTTATTATCCCCGTGTCTAATAGGAACATCTCTCAGTCTCTTTTCATTATTTTGCAAAAGGTCAGGCTGCCTCCCAACACCAACTCCTTCAGCAACATCTCAGCATCCAAGTGCTTCTCTGCATAGTGAACCAGGGGCTCTGGAGTATGGGTATCTGACATACTTGTTGTTTTCCTGAGCTTTGAAGGCAAAGTCAGCACCTTGCTTATCTCAGTGGGCTGAAAGGTGATGTTTTTCCTCAAAAAATGTGATGTTTGTTCTGATTAAATCACCCTTTTTAGGGGTGAGAATTTACCATCAGTTGTGATGAGTTTCCTCTACAAGTACAAATTTCCTGGACCTATGTCATGGAAAATCTAGAAGGCACTGAAGGAAGAAATGTCCTTGTTTGTATTAGACCTGCAGTCCCATGATACTACAATTTTGTTGGGCTCCACCTTATTCTCAGCTATTCCATCTCCTGACTCCCTTCCCAACAGCCCAGCTCGGCACCTACATTTTGGGAATGTGGTTTGAGTGGCTAGAGCAGCCAAATGGACATCCAGGAATCTGTTTCATATTCCTGCCTCCCTCTGCTACATACCTACCTCTCACTGTCTATTTGCTGCTAGGCAGGGGAAGGCAATGCCCCTCAGAATTTCCCAGTACTTGCAGAATGCTCCTGCATCCCCAAGCACTACAGGGACACAGTAAAGAAGGAAACCTGAAGCCTCAGAGATATGATACTGGCAAAAAGCTTTTTATAAAAATTCTTCATTTTTTGCATTAGGTATGAACAGATGAAAGGGACTCTGATTGCAAGTAGGTACAAACTGTGGTTTGTGGATTTTTTTCCAATGGTGAAGTAGCAGTTGGATGTGAAAGCTTCTGCAAACACTGCCACAGTACAGTTGCATCAATAATAGCTCTTTTCATCCACACGAGGCCTGGAAAAACTTGTTTTCTGCTAAAGTTACCGTGTGGTATGCGAATATATTTATGTGCTTGTATCATAGGTTTAGCCCTTAGGCCTCTTCGTAAGGGGACATTGAAGACATGGACAGCTGATCTGCCAGTAAAGAACAAGGAAAATCTGATTAAATGACTAAAATCAATGCATAGGAGCTCCGCAAAGGAGCTCTGAAAAGGAGCTCTGTTGGCACATTGGCCCAACAGAGCCCTCTGGCACCTCCTAGGCTGACTCAGTTTGACTGTCCAGCAGTGGGGCCAAAAGGGAACGTGGTACCTGGCCCACGGCTCTGGTCTCTTCTGCTCTGCAAACTTGAGGCCTTGTGTCTCACATGTTTGGCAGCCCCGATGCAGTTTGCAGCTCAGCCACTATCTGCTCTGTTACCTCACCACTCAGCACAGGCTCGCAAGCCATGGCTGCACTGGTGGGAAGCAACCAGGTCAAGTCAGCCTTCCAAAAGGAACTTCACAGAATAATTTGCCTTTGTCTCCCATTGGTCAGGGTGGCACTGGGTGCTTCATTGTAATTGCCAAGGGTCATGGGAAGCTGAGCTGCAGTAAAGCCTTTGCACCAGCCAGGCAACAGCCAAAAGACTGAGACAACTTAATCTAGCACTTGCTGGAGGAGAAGGAAGCAAAAATTACAGATCTAGTGAGATATCAGTATGAATCGTAGATTTCCTTCAGCTTGTGAAAGATGTGGATTTTTGTTTTAAACTACAGTTTAAAAATTCCCTGAAACAGACTTAACACACTTCAAAAGTCTGGAGTCACTGTAACAGGGATCACTGAAGCTTTCCCAGGCTCTATCAGTATTAGCAATATGAGGACTCTGAGGGGATTTTTCTGGTAACAGAAAAAAATCTGGAAATTCACGCATGGTATTAATTGTCCAGAATAAGTGTAGGCTGGGATGGGTATGACCTTCATAAGAGGTAGCCATTGCTAGACTTTAAAAATAAAACTGTTTTACCTATTGTATCAAATTAATAATGTCAAGCTTATTCTTCCTACATCTGCATTATGTAGATTATCCATAATTTGTGACAATGGTCTAGATCTCCAACTGAGTGGTCTTCATTGACTTTATTAGGAAGACTCAATGAGGAAGGTTACCTGTGCAAGGAGCTGGGGCATCGAGCAGATGGAGGTGGATGAAGTGGCAGCAAATGACCCTCAGCAGAAAGGGCCAGGAAACGAGTCAGTAGCTTAGATGCTGGGCTCAATAAAATATGAGACTGAGTGAAGCCATGTACGATAGTAAAGATCTGGGCTGGAAAATAAGTCAGTTACTGGAGTCAGCAAATGGAAAAAGCATGTCTGCAAGTCAAGGCAGAAAAGGAAGAATAAGTTTCTTTCAACAAAACTCATATTTTGAGAGGTGTGATGATGGGGCAGACAGGCAGCGGAAACATGTCATTTCCAATTAGTTTGAAAGTCAATTGAAAAAGACTTCTGGAGCAGACTTTAAAGACTGTTAATTTTTTTAGTTTCAATAGAAAAACTAGAAAGGAGGTGGACAGCAATTAATGGAAATTGCAAGGAAGAGCACAGGAAATCAAATGTTAACAGCCTCCACAATGAAACAAAATGAGTAAATCGTAATTACCATTATTACAATGAGTATCATGGGAATTAATAATTGTTAGTTAATTGTCAACAGTGCCAACCTAACTTTCTCCTAGTGCATTTGCATGTTTTCCACCTCTCCTTTGTCTCATTAGTTTGAAGTGATGCTATCAACTTGAAATTCAAACCTTTTAAAAAAAATTAAAAAGCCATTGCTCTTCCCCTTCTGCCAGTTATGACTGCAGTTTACTTCGCTGCTATTTACAAAATGTTTTTTCTTCCTCATGTACAAAAGTTGCAAAAGGAAAACAAACTACTGTGGAACAGTGAGAGTCATCAAAAATGATGACACCAAAGATTAGAAGTAAACAAACTGGAAAATCTATTTATTTATAGTCTCTTCCAGGATTCAAAATCTAGAGACCCCAAAAGAATACAGTACCTGATCAGAGCTGTTCTTTCTGATAAATGTCATGTGGAATTTCAGACAAGAATCAGAGCTTCAGCTATGTCTCTCTCGTGTTTCTCAAGAGATCTTGCACTTTACAGAAAAAAATATCTGAGTTTCTTATCAGTGGGGAATAGACCCTGGATAAATGCAGGGATGGCTGAAGCAGATACCTTGTGTTGAATTTAAAGTGAAAATTGAACCTTCCAAAGATTATGTTATGATTCTAGGGAGTGATGTTACTGATGATATTTGAACCACTGCTATTTCTCATTTTAGGGATGCACCCATCACACAGGACTCATACATAATTTGACTGATGCTCTACAATATGCTGTCATTTGTGTCTGTCATCCCTTACACCTGGTCACAGTTTTCATTATTTATGTTGTTATAATATCCTCTACATACTTTACTACCTCGTGAAGACCAAATAAGCTTTTTTGAAGCTTTATTCAATTTTCTAAGATCATTCTGGAGTGGAGAAATAGCTGTGGGTAAGTCCATTCTCCAGGCCATCCAAGGTTAAAGACCCCACAGATTCAACTTGTATACTGCATTAAATGTTTATAAAGCCCGCTGAAAGTATCTTAAGACTTGAGGCTAGAGGTTGTATCCTTTTATGAAATGAGCTACTTATGCTTGGAAAAACTATAACAATCTGCCTAATAAAAGATATTTATTTTACCCACATAGTAGTTTTTATTATGATGCTGTGAGAAGTTGCCAGTGTCGTCAGGCCTGAAATGAGCACTGACATAGTGATACCAGGATCTGTCTGTCCATTCTGTCTGTCCCCTCGCTGGTCAGAAAAAGCACCCGACTGCTCCTGACCTTCACAACACAGCCAGAACAGTGCCTTTGGGCAGAAAACAGGGGGCTTCTGGACACATCCCTCAGACAGTAGGGTCTATGTATGTACAAACACACTATGTTTACACTCTGCTGTCTGCATTGGAGTACCCTGAAATTTGGTATGTGCCAGACCTGTGGCTCTGTGAAAATCCTCTTTGTCATTGACTTTTATAATTCTGAGACTCTCTTGTAAGGCCCCCAGTCTGCCTCATCAGCCCAGACTGGCCCCATGGTGCAGTTGCAAAGGGACTGGAACACCTGGAAGGAATTAGGCAAAGTATTAAGTGCAGGATCCAACCAAATGGCTTACATCTGACCTACAGAAAGCATAGGGATTTCCCATGGTTGTACCAGCTGGTCACTCTAACCCCAGTCTGAAACAGCTTAGAAGGTACTCCAACCCTGTGCTGAGTCCAGCCCTTGGGCCTCTCTAAAGCTAGCAGCTGCTGTTTGTAAAGGAACAGAGTTCCCATCTCATGCCCCATTCCCAGCTGAAGCCTCTGGGCCTCTGATTCACTGGAGTCTTATAAATAACAGCCTGAATCTCAAGGGCTTTTTCATTTCTTAAGCCCTCATATTCAAGAAGGATGTTCTCCATTTCCTCTGTGACTGGGAGGGTGGCTGGCTGTCCTCTAGGTCATGACAGACTGTCACTTCCACTTAGATGCCACAGAAGATGGACTGCTGGATAGCGAGTGACAGGATGCAGAGCTGCCGAAAGGTCTGCTCTAGGGTCTTTTAGGATTGTAAGCAGCTGCCATAACTCCCTGTGTTTTTTGAGGAATTAAACACTTACACAAGTTTGTTTTGTAAACGGAGAGCTTCAAAAGTGTCAAGAGTTTGGTTCAGCTGTAAAAGCCCCAAGGGCTGTTTGTTGGAGCTGCTGTCAGAGGTGTTGTGTCAAACCCTGCTCCCAGGTGGCAGCAGGTGCCTTGGGAGCCTGCCACGCCCTGGCCACAAGAAACAGTGACCTGAGTAAATCTGTCTGTCTGTCTGAGGAGCTACCATCCATTCTCAACATTTTATCCTGACTACTCCTTCATTCCTTCATTTCATTCACCGGTTCTGCACTTGCAGACTTCATTGGAATTCCTATGGAAAAAGAGTATTGTGGTAGGAAAGTGTAAAGCCCTTCAGAGAAAACAGGACTCCTCTTAGTTTTGAGAACATTTTCCCTGTTTTTAAATCTTTTCCAGCTTTATATAAGTTTTTGAGTCCTGGTCACCATTACAAAATGAAGGGCCAAAAAACTTTTAACAGTAGCATTTTTGTCTACTCTTTCTACCCATCAAAGAGTGGCAATCCACAGGAGCTAGGATCTAGGGGAGAGTTTGTTCACACAAGGTTTCAAATGTTGTGAAACCTGGGGTTTTGGAACTGCACTAAGGATACTGAGAAGTTTTATGACCCCATATGTTCAACCTTTTCGTTTCATCCATTGGCATCTTAAAAAATTGCTTCCTTGGTCTAAGTCTGCATTGAGTTTTGTTCCCCAGCTTCCCCAAATGACTATCTTTGCTTCTATCTCCAGCTGAACACTATTCACTGGAATTCATTACTACTGGATTTAATCTCAGCATGTATCAGCTTTCAAAAACATGGACACTTGGGAGACCTGTCTATAAGTGAAAAAAATAACTTAGCAGTTTCTCCAGCTTTCCCACGGACATCTTGCTTCTGGAGGAGTCATCATCCCTGTTCTTTGCATCCTGTAGCCTGGCTTTATCTAAGAAGGAATATGAAAAGTACCTGTAACCTTTTTGCACTATCAAACCAGCATCACAACATGCTGGCTACAGGAAATGTGGGATGAGAAGGGGCTTTCAGATTTATCAGGCTCCATCCCTTGATGTCACATGCCAACACATTATATAATCCTTTTCTTAAAATACTGAATTGCATCTTAAAAGTAGCTTCAGCTTTGCTCACATTGTTCCTGTTGAAGAACTGTTGCTGGGACATAATTCTTATTGGTGCAAACAGTTTCGGTTTTTTTCTGAAATCTATTCACGGCTCTACTCATTTATTCTTTTGCTAGAACTGCCCTGCAGCTCCTTTCTTGGTAGACATCTACCCCCTGATGTTACATATAAATAAAACCCGTTTCTCTTCTCAGTCTTTACCTACCTGTTTTAAACAAGCCAATTTTTTCCCGTCACGTCTTGTATGATCATCTCTACATTCCGCACTTCTCCTAGGTGTATAACCTGGACATCTGCCAGGCTAAATTTATCTTTCTGGAACATGAAAATCAATATGCATATAAGAAACAAAGTGCATATGGCTTTTACAATGCTGCAACTATTTGTCATTTGCAATTATACTATATTGCCCCTCTGGACAATGTTCTAGCACTACAAAGTTGATCTTCTACAGGAATTGCATCTGTTACACCAACACGGTTGTGAGTGTGATGAGGAGCTGAAAACAGCCACATGCTTGAGTTTACCTTTAGTTCCTTGCTAGGAGAGACTGTGCACTAGGTCCACATGCCCAAGTTTTCTAATTCCTCTTCAGAGATGTTTAAAAGACATGCAGATGTGGCACTTGGGGACATGGTTTAGTGGTGAACTGGGCAGGGCTAGGGTAATGGTTGGACTTAAGGGATGTTAAAGGTGATTTCCAATCTAAAAGACTCTATGATTCTATTCAAAAGCCAAAGGGGTTCAAGCACCTGGGGGTCTTACCAAACCGGCCTTCAGGGAAAAGTACATTTACCTGGAGGTCAGCTGTTGAAATAGGCAGTATGATTTCTTCTGTGGAAACAATTAGCTCAGGACAAAGCCTGGAGTCCGGTGTAAATGATGTGCTTAACTTTGGAGGAGATGGCCAGCTGTATTCCTCCTGTGGGGATGGAAAACAGAGCAGTCTGAGCAGACAAGCTTGAACTTGCTCTCTTCTGTGATCTACTTTTATATTTTTAAGACAGTGGTATGTAATTCAGTTTTTTAGTATGTAATTTCTGGCCAACCTAAATCCATGAAGGAAGTTTTTTTTCTGATGTGGGCAGAGGGGCTGAACATTGCCCCTGCAGGCAACTATAAGATATTTTGGTTTTATATTTGCTGTATGCTCAGAGGATATGGAAAGAGAATAGTAATGTTTGACATGTGACTGAGATACCTCTCTCCAGTCACTGCTGTCTACATCAAACCAGTGCTGCCTATACTCTCCTGTTTCTCTGTTCCTGGTCACCTTATGAGTTATAATTTGCCACATTGATTAAGAGTCTATTAAAATCAATGGACCATTAAAATCTGCCCGGTAAATCTGGCAGCAGTCAATAGATTAACTTCAAGGTCCAGCCAAACATATCAGAAACAGTTTCTTGCTGACCACAGCCACTCCAACTGAGACTTGTGCATGAAAATGAAATACTGTAATCTCTCTGGCTGTCAGCTAGCCTGCTGTTATATGTGTTAAGGCTTCCCCTGCTGTGAAGATAGCTATATTTACAGTGGCTGTTTATGCAGCAGCATATTATATTTAGCTATTAATCACATGGTGACATACTCTTTGCCATTTGGTAAACTGGAAGAGAAAATCCCTTGTATAAAACAAGAACTTGCATTCATCTTTTCTTTTCCAACTTTAATTCCCTAGTCTTGATACTACAGAACTAAGTTTTATACTTTTAAACAATTTTGTCATACCGAAGTCTCTCCGATGGAAAAGGTAAATGCTAAAAAATTTCCTGCTGTTGACTACGTGTACCTCAAATAACCCAGCATACACTGCCACTCGTACCTCTGCTCATGGGATTAGTTCTCCTGGCATGAGCAGAACTGCTTCCAGGCATTAGGTTATGCACCTTCAGAAGCATTTGTAAGATCCCAGCCACAGATTATATTCACTACTGTGTCACTTTAACATTTTATTAATGACACTTCACGCTTACGAATTACGCTTCCTAAGTATAAGTAGAATTTCTTACATCCTCACAAATGCAGTTCAAGGTGTCTACAAGCTAAGTATCCCATTCAACTGAGTTGGCCAGGGCTTCCGTCAGACAAGAGAGAGATGCCTGTCTAAATAACAAACCATTCTGAGGTTTTGAGCAAAACCTCCTTTAGTATTGTGGTGTGTTCGGTGTGCCAACACCTGGCAAGCCACACACCCAGGCGAATTGTGTAGATCTGTCCCCTACCTTCCCCCGTTTATGGTTAAGCTCTAGAAAGTTCTTTGTCCCTCAAGATCCCCTTGGCTCCCAGTTATCCTTCCCCGCCTACCGTGTATGTCATTGGTTCATTGTATGTTTCCCCGCCTATGTACAACCCCTTTGCCCCGTATTGATCGGTCCTCTGCAGTTTACTCCTCCCATTTTGTAGAGGTATAAAACCCCATGTCAAACCCTCATTTTTTGCTCTTTGCGCTTTTCTCTCCCTGACTCCTGGACTGTCGCACCCCAATAAACCCACCTTGCAAAGAGCCCCTCCTGATCTCTTCGTCTCCTCCTGCGCCTTTGACATCAGTGGGCTGGGCGAGCCCATTTGTGGACCTCGCCAACCCTCCCACTTCGCGAACAGCTCCACCAGCTTCTCCCGTGCGGAGAGAAGGGCCGGCTGCTGACCACTGGAGCTAGCTGTGAGGGTGGTCACTAAGGCGCGCCGTGTCAATTTAGAAAATAGCTGTATGGCTTAGTCTAGGCAGCCAGCATTTTGAGGATGAAAACAAACAGAAGAAATTCCCTCCTGTCTCACAAATGAATATTTTTTCAGAAAATAACAGCCTGCTGAACAAGACCAAATACTAAGAGTATAGAGAGCTTTGTTCATTTTTATAGGACAAACTAACTCTTCAGTAGATTTTTTTCATTTTACATGAGCATTTCATTGGTTCCCTCAGCACAGGAGAAAACTGATCGGATGGTCATAATACTTTTCCAATTTTAACCCAAAACTATTTATTCACCTAAAAAGAGTAAAATTTTCGCAAACTGATTTTTAAGCTTTTCACTGAAAAGTAATACGTACTGAAAAGTAATACGTACAAAAGTATGAGATAGAGACAAATGTGACTAAGTAGCAGCATAGTGAAGCCATAGAACAGCTTATAGAGTGACTAGAAGCAGTATTTGGTCTTTTCTGAAAAGCTATTTCTTAAATTAATCACACAGACTTTTGCGTACAAACTCTTGTTGTTGTTTGGCAAAGATGTAGGTATAGCATTATTTTATTACTCAAATCTTACATACAAAAATTTAAATAGACTATAAAATCAACTATCTGGACCCATGTTCAGTTAGACAGGAGCAAACAGATGAAATTATTAGTAATTTTTTTTCCAAGCCGTTTGCAGACTGGAACTAATGAATACTAAAAATTATTGCAAGAAATATACTGTAGTATCAACCTCCACCTTAAGATTCTTTTTTTCAGGACACTAATAAGTTATTAGTAGCTTCAGATAAGTTAACTGCTACTGTAATTTTTATCGTGCCACAAATTCTCAGTTTAATCATCCTAATTTCAATCCTTTCTCCTCACCCACCAGTGGGTCTCAATTGAACAACATGTATTTTGCATCTAGTGGTAGCTGTTGAGTAATTTACTTGCAGCTGCCGGCTGCTGTTCAAAGTCTGAATCCTGAGGTATAGGGAAGGACTTAATCTCTCTCTGGCTTCCTCGGGATGTATATAGATGTTCTCTTACGTGACTGATTGATGTGTAAAAGGGATGGTATTGCAGTGTTTATAACATTGTTTACAGTGTTGATAACATCCTGACCAGTCCTGTAATGCCAATGGAAGTTCTTTGATTTGGGTTTCTGAGGACTTGTGCATGGAGTGACAAGTATTTCAATACACTTTCCAGGAATTCCAAGATAATTTGTTCCAGAATAAATTGCATGATTTTACTGGGTTTTTATTTTCTTTCTAGCTGTGTAAGAGGAGCTACATTTGATATTTGCATTTTTTTTTTTCAGTGTGAAGTTGTAAATTAGTCTCAGATGCCTTGCAGTTTGGGCATGGAGACTCATGAACTTCTGTAAACCTTTTGATGTTCTCTGTCTGTGATTAAAGGACTATAATAAATCTACCCACAAAGAAGATGTTAAAAAGCTGAAGCTGACAGCTTCTTAAGATCAACTTTATCATGTCTCTAAAACTATGGGCTTGCATCAAACAGACAAATATGCTTTTGCTATAATCTCCCAGATTAACAGATTTTATATGGGGAGCTTTACATGGCGGTGTACCAAACACCCTCATCTTCTCTCATAACACCTGATGGAGCTGGAAGATAAAATAAACTGGAATTCATTGTGATATCATAAAATTGTGATCAAAACTGAGCAAACTCTCCAGCACTGTTAAATGGGTATGAGACGTCTCTGGGTATGATGATGACTAAGGACAATTTGGGTAATGTTTTCTTAACACTAGATGTAGATTTAGAGGCCTAAAAAAAGTCTTCCTTCTCACTTGTTCTGAAACTTCTTTAAAACAACACCTTCAGAAAAGGCCAGAGGATGACCAGGGAAGTAAAAGCCAGTCAGATTCTCTTTGGTCCCTGGAAATGTCATGCAGTGAGTCCTCACAGAGCACGTTTCTGGGTGCAGGAAGGAGAAGAAAGTGATTGGTAGCAGTCAGCATGGATTTACCAAGGGTCAATCATGCCTGGGACAGCCTGATTTCCACCTCTGACTGTGTTACAGGTTGATGGGAGAGCAGCAGATGTTATTTTCATTGAGTTTAGCACAGCATTCAAGGTTTTTTCCCATCATATTCTTGTATTCGAGATGGGATGCTAAAGTAGGAATGGGAAAAAGTCAGGTTGTTTGTAGTCTGGATAGACTTTTGGTTTTAGAGGGTGATTGAGTAATAACTCATCTTTACCTGGAGTTTGGCAACAAGGGAAATACCACAGTGTGACCTGTCCCAGAGATCTGTTTAAAATCTTTACCAGTGGGTGAGAGGAGGCAACAGAGAGCTTGGTCACCAGGTGTGCAATGACTTCAAATTGAGCCACCACTGCCATTCCAAGGAACCTGGAGGAACGGGCTGACAGGCACATCATAAAATTAGGCAATGGCAAATGCTAAGTCCTTTATCTGGATGAAAGGATCCTTCGCAACAATGCAGACTTGAAACTGCCCAAGGAGCAGCTCTGTGGGAAAGGCTTTGGAGGTCCTGGTGGGCAGTGAGAGGGACATGGGCCAGCAGCAAACCCCAGCAACAACAGTGGCCAGCAGAGGCCTGGGCTGTACAAACAAGGACAGAAGAAGACATCAAGGGCAGTCATTATTCCCCACTGTTCAGCCCTCATTAGACCACACCTGGTTACTGCACCCAGTTTAGTGCTCCCCCTTATGGAAAAAGGACATTGATAAATGAATGAGTTCAGGTGAGGGCCCCAGGGTGTTGGGGAGCCTGGGCTTGTTCAGCCTGGAGCAGCAATAGTTTTGGTGGCACCTAACAGCAGCCCCCAATGCCTATGGAGAGCTCCTTGAGGGGATGGAGATGGGCTTTTTACAGCCATGCAGGGCGGGAGGGTAAGAAACAAAAAGAAGCTGAAACAGCAGAGTTTCAGCTTGGCTTTAAGGGGAAACTTCTTTCCTATAAGGACAGTCAGATGTGCAAATTATGCAGCCTTTGGAGGTTCTCAAGACCCCATAGGAGCATCACAGATCACAGAGTTGATCTGCTGTGGGCAGAAGGCCAAACCAGTTGTCTCTTGAGGTCACTCCCAGTCTGAGCTATCCCGTGATCCTGTGACTTCTGTAGGAATGAGACCTACAGTCATGAGCTATGCCATGATATATTCAGCAAGGGATTTCCATGAGCTGTGCCATGATATGCATGGCTAAGGGATTTCTGTGGGCATGATGACATGCTGAGGGGGTGATAGTTTATTGGGCAGAGGCCAGATGACCCCTACCACTGCAATCAGCCAGGTGGGAGCGGGAGCTAGGCTAAGGTGTCAGGGTCCTGTTCAACCCCTGCATGAGTCTTTGTAATCTCTCTCTTTCTTACTCTCCATATTCTTCATTTCCATATAAATTGGTTGCCCCGCACACAGACCCCATTTATGATGGCAGTAACAGAATATTTGACTACCTTCTCATCTCCGCCTCTTATAAATGTATAAATTGGCATTTGAAATCCTCCATAGTAGAGGATGAGAATATGACTGCCTTGCAAACCAGGCTTGTTTCTCTTCTCCCCAAAGCAGGAACAGCTCTTTCGGTAAGATTTGCACCTTTGACTGCATCAGAGTATACCTGGGAACAGATGTACATAGTGCTATATATTTTATATTTTGCAGGTCTAGTGAATTTATCACTGGCAATCTAAAAGAATCTAGAATCCATTGCTCCAATAAACCACACTATTTGTGAATCTGTGTGTGTGAAAGTTCCTGTTAAAATCAACCAGACTCACTTAATGTTTTCATTCTTGATGTAAAATGCCACATACATACTCCATTTTCAAGGACCTTTTTTTTTTATGTGGACTCAAACCCTCACTAAAGTCAAAGTGCCCACAGCACACTTCAGGGCTTAAAAGGATAAAGGCAGATTACAGCTATTTTTTTTTTTTTTTACCCCATATATAGTAAGGGTGTGCTGTGCAAGGCAGTTCAGAGTGTGCTGCCTATCTTGGCCTCTGCTCCCTCTAACTTAAGTTTCTACATCTTCTTTCAATCAGGCAGATTGGTGACCATCTATGCTCCTTCCCTGCACCATTCTCTCTTTTCTATACAAATGTCTCTCTTCAGCAACAGCCTCTCAGAAAATGTGTGATACGTGTGAATTTATCCCAGTTCCACTGCTCTGTGTGTTCATGTTGACATCGGTACAATTGTGCCAGAGTGACGCTGGAACAGGGCTGATTTTGCCAGCATGCTGAGATTGAAGTGCAAAGTGGCTCTGTCACTCCTGAGAGGATCAATTGGGTCATTCATATGCACAAAAATTGTTGAACAGAATTAAAAACCTCATGAGAATGAAGATACTTGCTTATGTAATTATTTGCAATAATGGTTGTAGGTTAGGAAGCAGAGGCAGGAAGCTTCAGGACACAACTCCGGAAATTACAGACATACAGATTTGGAAAATTTGGAAGAGAGTCCTCTCTCTTCAATACCTTTTTTCTGATTCAACACGTTGTGTTTTGTACTTCAGGTAAGAAATTATGGACATTTTGCATATCTTTTTGGTGAAGAATTCTTTTCTCTTATGACTTTTGACTTGTTTGCTACAATTTTTTTTCTTCTGTCATATAATTTCTCACCAGCTTTCTTTATTGTTCATATCTAGTTCTTTCCATCTTTCTGAAGAGGATTTATCCCCTACTCTTTTTATCAGAGACTTTTTATCATTTCCTTTGCTCATAGTTGGAATCCCTCAAAGTTTATAAATATCCTTATGTAGTCAAGTGCTTAGGAGTGCATACAGCTATCCAACTGTAATCTTTCCTAGAAACATATAAAAAAGAATAATTACTTCTCTGGCCTTAGAAGTCATACCCCATAGTATAATAAGCTGAAAGACTTTGTCTTCTGCAGCAGAAATCACAGTACATACTCATACTTAGCATGTTTAATTTTTTATCTACTATCAACTCCAAAATTAATAAGTTATTAGTAATTTTGGAGCTCCCAGAACCCTCTGGGAATTTTCCTTTAGATATAAGCATCAGACTCATTAATGCCTTTATAATTTATTCATCACTCTTTAATGTTCTGTTAAATTCCACTCTGCTTTCAAAGTTAGAATTAAATATGTGTATGAGCCACGTTCATTTCTGACTGAGTAGAGGGCCTCCAGGAACTGATGAATTCAACATTTAGCTGATGAATGACAGTCAGCCCCTTGCAGAGAGCTCAGTTATCAGTTAGATTATGGATTTTGGAGGGGGGAAATTGTCAGCTGTTTTTCTTCATTGTGATCCTTCATCACTGATGTCAAAGGGTGTTGTACATCTAGTATTAGTGAACTGACAGCACAAATGCATGTTATCTTTGGCTTCAGTAACGAACCTTTTTCATGGAAGAGCAGGAGATGCAGTAGGACCCATGTTGTTTGGAATCATATCTGCTTGAGCTGGTAATAGAACAGATGTTTTTGTTCAACCACAACTTCTCAGGCTGGATAGGAAATGTCCATTGACTCTCCAGCTCCTCTGTTAAGACAAAGGTACGAGGACATCATAAATAATTAAGGGCTAAAATCTACCCAAGTAATAAAGTCTTAGATTGTTCTGATTTTATTAGGAAGTACTTCTGCACACAGGCTGGAAACAAACCCTCAGCTACTGTATGCTTAAGTCGGTGCCTCTGCCTGCCAACAGCAGCAGAAACATTGTAGCTACCAAAAGCTTCTGACTTCTGCATATCACAGCAGCTTGGATTTCCTGGCCAGACTTCACAGGGACCAGTTAATCCTCCTTTTGCCCTTGTGTCTAGAGATCACATTCAGCAGTCACCTCCAATGGTGAGGAGATACTGAGAAAAATGAGATATGGGAAGAGCCTTGACAGCATCCCTCTATGATCCATCTGCAGCTACTGCAGGGAGAACTGACGCTGAGGAGCAGTGGCAGGTTGCAGTTCCCCTGAGGAACAAGTTTCCCCTCTGGAGACAAGGACATGCTGCCCTGCTGTGAGAGGGGACTGTAGAGATGAGAGTTCTGCCATCTCCAGGGATGTAATTTCTGAAGTGCTGAAAGAAAGCAATTGCTAACAATTTTCTGGGAGAAACAGCATGTGAGTTATTGATTGATTCTTACTGTCAGGTAATCTGAGCACAAACTTTCTGTGAGGAAAGGCCAAAGTGTCAAATACACATTTCACCATTTTCGAGAACATCTACATCAAACTGATGACGGGCAGAACCAGAGTCCCCTCATTTCACGTAATAGATGCTTCCAAAGTTCAATACCATTGTCATATAATTCAAGTGTTTGCTTCAATCACTATTCATAACTTCTCTTAGCACTGGAGTTGGGAAAATAATGAAAATATTATTCATAGAATGTATTAGTCCCCAAATTCCATGAATCTCATTGAATAAATTATTCAACTATTATTATCTCTCTCTTCCCCCTCACTCCTCCTCCCTTTCCCCAGGGATTTTCAGATGACTACCCATAAGAAGGAACAGGTGCAGCTGCAGGTGTTGGCCCAAGCTGGAGATGCTGCAGCTGTCCTGTATGACCCAGGTGCATGAATGGTGAATGTCCAACTCACAGTGTGCATGGCTCCTTCACTTAATTTTATGTGTGGGACCCAGAAAGATATTTCTGTACAAAAGCCCAAAATGACACTAGACAGCCATAGGCAACTGAATCACATGCTGGATAATATTTAAGCAAATACACTTTCTTCAGAAGTAGACTGTGTCTGAGGTGGCACTTCTTGTCACTCCCCAGGGATGGAGAGGTAGCAGCAGCTTCTGCTTGGTGACTGCAGCTCAACTGTGCTCTCATTGCTTCTCTGAAGGTGTCACGCAGGAGAGGGGCACTACTCTTCCAAATTTGTTGCAGCAGTACTGAAAGCTGTGCTCTCTTATAAATGGTATTTATTGAGATAATTTTACAAGCTCAAGGCTTAAAATTTAGACTATTTGCAGGTATTGATATTAAAGCTGAATTCTTCATCCCCTCTGATGAAGGAAGATTGAGGACTAGGCTGCACTCTGCAGCCCCATGTGAAAGTATCTATGGCCTTCACATGTTTGCAGCCAGGAAGGTACTTGGAACAGTGCATGCCCTGTCTGTACCTGCTGAAGGGTGGGAAAAGACCTCAGAGCCACGTGCACCTTTATGGGGTAGATTATGGGGTCTGATCAAGAGGGCCCTGACCTAAAGCTACCAGTACCAACCTACCACAGGGCAGCTCTGTGGTCAGGTCCTAGCACTGCTCCTTCTCTTCATCTAGATGGTCTAGGTGTTGGGAGTTTTGGGTAGATGCTTCTTCACAGCATCCTGTACAAAGTGACATACAGACAGTTGTACCAAGTTCTGCTCCCTCTCATGGCTGGAAAGGAATGAAAGACAGCAGGGAAAGATTAATTTTCCCTAAGCCTGTATGTCTACAGGGCAGGTGCCTGCAACCCAGGCTCCCTTTGGAGCTCAGTGAGATTCTTATCTGATGAGAGAAACTGGAGAGCATGAGGCCTCCTTTTACCCTTTCTGAGAGGTACAGACAGGACAATTGCATCCCTGTGGCACCTGTTTCTGTCTGTTGGCTGCATGGAGACCAGAGCAGAAACAGACACCCACTCCTGCTCTGTGGATATCAAATGCTGATCCCACAAACCCCATGAACGTATGGTTTCAGGGGCCACAATGTCACTCTGAGCCACATGTGTCCATAGGAGCGTGTCCACACTGCAAGGGACCACGGAGCTACAGGAGAACCCATAGCATCTCTCTTGAGGGGCTAATTTCATTTCATCAAGGCTCCTGGTGATCTACCATGAAGACTTCACTGCTTGCAAATGAACCTTTTTTGCTGCTGTTTGCTGCTGTCATTACCACTCAAATGGAACCGTCTTAGCAGAAAAAGTTTTCAGTGCTCAGCTCATAGTGTCTGTGTTTCCTGCACACTGTACCAAGTGTGTGAGAGATGGCAGCTGCCCAGGAGCCTTCTGTATCTCCGTGTAATCATCACTAGGTACAAATGCCTCTTCAACACTGCAGGCATCAGGCTTGCAGAAGCTAAGCCACATTTGTGGACAGGAGCACCAGCCTGCAGGAGTTATGTATTGCCTTTATGGCTCACCCTGATCATTTATAATTTACTTTTCAGTCTGTCACCAAGTTATGTTCCCTTTGACTTAGCTCTTCATTGGCTGGTCCAATTCCCTGCCTCTTGCCCAGTGAGCAGGGCCTCCTCCTTATGCCATTTCCCTTGGCATGGTGAGAAGTGAGCATAACTGCTACTCATCCAAGGCACTGAGTGATTTATCTAAGGGGGAAATATTGCTGAGGCCTTTTTCACCATTCAACTTGTAAATAGTTTTCTTCCAAAGGCTTAGTTATCTGTGGAGCGCTGTGAGCCCTCAAGGCAGGAGCCTTTTTGCACTCCCCTGGAGGAGTCAGAGATAAGCAACCTTCCTCTGGGTCATGGTGACCTCCCCACATGCCTTGTTTCTTCATGGTAATAGCCTGTACCCTGTTGGCTAATGGGTTTCCACCCCACCCCATTTTTCCCATATAAACCCCTGCTTATACCCCTGACACCAGGGAGTTCTCATCCCTGGCCTCCCCTTCGCAGGGTGGCTGGACAATAAAGGCTACCTCTGTGGAACTGCCATACGAGGCTCCTGTCTCTCTGTCCCCGAGTTTGCCTTGGGTGATTTCACAAAGAGCTGAATCACAAGAGCTGGAATCACTTGTAGCTGAGAGATTGCTACACTTGCTGAAATCACCCGTCGCCCAGGGAGGCCTGCCAGTGCCCCCTGGAAGGGCCGTTCCCTGTGGGACGCTCTCTCTAGGAAGGTCGCGGCATACCGGTGCTGACCAGCACCGGACCCTCGGCAACAGTTATCCATTATCCAGCTCTCACAAACATTTCCATTTTGCCCTTCTGCCTGTGGCTGCTCTTAGGCTTGGTCCATCTGTCTCTATCCCTTCCTCAATTCTTGGTTTGCACAGGATGCTTCATAAACTCCTATCATTTCTAGTACCAAGCACTGGTTCAGGTTGGTGAGGGTGGGGGGAAAGACTGTGCATATCCACAAACATGTAAGCATGTGTTTAACTTCTAGTTTTATAAATGTCAACTTGCAATCCACATATAAGTGCTTTGCAGAAATAAAGCTGTAGGACAAAAGCAAGGTGAACTGTGACTTAGGAGGCTGTGGAGATGGTGCAGCATCCCAGGTCCTCTGTAGCATGGCATAGCCCACCTGTTCTGCTCTGACAGGAGATTTGTCCCAAAGGAAAAGTGTAACGAGACCTCCATGAATTGCAAACCAAAGCACAGACTTTGCCTTTCAAGCTGTGACAGACTAAAATGAAAGGGGCAGAAGAGACTCCATAGACACAAACTCTTTTGAGTTTTCCCTCTCAGACCTGCAAGTTTCCAAAGAGCTCTTGGTGACTGCTCTGCTCTCCGTCTGTCTATGCCCTCACTGTCAAAGCAGTGCATGAGGACCCTACAGCCAACACAGTACCTCGTTTGCCAGCTGCATAGTGCTCCCAGCCTGAGGACTTGGGAACCTGCAGGAAGAAGGGCAAACCACGTTTCCTACCTCCTTTTTAAACGACTGCTCACTTCATGGCAATCCTTGCAGCTGCTTGTAGAAGGTGCACAGGATGAGCAGTGTCAGCTCACCAGTGAACTCTTCAGTCATGTTCCATCTGCACAGGGTAGAGTTTGGTGAAATGCATCTTTCAGGCACAGCACAGGCAGAATTGCTCATCACATTCACTAATTTCAGCCAAAGAAAGGAGACAACTTGTCTGGCAATGCCTTTAGTGCTGAATGTCTGCAAAATGGGCTGTAAGCACAACACCTGGAACAGCATCTATCTTTTTACCTCAGCATGCTCTGGTTTACTTCATGCTCTGACTAAAACCTAACACGAAGCCAGTTTGAGCACCTTGTGGGTGCCTCTTCCTTCGTGAGAAGGAAATTAGGCTCACCATGGTTTCAAAGTGGACTAGAGGGCTGCATATGGGTCCAACAAGGAGATTAAAAATGCCTGGCTGACCTGAATGGACCACATCTGATCACGAGCATGAATGCAAAGCATCTTCTCAATCACATCTTCCATCACAGGAAGAGGAACAGAGCCCACATGAACCAGTGGAGCTGCAAAGGTCAGTATTTGTCTTGTAGAGCTCAGCACAAGGCACACAGTGAAAAAAAACATTTCCCCCAGCATGGCAGCCTATCCTGCTGTAGTACAAATTAAGACTGTTGTAGGCTGTGGGTTTGAGACATCAATTTCTGCATGTGTGCAAGACCTGCAAGTCCCAGACCACGGTCCTCCAGGGCGTCCCCCAGAGAAGCTCTTGGGAGGGAACTGCAGGCATGTGCTGGTTCCATCCAGCCTTGGCAAGCCATGATGGCTCTCTCCCTCTTGCAGCCTCACCCCAAGTCGTGAAACATCCCCCCAGCCTGGGACCTGCCTTCATGCTGCTTGAGGATTGTCTGTAGCTCGAGGGCTCAGCTTTGCTGCTCCTGCCTAGTCCTGTGAGAGAGCTGAGGCAGCATCATGGAAGCTTGTACTCTTTCTTTTCCTGTAAGACCTACTTTGTCTTCTGTCACAGGGGAATAACTGCTTAGCTCAAGGGGTTTTAAACAAATCAGGATCAAAGCAATTTTGAGATTTTTTTTTAATGACGTATAATTAACTGGCAATCAGTGAACTGCACATGCAGGATCAATATCAGTAATATGACAGAGAAACCACAGCACTAGATGGCTATGAAATATTAATAACCACCTACAAAATTCAAAATAGACTCTATAGCTGATCCCCCAAAGGTCTAATCCCACAGTGTGCACAGCTTCATGCACACCACCTCCTCATAGGTCACATGGGCCACCAGCACTCTACCCCTCTCCTAGAAATGGGGATTCCTCTGCTCTCACATCACTCCTGTGAAATGTGGGTGCTGTCCAAGCCCACACCAGTGACAAAGACCCGCCCCGAGCTCAGACACAGGCACTGCAGGTGTGCATCTCCACTGCACTACATACCTCCACCACAGCATCCCATGCTGTCACCCCACCGGAACAGGATAGGATAGACTGTTTCAATTGGAAAGGACCTACTAGTTGGAAATCACCCAGCCCAACTGCCTGACCACTTCAGGGCTGACCAAAAGTTAAAGCATGTTATTAAAGGTATTGTCCAAATGCTTCTTAAACACTGACAGGTTTGGAGCACCCACCACCTCTCCAGGAAGCCTGCTCCAGTGTTTGACCACCCTCTTGGTAAAGACATGCTTCCTAATATTCAGTATGAAGCTCTTCTGGCACAGCTTTGAAGCATTCCCACACACCCTGCCACTGGATACCTTCCTTTCCAATTCCCCTCCTCAGGAAGCTGTGGAGAGAGATGAGATTGCCTCTCAGTCCCCTTTTCTCCAACCAGACAAGCCCCAAGTCCTGAGCCGCTCCTCACAGGATGTTCCTTCCAGCCCTTTCACCTGCTTTGTTGCCCTCCTTTAGATGCATTCAGGTGCATTCACATCCTTCTCAAACTGTGGGGCACGGAGCTGCAGATGGTCCTTGAGGTGAGGCTGCACCAGTGCTGAACATAGAGGGACAATCCCATCTTTTGCCTGGCTGGACATACTGTGCCTGATGCATCCTGGGATGGGCTCAGCCCTGGGATGGGCTTTGCCCTCTTGGCTGCCAGGACTCACTGCTGACCCAAACTGAGCTGCTGCCAACCAGCACTCCCCCTCTGAAGGGCTGCTCTCCAGCCACTCCTATCCCAGTTTATATTTGTGTCTGGCACTACTCTGTCCTAGGTGAAGGAACCAGCATTTGGATTTGTTAAATTTCATCCCATTAATCATAACCCAATGCTCCAATCTATCTAGATTCCTCTGCAGGGTCTCCTGTCCCTCAAGAGAGTCAGCAACACCTCCCAGTTTGGCATTATCAGCAAACTTGCTAATGATGTATTCAGCTCCTGCATCCAGATCATTGGTAAATATATTGAGCAGAACTGGCTCTAGAATTTAGCCCTGAGGAACAACACCGGTGACCAGTGGCCAGCCAGATGTAGCCCCAGTCACAACAATATTTTTGAGCTCTGCCCTTCAGCCAGTTCTTCACCCAGCACACCATGAACCCACTCATCCGACAGCTGGACAGCTTGGCCAGAAGGGTGCTGTGGGAGACAGTATCAAAAGCTGTACTAAAATCCAGGAAAACTACATCCACTGCCTTCCCTTCATCCACCAGGCTTCTCTGTCTCCTTCTTTTCTGCCATCCCTCCTCACTGGCATGGAGACCTACTTTGCCTCTCTGCTTTTTCCTCATACCCAACCTGACCAAGGCCTTTTTGTCCACAGCCATGTTGTGCCATTCTTTCCATGCCTTTAGACCCTGGTCCTGTTCCTTCTTTTCGTTTTTGGGGAAGGATTCTGTCATAAACATATGAAGGTCTCCTGGGCAGGACTGAGCTAAGTATGTCACACCTCTGGAAGTCATCCAAAAATACTTTCCCTTTCCAGATTTACAGTCTTCCAGATTTTGCAGAAAACAAGGCAGAGTTTTGTCCATTTTTGCCCAGAACATCCTCTTTGAAGTTGTAGAAGAAATTGGAAATGCTGTTGAAAAAGTATTCTGTCACAGTCAGAGACATACAGCCAGAAAAGCACCATCGAGTTTTGGTAAGCTCAGTCAGTTCCTGCATCTTCTTTTCTATTGGACTCTTAAAGGGAGGGCCTTTAACTCCCATTCCCTCAGACCAGGCTGATTTTCAGAGGGTATTTTTCCAGCATGCATGCGTGTGTGTAGGTTGTGTATGTTTGTGTATGTGGGCATGTTTTGCTTTCCTGTAATGACTGCTGTAACTGTAGAGTTAAAGAACCAGGATTACCATGCAGTCATATACTGCTAGGCATTTGGCTGCAAACACACGTCATCTGCATTTCTCATCAATACTTTCTAGGATGTTTTCATAGTCATTCCCAACCATGTGCCTAATATACATTTTCTGTTTCATTATTTTTTAAAGCAAATTCCCAAATGCAAATCATTAGGATGAAACTGAATTAGGTAGCAACAGTAAGCTGACAGTATTAATAGTCCTCAGCTGGTCATTTATAAGAGATGAGGATTATTTTTTGAAGTGGTACCCAGTGAACGGTCAATTCTCAATTAACAGTGTTAGGAGAAAATGGTGAGTATTGCCATATGGCTTGATTTGTATAAATGGGACATGGATTGGCCTTTCTGTAGGTCTCTGCACCAAAAGGTGTTTGCTCCACAGCCCACTACTCTTCCCCCAGTTTCCAGTCAAGCAGAAGACAATTCAAAAGACAGTTTTTGAGCTCATCCTATTTTTGGATGGTGTCGTATGGTTTGACACAATTTGTATTTAAAGGGGATGGCTATCTCCTATTTGCGTAAGTGAACACTGTGTGATGTACATGGCCTCCTGCAGCAGATGTGTGACTAAATCCCATGTGAATTGTCACCGACTAGGTAGGTAGGCAGCACTGGAAATGGCTGCTGCTGCCTTTTATTATTTGTTGCACTGGGTAAGTTTTGTGAAGCATGTTCACACTGTACCTGAGACATCTACCTACCTTCGCCTCCCTTTTTATTTCCACCTATTTGACCGCCCTTTCTGAAAGACCTCCAGCCCTTATCCCAGTCCTGCTCCTGGAAAACATTAATTATCTATGGATAGTTTGGAAGCAGCATAGCAGATGCTGAGCAGCATAGTTGGCATGGGTGGCTCAAAGAGGGTGAAGGTACTGTGGTGCCACAGAGTCATAGAATGGTTTAGGATGAAAAAGACCTTCAAAATTATTGCATCCAACCATTAACCCAGCACTGCCAGGTCCACCACAACACCAAGTCTCCCAAGCGCCATATCTATGTGTTTTTTAAATACCTCCTAGGATGGTGACTCCACCGCTTCTTTGAGCAGTCTGTTTCAAAGTCTGACAACCCTTTCCATGAAGAATTTTTCCCTACTATCCAATAAAAACCTTCCCTGGTGCAACTTGAGGCTGTTTCCCCTTGTCCTGTCACTTATAGCCTGAGAGAAGACACCAACCCCTACCTGCCTCCACCGTCCTTTCAGGCAGTTGTAGAGAAGGATAAGGTTCCCCTTGAGCCTCCTTTTCTCCAGGATAAACACCCCCAGCTCCCTCAGCTGCTCCTCACAGCACTTGTGCTCCAGACCCTTCCCCAGCTCCGTTGCCCTTCTCTGGACACGCTCCAGCCCCTCAATGCCTTTCTTGCAGTGAGGGACCCAGAACTGAACACAGGATTCGAGGTGTGACCTCAGCAGTGCCGAGTACAGGGGGACGGTCACTGCCCTGGTCCTGCTGGCCACACCATTGCTGACCTCGGCAAGGATGCCACTGGTCTTCTTGGCCACCTGGGCACACACTGGATCATGTTCAGCCACTGTTGACCAGCCCCCCCAGGTCCTTTTCCACCAAGCATCTTTCCAGCCCCTGTCCCCAGCCTGTAGAGCTGCCTGGGGTTGTTGGGACCCCAGTGCAGGACCCAGCACTTGGCCTTGTTGAACCTCATACAATTGGCCTTGGCCCTTCGATCCAGCCTGTCCAGATCCCTCTGCAGGGCCTTCCTGCCCTCCAGCAGATCAGCACTTCTGCCCACCTTGGTGTCATCTATAAGTTTACTGGGTGTGCACTTGATCTCCTTGTCCAGATCATCAATACAGGTATTAAAAATCACCTCTCACCCTCCTGTGCCCAGAGCCTAGGTCCCTTTACCTCTTTCTCCTCTTCTTTCATAAAGGTCTTCTTCAGCTGTGAGGATAGTCTCAGTGCCATTCCTCTCCTGAACGGAAGCCCATTATTTCGTGCAGTCAGGGACAGCTCAGGCAAGAAAGAGGGTTTCAGTTATTCATTTTTCCTTTCTTCCACTGCAGCAGGAAAATCCTATCAAAAGGAAGTTGATTATTTAAATGCCTCCTCCATTTGAATTGCTCATTCAGAGCTGTTTCTTACACCTCAGTCACCCTGAGGTTTTTCCTGCTTTAAGCAAACCTGTCATGGTTTTATATTATTTACCAAATAATGCTGCTGCTGACTATGAATTTATTAAAGAGGTACTGAAGACAAAGCAGCCTATGTATTACAATAGAGTTTTAGTCTGCACTGACTTGAAAATGTATTGTGCTGAAGATAATCATAGGGAGGGCAATTATAGAAACTGAAGAGGATCAAACAGAGTAATAGGGACATAAAAGGAAACCTGCATTCTCTATACACTACTCCCCATGCATGTGAATGCTTCCCTTTTATCTTATTTTTAAAGACATTTCAAATTACACAGTAATTACAAATTCAAAAGGTTTTTTTCACACAAAATGATATGATCTTAGCCACTCTCCTGAGTAACATTGGAGCAGCTTCCCAAGGTTTGCAAGTTAAGTTACCCATCTCTGCAAACACAGTATAAGTTTGTACAGGATATGGTGTGTTTCTTTTAGGACTAAGGTCTTGATCCTGAGTCTTCTGCACGGATCAGAATAGATGATCACGGTGGCTTCTTCTGGTTTTATTTTCTATGACAAGATATAAATAATATCTTGGGCAGAAAGTTGATTGATCTGAATATTACTAAAGTATCATTGTAATTTAAGTCAGTGGCCAACTGACTGAGAGTGCAGTGAAGTGTCAGGATAATTACATGAGTTAGTTATCACTTCTAGCTGCCCTAGAAGCTTTGTCCTACCACCTACGATGAAAAATCAGTGCTAAGGATTATGGCATGACTTTGGGAGGTGCGAGAAGGTGGACTGGTGCCCAATGAATGTATGCAGTGGCAGCTGCAAAAACGCTGCGTGAGGAAAGGTGATTAGTAGGCACAGGAAGAGCCTTCAGTTTAGATCTGAATCAATTTTGCTTCAAACCTGTAGGCAAGTAGGGAAGTCTTTGGAGCACACAGAACTTCATTTCCTTGTAGAACTTGCATGTGGAGACTTCCACAGGTGCATGTCTACATGTTATTGGAATTTGGTGCAACAGGATGATCAGAACAGAGAGTCAATCACAGATACCATTTCATCGTCAGCCTTTTCAAGGAGAATTCCGCTGCAAAAATCACCTGGAAACAAGAGTTTTTCCATTTGCTTCATTGGGCCAAAGCCAACTTATTTTGTGCCAGTGAAAGGGAGCAGGGCTGCCCATGTGCCCTGTCAAGAGGTACATGCAAGAGGTGCCAGTGGAGAGGGGAAGGTAGTAAGTGAGGTTTAAGAGCCCCTAAGTCATCCTACTAAAATCATCCCTGTATACTGCATTCATAGTTAAATTCTTCCTAGCTGTTCTGAAAAATGCTGCTATATATTTTCTTTGCAGCTTCTAGAAGACTGCTATTCTTTGTTTGTGTGAGGATTTACAAGAAGTATTTTCTCACTATCGTGCTGCTTTTTAGCAAATTTTACCTTGCTCATTTTTCAGCAAGGTCAATGCGTAACTAGAGCTTCTTCAAGCTCACATCAAGTCTTGAGACTCACTTCCATGGCCTTTGAGGTGCCTAAAAAGTTGAACTGGGCCCTTTTTTTTTTCCTTTATCATTCTCACTCAGGTTCAAGGATCACCTTTTGGAGTATCATATTCCATGAAATTGAAATGCCAAGCAGTTTCTGTTCAAGAAGTCTCTCCCTCTGTCTGTTTCTGGAAGCACATTTATGTGTCATATATGCCAATTTATAGATCTCTCAGAACACATCATTAACAGAAAATAATATTGCAAGAGAGAGAAGCCATTGTTTATCATACCTGCATACCACGTAACATAGACAAATTAATCACCTAAACAGCAAAAATTTGAATGGCATGTTTACATTTATTGCACAGATGTGTGTCTCATGATCTGTTTGGAATGATGTTTTTGTGCTTTGGATCACATGAAAAATGGATGTCCTTTTTGTCTTCTATGGTAAAGGACAGAATCTCTTGGAAGGTCATTGGAGATTATACAGAACGTGATTATATGCCCATAGTAAACAGTGTACAGCAGACATCAATGCAGGATGAAGAGCCTTCCCTATGTTCAGGTGCCCTGAAGGGGATGTCCCACCAGCTGCTGTGACCCACAATGCCTTTGCAAGCAACAGAGATAGCTTCTGTTTGGCTGATGAAATCTCTTTCACACTTCCCTGAAATAAAGTGTGTGAAAGAAAAAAATAGGAGAAAGATAAAGAGAAACCCAAACTTTCAATTTTCATTTGTGTTCTACTGATTTATGTTGCCTTGTTTCTACTATTTCTTCCATTGCTAGGAACCGGCTCTAACTGCTTGGGTCCTTCCTGGGAGTAATGATCAAACCAGCAGACGTGCTTATACAAGAGACAGATTTGGTGTCTTCACTCACTGTAAGTGTCTGTGTTGGCCTGGATATATACTCCTATGCACCACAGTCTTCTGGGCAGAATTGAGTTTGAAGATATAGAAGTCTTTTGATATATTGATACCACAAGTCATTAATTAGGAAGGTATTTTTCTGTTTAAAGAAGGGGATCAGAACCATGTCACAAGCTTTTGCCAGCTTATGCTCTTTATGCAGGATCTTATTCAGTGCGATTTAATTTACAGAGTCTCTGTGTTTCCTTCGTCATCACCAGCTATTTATATTTATGCTGTAACGAATAAACTGGAAATATATCTTTTGTCACAGAAATCTTGACAGTGAGCAGGCAAGAATCTGTGCACCAAGAATCCTTTCTGACAGCCTGATATTGCCATTTCACTCTACTGCATGTTGCCTTCTAATTTATATATGGTTTATTTGTTTGAGACAGAGGCTTTTGTTTTTATATGGTATCTAACACAATGAGGTGATGGTCACACTGAAGACAGAGGTACTATACAATGCTCTTATTGGAGAAAGGGGCAAGAAAATTAATTGGCACTGTTTTGCTGGGATTGCATCTGTCTGACTTCCCAATGACTCACTCCATTAGGAAATGAGGCACTATAAATACATACACACACAGGTGAGAACTCTTGGATTACTAGAGGATGGGTTAGCAGCTAGGTATGTACCAAAGATGCTTACTGGCTCTGGATCATAGCAGCTGAGCCTGATTTAATATCACTAAACAAGATGCCAAGAGATGATTCTGATATACTGGGAGCTGGAGACATGCAGAGGAGTGAAGAAATAGCATTATGCTTCTCAAGATAATGTTGTGTGTGAATGCATTTGTGGGTTGCCTTTGAGCATTCTTGTTGCAGTGAGGTATCTCTGTTGACAGAAAATATTTAGGGTAGAATCGGACAATTGAAAGATTACTCTTAATGTGTTTCAAAAGAAAGCAGCAGAGAATCAGTAGGGAAAGCATTTGATTTTTTCCTCTCTCCTTCTCTGTGTGACAGAAGAGTGATATGCACGCAGCTGTTATACCTTTGCTCCTTTTGATGCCAGGCTAGCAGCAGGGGAACTCCAGAGTCGTGTTTCTGGAGACCCCCAAAGGCCAGTTTGGGTTTAGTAGTTTTGGTGGTTTTAGCAATTTAGAAACGGCACAGAGCCTGTATAATTAAACAAGCTGGTAATGCCTCCGTGATGACATATTTAAAGAAGGAGGAAGCACGGGAAGTTCCTATTGTTCCTCCTTCCCTGCCGAGAGGTGGCGAGGGGGGGTGGCCCCTGGGCCCCGTTCCAAAGCGGGCCTGGGCCCCCCCGGCACGGTGGCACAGGAGAGAACCTGGGCTGCCGGGAGAACCACTCCAGAGCCACGAGCAGCCGAGAACAGCCACGAGCAGCCGTGCAGCCAAAATTGCGCGGCACGAGTCTCTGCAGCCAGCGTGGCCGGCCTGGGGCCGGCAGGCCCTTCCATGCAGCCAGCGCGGCTCGCGCCGAACCGAGAAAAACATCATGCAGCCGGCAATGAGAGACAGGGCAAGTCTTTCCCCAGTGCAGAGCCTGAACAAGATCAACTTCTCTGCTGAAAACTTACAGATAATAACTTTCTTCCAAGTCAGAGAAAAGCCACGTGAGGAAGAAGAAGACGGCAACACCAAGGTCAGTGGGGGAAGGGAAAGAGTGGAGGTGCTCCCAGCGCCGGAGCTGAAATTCTCCTGCAACCCGTGGTGAGGACTATAATACAGCAAATTGTTTTCCCTATAATTAATGAGATGAGGTACATGGCGGGGTGCAGAAATCCATGTGCAGCCTGTGAAGGAAAAGTGCTCACGCCAGAGCCCATAGATGTTGTGAAAGGCTTTTAGAGACTGAAGAAGAGACCCTTTGCTTTCAGCTGGAATAGCTCACCCTTAAAAGACTAAAACCCCATGACTATTATGACCCATGATAGCAGTTGTGGGAAGACTGCAAGATTGCGTGGGAGGGATTTTTTCACTGCAGCAGATTTGTGTGGACTGTTGTTTGTAAAGTTTGAAACCACGCCGGGGAAGTTTGCAGAGAACTGTCTTCCATGGGAGGAATCCCATGGCACAGCAGAAGAAATTTTTTTCCTTAAACATAAAGAAAGACTCTTAAGAAATGAAACACTGACCAAAGCCCCATGTTTGTTTCCCTTGCATGGGTTGGTGGAAAGAGGGAGGTAGTGGAAGAGAAAGGTATTGTCAAAGTTTGCTCTGGGTTCTCATTATTCTTTTTACTTTTAATTCTGTTAATAATAAATCTTCTTTATACTGTTAAGTTTGGACCTGTTTTGCCTTGAAGTTTTTCTGCTTTCCTCAATAATCCTTATTTTACCTCATAAAAATGAAGTTTTAATTTCCCCTTCTCTGCTCAACTATAGCAGAGGCAAGTAAGTGAATAGTTTCTTCATGGTGCTTGGCGTCTAACCGGCGTCAAACCTCCACAGTAATTCTTATCACCAGTTCTCTCAGGCCCAGGCATTCTGCATAGAGCCAGGGCCATGGAGAAGTGAGCACTGAACTGCACAGCTATGGCTTAATCAGGCTTCAAATAGAAATGTTTGGACTCAAGGAAAAGCATTTACAAGCTCACTTAGTTGGCCAGTAGTTGACCATTGTCACTGGTAATACTGTTGGCAGGGGACAGTGGTTGACCACTGTCTTCAGCCTTTCCTGGTGGACTTGCTCATCTGGTGAGGCTCTTAGAGCCCATTTCTTTAGAAAACAAGAGTCCTCAGCTAACTCAGGGCATACATTAATAGTCCAACTTATGTGTGTCTTCTGTGTTGTCTCCTATTCAGTGTTCTCTGTCCTATGCTAAGAAAGAAATACGGTGATCAAGTGCCCGTGACACTGCAAAAGTAAGCTGGGAGAAAGCCATAAAAATAGCAGAAATTTCTCCTTTTCTCTATCACTTTGTCCTGAAGTCAATGCAGGGGTGTTCACAAACCACATCCTTCCATTTGTGATGTCTGACACAGCCATTAATCACAGCTCAAATGAAAAAAAAAACAAAACTACAAACAAATAAAAAAACCAACCCAAAACACAAAGATCCACAGGGGGTTTTCTCCTGTGATTTCTAAAGCCTTGCCAGCACCGTGTGCAGTTCTGCCATCTGCTCTGTAGATTGTGTCTACATGTGTCACTGTGCCAATGACAGGGCAAATGTACATCAGCAGTGGTGCCACTGAAAAAGGAGGAAATAGTGCACACCTGCAACATATTCTGCGTTAGGCAAGTAAAACCCTGAACACAACAAAATGGTGGTGAAAATGTAGATCAGTTATTTTGTGGCAATGTGACTTACATGCCAAATTCATCTGGTGATTAGCATCACCCTTCCTCTCAGGAAGGAAGGCTTCAGAGTATTTTTCAGATTTGATTAATAATTTATTTGGCATCTGGAAGTCACAGCAAAACAGCTTATATGGAAAGGGAGGATGTAAACTGTCTCTCCCAGGAACTACTAGGTTATTATTCACAGCTAGAATACTATTTGTAGAATATTTGTGTATTTAATATTTTAAAGAGCAGCTCTGGCACTTGGGTTGATTTCAGCATTCTCGAGGCTGAGGGGGCTGTGTCTATACTACAGATATTGTCGTCTGGAAGACGTTCTCTCACTGCCAGCTGAACCAGCCAGAAGAGGATTTTAGTGTGCGAGGAAGCAGGCACTAGAATAAGGGGAGATTAATGTGAGCTTAGCACCTTTTGAACGAAGGTTGTCATCCATGGAAGACAAGGGGAACCTTTCCAAGCTGAGTCTGCAGTGCACGCAGTCTGCCTACTGTAAACAGGGCATTGCCGGAGCTCAGGTCAGAGCACGTCAAATGGAAGAAAGTTGCTTATAGATTTTACAGCTGTACATGTGATATATTTCTGTCTTTCTGCATTTATCAGTCAGTGATGACCTCAACCAGATTGTGACAACTGCCATGATTGTCTTCTAGGAATTCACCTGATAGTGTAATGCAGTATTTTAATCTACCTGCAGTGCCATGCTACTTACATGCTGTATGCTATCTGCGGTATTTCTGCTCAGAGTTGTAATTCTATTCACCATCTGTGGGAGACCAAAGTGTTAATGGTCAATGATTCGAACAATGGGCCATGTGGGAGGCAGCAGGTGCTTTGCTGAGGCCTGGTTTGCATCTCCCTGAAACCGCAACCCAAGGGGAGGAGGAGAGCTTTTTTCATGGAATGGCAAAATCTCTTATCTGCATAAAACAGAGGGGGGGACACCCAGCGCCAGAGGCTACAAGCTGAGTTTTGAGCCAGGTAAGGGAAGAGGCCGGTAAGAAACAGATCCTGTGGAGGCTGGATAGTGCTTTTTGTCAGACCAATGTGCTCCCTTACACAACTGGCTTAGTTCTAAAACTTCCCCCTGTGCCCCTGGGAGGGTATTGGGACATTCACATTCAGGCCTGATGATGTTCATCTCTTCTGATGGGGCATAACTGGCTTACCTACACTGATGAGAGAGGCAGCTGTCATGCCTTAGAAAGTGTCACAAACCATCAAAGATCCCCAATATGCCCCCAGACTCATTACTGGGGTCTTCCACCAGACAACTGAGCATGACTCACAGCATTGCAACAGTGCTAAACTGCCCACCCACCCTCTTCAGGGGAGGTACCTTATCATTCCCATCTCACCTGAACATATATTAACCCATCGAAATTTGTGTTTCCCAGGCTTCCCCCACTCCTAACAGGGACCAGCACCTTGACCAAAGGACATTGAAATTGCAACCATCAAGTCTCATGACTGGATCTACAGTGGTATCTTTCTACCCTTATCCCTCCTTTCTCTTTCTTTCTTTTCCCTATGTATGTTCTTAAGTGATATCTTTATTCTTTTATATTGCTATATTACCATAGATGATAACCAAAATGGCTACATGCCTTCTTTCCATTGCAGCCAATTTGTTCTAAAATAAACCCTACACACACACACACATATATATGTGTGTATATATATATAAACACCAGTCACTCAGTGTTGTTTCACTATAATCTGCCCCAAGGAAGAACCTGAATGACCCTCTCTTTCAGGGGTGGGTCATAGCACCAAACACAGATTCTCATGAGCTGCTAGTAGGTCTCATTGTCTTATCAAGAGGTTTTTAATAGAGAAGGACATTTAATAAACTGAAAAGGGAAAGAAAACCACTAAATGCTGAGTCACATTCAAGCTACAATTAATTTTTTCCTTTTTAAGAGACTGAAGTTGCTGTAGCTGAAAAGCTGTAGCTGCTGTGCTCGTTCTTGGCTTTCACAACCACAACATTCAAAGAGTGCCTAAGTCTATATGCCTGAATCTACAACAGTAACAGAAACCAAACATTCTCTTCTGTTTATTTGACCCTGTCACCGTGGACCACAGGTTCATTACTATTTTTAACCACTTTCAGGGGATAGCATCCATTGTGCCTAATCCAGACCAGCTTTCCCCCAAGTTACATTCTGCACATATGCCATCCAAGATACTGAAGAACAGTTTATCTGGCTTGGGGGGATGGACTAGATGACCTCCCAAATTCCCTGTGAATATTTGGTATGCAAGGGTGGTGGCTGGGGACAGTGCTGATCTGAATGACCGTGTCCAGACGCGGCTATACTGTACCTTGCCGTGGCAATCTTAAGGATGTGAACCACAGATGCCTAAACAAGCATCTGGGTCCTAGGCAGTACCCCAGAAGCAAAGATGACAAAGTTGGGAAAGGAAGCAAATAGGAGATGAGCAGTGCGTTTGTGGCCGAGTCAAGATTTACCAAGCAATCTGGTTGCTGTTCCTTTACCCACTCCGCCTCTCCTGGCTAATTTGACAGCCGAACTGAAACTGCCCGTGAGAAAAGCAGTGCAAGCATGCACAGTGTGCTGTGATTAGAAAGGGCACCGCTGGGGAGAGGAGCATCAGATCAGCCAAGCAGAAGTTTTCTGTGTATTCCCTCTGCCTTTTCTCCTGAGAGGTGCGTGCCTTTTACTCTGAGCTCCTCTGCTTTCAGTCCTGTTGCTGCAACTTGCACCTCCTCTCTAAAATGTAAAGTGTAGTCTCTTTCAGTGTGATGGAGGCAAAGGGAGCTGATGTTCCTTCTGCTCCTAGGAGGATAAAAATGCCACAGCACTGATTCTGCATGGCAGGGAGGGGACAATCAAGCTCTCAGTAGCCAAAATAAGGAATACAGTTACTGAAATTTTGGGGATCACTAGTTACCAAGAATTTTTCTGCAAAACTCTCCCCATAAAGATTAGAAATTCCCCATAAAAAAGATTACTACTTGTTGATGCTTGGTCACATTTGTAAGTCATCTCTCAATAGCTAAGTCAAACTAGTGTTAGAGTTACTTAATCCTGAATGCAACAGAATGTACTGGCCTTTACGCATTCCACTCTGCTTTAAGAAAAACATAATCCAAAGGCTTTTCCTGACAAATCAGAGATGGCGTGGGCTTGTCCGTCCCTTGCTGTAACTGTTTATGAGCATGAACTCGAGTTGTAGTGCTCCGGAAGGAGTAAAGTTTTGAGCATAAGTTCCCAGAGCCATTTTGCTTTGGCAGATCTGAGAGGTGCTAAGCAATTGTGCCTTCCTTGCTGTGGATGTCCTGCTTCTGGCCAGGACTCCTGAACCATAACACGGAGGAAGCAAATAGGGTTTGGTAGCAGATCCATAACAGTTTGGTGGCATATTCACTCTCTGCTGTCCCTAGGGTGCAACTGGAGATCTCAATCAATGGCCAGGATTTGGTGTCCCTGACTCAAAGGGGTCCCATGTGCTGCCTAGAGTCAGCTCATCTCCTTCTTGTGTTTTAGCAGTTCCCTCACCTATTTATGTTGTCCTCTCCTTAGAAACAATAACTGGGCTTGCAATAGAGCAATTGAGGCTTCCTGCACCTTGTCCCTCCCCAGTGCACTGGCTGGGCATGGATATGAATTAATCTCATGAAAAATCCTGCTGTATCTGAGGGGGAAAAAAGGAACTAACCCTGAAGAATGGGAAACCTGCAAAGGCACACATATTCAACCGTGTTGTGCACCCAGCAGTGTCTGGATGACCAGTGGGGAAACTAGGTGGAATTTGTTTAGATTAACACTAAAAAGCACAAGGTTGAAAAAACACAACCTTTCTCTGTTCTAAGGTTCCATATTCCTCTTTTTTTGGTGGCAGGAGAGCAAGAATTCAGGAAAGAAGATCAGGATTTGTGTGTTTAACCCCTCCAGCCTGGTGAAGGATGAGCTATATTTCAAAGCAGACTTTCAGAAGCTGCAACCACACCAGTGATTGTCTGTATATTAATCCCTGATAAATATTTTCAGGATGAGTGGCACAGTTCAGAAGTTATGAAGAGGGACAACACCCTGTAAAGCACTAAGAAGCAAGCAAGCAAGCAGATACAGCAGAAAATGCAATTATAGTAAACACAGCTTCGAGAAGAAGAGAGACCTTACAAGCCAGGGTTACTTTAGCCTGCAGTAAGGGAAGATTAATCATGTACGTAGATTGCTCAAATGAATCATATCATAATGGATGCCCTGAATGTTTTGTGATGGATGGCTAGACAGAATTTAGTGCCATGAACACTGGTGATTGAACTGGCATACAAAACAGGTAGGAAGGAGGTTTCGGTCAGAGAAGGGCAGAGGCAGCATCTGTCAGTAGGAGGGCGAAACTCACCTCCTGGAGAACAGCCAATAGCCTCCAACCTGTGATACGGGGGAGAAAATCAATGAAAAGAGAACAGTCAATGCTTGGACAAGGGCAGCCACATCAGGCTGCCCAGAGACTGATGGATGTGCTCAGGAGCAATCTTTATCACCTGGAGCTTCATTGTGGGTAGTTGCAGTTATATTGGATTAGGAACTTGCTCAAAACTGCTTTTCTGCCATGTGGTCTGCTCAACCCAAAGATCATTTTGAATTTGCAGTTTGGGTAGAAGCCTGAGCATTTCATGCCGATTCACTGTGGACAGAGATAAGACTATTAGTAGGTGCTTTGTATATAATATTGTTTTCCTGAACAGCAGTGAGTCTTCAGTCTACTGGCTAAGGTAGCAGAGTTTGCTACCTGGCACCTGATAAATGCCATGTCTGTGTCCCTGGGGCATCTGCCAGTAAGTAAATTCAGTGCAAGCTGTTGAAACTTTGCTAGGTGATGAACAAATATCATACAGGGTCAGCTGGCTGGATCAGAGCAGCCACAGAGGTCCAGAAACTCCTCCCTCCCACCGCATGCCCCTACCAGCCCTACCAGGGCCAGTTGTGGTGTTCTTACATCTCTCTTCCCCGGGCCACAAAAAGTCTAGCTGGCCCGTCGAGAAAAAAGCCAGGACCGCTGAAACTGTTAAGAACTAAAAAAAAAAGAAGAAAAATAATAGCTAACTTTTTTCCTTCATTGATGATAGGTGCAATCGGGGGG